>JACYXH010000753.1:1050049-1360049 GCA_026745465.1 Lota lota
TGACATGTCATGATCATTCGGGATTAGGAGCGAGGCATCGCTAAGAGCCGAGCAGTGGTTAGTCGGGGGTTAGAGTGTTCTACACCTCCCTTTTTCTCCCACAGTTTTAACCGCGACGACAGCGCCATTCTGTCTGTGGAGGTCTCAGGTGTGCACGGCCAAAGCGGAGACACCGAGTGTGCGGGTTTTCAAAGGGGTTTTTCGACGCCAGGTGTGCACGGTCAAAGCGTTGTGACAACAGATGGGCCGGTTTCAAAGTGACGGGACACCAGATGTGGAGGGGTCAAAGTGGGGGGACGGGTGTGCAGGAAAACAACTGTGAAGGCGCTCGACCTGGTGGTGAAGAGACAGAGAGATGGATGAGACGATGGAAGGCAGGAGCACATTCCTAACCACCGCTATGTCCAGTATCACCTTCCATACATTAATCATAGCTAAATTACCCATTGTCAATGTAAAATGGAGATGGAGATTATATTCGACTGTGAGGATCCATTGATTGGGATCGATAGACAAAAACATATTGTTATAAAGAAAGATTTACTATACATTTGACCGATTGTTGCGTGTTAAAACACACACACACACACAAACACATCCTCTCTCTCACACACACACACACACTCTTTTTGATTTAATTAACTTTTTTCAGCTGCTTTCCATAACCACAAATAAAGAAACAATCTCTAAATCGGATGCACATCTTCTGTTTCTGGTAAAGAAAAAAGCTAATCAGCAAAACACAACCGTTTAAAACAAAGGTGAAAATGTGGTAATTATCATCAACAATTATATTTTCTAGGGAAATGGAGCACCATCTGGCTACAGCTGAAGAGGAAAATGGGTATCCATGTTGTCTAGCTCTAACACCAGCGTTAATTTATAATCCTGCCCAGTTACGGCTCTGCTGTACGGTCACCACAAACTACCAGCAACACTTCTAGAAAGTTTCAGTCCACACGAGGAACACTAGACAGGGAAATGTCTAAAATGTGAACAGGTCAATGTAAAACAGTACAACTATATAAGACCAGACTATTTGCTCATGGTTCTGTTACGGGCCGCTGAGACGAATGTGAAACCCGTCCCAAATAGGGCTATTTCAAGTCCTGACTTGGTGTGGGCCCAGTCTGCCTCTCATATCAACTGACGCACACAACACACTCAAACCCACATACCTGTTGAATTCAGCATATAAACTCCAGCACAGAAACAATGGGATACCAACAGTGTGAGGGCCCAACAGAGACAGACAGCTCCACTAACTCCAGCACAGACACATACTGGGAGAGACTGGCTGAAAGGGGGGGAAGAAATGTGGAGCAACCGTCAGAAATAGAGTGACACAGACAGCCTCTCTCTCTCTCTCTCTCTCTCAAACTCCAACACAAACACACACACACACACACACACACACACACACACACACACACACACACACACGCACACACTAAACATTCAAAGATAAGCATTGCACCCTGGCTGACAGACGATCCTCTATAAATATCCATGGTCTGGGGGGAGGTCGGGGAGGAGGGCTTGGGGCGGGGGAGGTTAACAGCATACTGCTCTGTTTAGCTAATCAGATAGCAGAGAAAAAGCGATGGGCATGACAGACAGATAATGTGATATCAAATCACTGAACAATAACTCATGACATCAACGTCAAAAGTTCTGCCAAAGTGCCCAATGGGAGCTGAGAAATGTCTCCTGGTGTTAGGGTGGAAAACACTCGTGCACAGGCACACACGCACATGCTCTCTCCCAGCCTCATCAGCTGCTCAGTTTGAGTGACAGCTGCAGCTGGTGGGAGGGAGCAGAGGTGGGCGGAGCCTAGCGTTGGAGAGAGGAGGAGACCTCTGGATGACAGACAGTGGAGAGAGAGAGAGAGAGAGAGAGAGAGAGAGAGAGAGAGAGTGTTGGTGATGGCTTCCATCAACGCATTCTGACAGTTACCACTGTTTGTAGAATGAGTAAACTTTAGGAACCAACTCCTTAAAGATAGCTTCTAGAGAAAACAAACACACGAAAAAAGAAGAGTTAAGGTGCAACTGAACTATGCTTCCCAGTGGTTACGTGTGTTCAAGCCTAATGGTTTAAGTTCCTGACATTGGGTCCTTGATAGTCAACAGCTATGAACGAAGCCTCTGGGGTCACACCACTCTAAGCACCCTTTTGCACGCACACGTCACACACTAATGACGTTCACGTTTGAGCATGAATTAAACACTAGTTTTTAATGAAACACTAGTTATTTTTAACCACTTTTGGAGCAGTAGTTGCAAATTAAAATAAAAAATAAAAAAAATGTAACGCGTGAAAAAAAATGATTCCGTTTTTATAAATATAGAATATATATATAATATATACACTATATTGCCAAAAGTATTGGGACATCCCTCCGAATCATTGCATTCAGGTATTCCAAACACTTCCATGGCCACAGGTGTATAAAATCAAGCACCATGCAGACTGCTTCTACAAACATTAGTGAAAGAATGGGTCGCTCTCAGGAGCTCAGTGAATTCAAGCATGGTACAGTGATAGGTTGCCACCTGTGCAATAAGTCCATTCGTGAAATGTCCTCACTACTAAATATTCCACGGTCAACTGTTAGTGGTATTATAACAAAGTGGAAGCAATAAGGAATAATTGTAACTCAGCCACGAAGTGGTAGGCCACGTAAAATCACAGAGCGGGGTCAACGCATGCTGAGGCGCACAGTGCGCAGAAGTCGCCAACTTTCTGCAGTCAATAGCTACAGACCTCCAAACTTCGTGTGGCCTTCAGATTAGCTCAAGAACAGTGCGTAGAGAGCTTCATGGAATGGATTTCCATTGCCGAGCAGCTGCATCCAAGCCTTACATTACCAAGTGCAATGCAAAGCGTCGGATGCAGTGGTGTAAAGCACACCGCCACTGGACACTAGAGCAGTGGAGACGTGTTGTCTGGAGTGACGAATCACGCTTCTCTGTCCGGCAATCGACGAGTCTGGGTTTGGCGGTTGCCAGGAAAACGGTACTTGCCTGACTGCATTGTGCCAAGTGTAAAGTTTGGTGGAGGGGGGATTATGGTGTTGGGTTGTTTTTCAGGGGTTGGGCTTGGCCCCTTAGTTCCAGTGAAAGGAACTGTTAATGCGTCAGCATACCAAGACATTTTGGACTATTTCATGCTCCCAACTTTGTGGGAAGTTTGGGGATGGCCCCTTCCTGTTCCAACATGACTGCGCACCAATGCACAAAGCAAGGTCCATAAAGACACGGATGAGCGAGTTTGGTGTGGAGGAACTTGACTGGCCTGCACAGAGTCCTGACCTCAACCCGATAGAACACCTTTGGGATGAATTAGAGTGGAGACTGCGAGCCAGGCCTTCTCGTCCAACTTCTGTGCCTGACCTCACAAATGCGCTTCAAGAAGAATGTTCAAAAATTCCCATAAACACACTCCTAAACCTTGTGGAAAGCCTTCCCAGAAGAGATGATGCTGTTATAGCTGCAAAGGGTGGGCAGACTCCATATTAAACCCTACGGATTAAGAATTGGATGTCATTAACCTTCAGATGTATGTAGTGTATATACATGTTTATACATTTTTAAACTGGTTCCAACAGATACGTTTTCACAGCTGTATGCCTGCATCTAGATTGTAGGCCTAACATGTAAAAATGGTTTCATCATGTTGATCGTTTATATAGCTAGACCTTCGTTACAGCACGACAATATGACTCAACGAATAGGATTATAACAAATGTAACTACATAAACATGCAAGCAAACTATCAATCACTGACCTGAGCAAATGGGGATGGTTCTCTTAACCCTCACTCACCGGAGACCTGGAGACGGTATGGCCTACACACGACCACCCTGCAGAACACCAGCCCCCTTCCGCCGTCCAAGGAGAAATCCATCCGGCTGAACGAAGGTGCTACTCACTCACATGTAACGTTTCGCTGGTTCAACATACCATCATCCACACCTCACATATCCCATGCCTTACATTGAACCTTCCCTTATATACAGTAGTTACTATTTAGCACTCTCTTTTTCTTTTTTACTTAGTGAACTTGTAGATCCATGTAATAATGGAGCAGGGAGGGGTTAGTAGGGCATCTTACTCAAGGAAGCCCGCTACAGGTAGACCGAGGGAACGAACCCCAGGTACGATTTGCAAAAACACTCAAAACTGGTTCACATAACAGTAAACTTAGAAATTGAATTAAAGAAATTATTAAATTGCAATATCCCCAGTTAGTCTACGTTTACATGCAAAAGCATAGTTTTTTTTTTTTGAAGGTTGTCTTTTCAGTGTCAAAAAAGAAAATCCTAAAACAAATCAAAATGTGAGGATGGCGTAAATGGTTAAAAACAGTTCAGTGGGGTTTTTTTTGTGCGTTTGAAGGGGATGTGTCGACACCTATTTGATCAAAATGTCAAAACCATACACACATACATACACGTGTCATTACATTTCAGTGAAACAAGCACTACAGCAGGCAACAGGAAAAAAAGTTTTTATTTATGAACTGATTATACAAGCAGTCCAACACACAAGTTCCTGTCTCGAAAACAAAAATGAATCATTGAAATAAAATACATTTAATAATAATAATAATCATTGAATAATATTATCAATAATATATCAGTATCATCATAACCTCAATGATATAACCCAAAGCCAGTAGTATTTGTGTTTGTTTGTGGCAAATAAAACAAAACAAAAAAACAAACATAAAATGGGATGTGGTAACCGGAGTATTTTTACAGCGAGATCTCGGCATGGAGCTCATTGACGTGGTCGGCGAACGGTAGCTTCCCAAACACGTAATAAATATGAAAAGAGCAAAAGTCCGGTATTCAAAAAAATAAGAATTATCTTTAACTCGCAGGTACAATATCATAAGTCTTTATGTGCAAGATTCAGGCTGAAGTCTTCACCACAAACATTTAAGCTCACATCAAAACCCTAACCTTCCCCCAAACATCTTTTTATTTCTACATTAAATCTTTTAAATAAACCTAGCGCATTTTTGTCAATTCATATACACATATATTTATATATTTTTTAACTGTTTTTTCTCTATATGCCATTCATTTTAATTGTCTTGTGTTGAGACCTAGAGAGCGCGTGTTTTAACAAGAGAAACCGTGTGACAAACCATCTCTACTAAATAAACATAGAAAGCCATTATGAAGCACACGGACGTGCAGACATTCAAACGACATTCACAGAGACGGTATGAAACCGAGACTTACCGGTAACGAGCAGAGAATCACATGGTTTCTCAGTGTCCAATGGCTACGTGTGGTGGGGTTGGGGCGGGGCAGCAGCACCGCACAAACACACACTTCTCGGATCTGGCTCCTCCTCCAGAAAACATTTGGTCACAGTATTGTACCCTTCAACGATGAACACTAACGCTCTATCTTGGCTTCCACTAATAGTAGGGTGTGTGTGTGTGTGTGTGTGTGTGTGTGTGTGTGTGTGTGTGTGTGTGTGTGTGTGTGTGTGTGTGTGTGTGTGTGTGTGTGTGTGTGTGTGTGTGTGTGTGTGTGTGTGTGTGTGTGTGTGTGTGTGTGTGTGTGTGTGTGTGTGTGTGTGTGTGTGTGTGTGTGTGTGTGTGTGTGTGTGTGTGTGTGTGTTGCAGTCACAACAGCTGCATTGGCTGTTGCTGTAATGAGGAGGCTCCCCATTGGTTGGACTCAGCCAGCAACAGTTATTTGGCACATACAACATCTAGTAAGTAACACATTGGGCTAAAAAAGGTGCAACAACAATGTTCAATTGAAAAAAGCGAAAAACAAAAAAATGAACCATTTTGGTTTACAAAAATAAAAGACACCTTCATAGGTGACACGATTTCTCTATAAGACAAAAGACATCTCCCCTGACTTGTAAAGGCTACCAAGAAAAATACAATTAAAATAAAATTACATCGCAAACATCCTCACGCCTCCCGCCCCCTTTAAAATCAAACGCATCACACAAACATCACAGCTCTAGAAATGCATGGACATCACAGACAACAGTGTACTGTATGGAGAGGTGGAGAAAAAGAAACTAAAAACCCTGAAATGATATTTATACATAGAAGTTCATTCAAAAGGTTCCGCTGGGCAGACAGACACAAGTAGTCCCCATGAATGCAGACAGGCTTGTAGCGTACACGAATATACTGGAGATGCACAGAGAGAAAACAATAAGGGTTGCTTATATACACTCCAACCCCGGCGATACTTCATCCAATCCCGGCTGTCCTTCTCCTGTGGAACCTTCATAACAAAACGGAGTTACATTGTTTGTATTTGTATTTTCTTTACATTTTCTCTCTTCGTCCTCCGCCATGGTTACGGATCCCCCAGGGATACGCTGTGGTCACCAGGGTTACGCTCCATTTCCACAGCAACCGAAACTGCTGTCCAATCAGCGGATATAATAATATATATATATAGGATCTAGGGGTGCGTGCGTGTGGAAGGGGGTGGGAGGTCTCTATGGCAACTGGCTGTACAGGAGAAAGATTACGTTTTTTTTGATGAGTCTGTGGTTTCCACTTCCTGTTTCCTGCCATGGAATGATTTGGTGCTCTCTGATTCGAGGCTTCTTAATCTTGTGTTCAGGCAGGTTGTCCGAGAGAAAACGGACATTGGCACATGACGCACTTCAGAAATGACGAATAAACCTCCCCCTCCCCCTCCCCCTCCCCCTCCCCCTTCACTCATCCTTCATCACCCCTCTCAACTCTTGTTTGCGGGGGGAGAAGAGAAGAAAAACTGAGACCAGCGATACACTAACACGTGTGTGTGTGTGTGTGTGCGTAAGGCCACCTGGAGCAGCGTCTTTCGGACACACTCCCGCCTCCTGTCACCACGCACCCCTCGCTTACGAATGCCAGCGGATCCAGATCCTCTTCATGTGGAGATCCGCCACCCCGTGTCTTAGCACTGGCCAGGGGGGAGAGAAGAAGCGGGGAGGGGGGAGGGGGGAGGGGAGTGAAGAGTGGGATGGGCTTCTAGGGCCAAAACGGAGGAATTGGAACAGTGCAGCAGCACCTGACACAGCAGCCAGCAAAATCCACTTCGCTCCTCTCCAACGGGAAGGTTTAAGCTGCAATTTTGTGCATGTGTGTGTGTGTGTGTGTGTGTGTGTGTGTGTGTGTGTGTGTGTGTGTGTGTGTGTGAGTGAGAGACCGGAGGAAGTGATCTTCAGAAGAAGGTATGTTGTACCCCTCTTGCTCTGACAGCTCCCCCGACCGCACCCCTTTCCCATCCCAACCAGACCTGGGTCTGTGGTCCTAGTCTTTAGTTCCATTTCTGTGACAAAGACGCATCAGAACCTTCAAGAACCGTCGCAGAAGCACAGAAGCAGCAGGAGGTGGGGCAGGCGGGGTCGGTAGAGAGACACAGGAGCAAAACAGCGATGGACGAGGAGTGTGAGAGAAAGAGACTTGCGACCTAGACGCCCCGGTCCTCGCCACATTCCTGCAGAGAGGGGTTTTAATTGGCACATGCTTAGCTCTTCCTTCCCACCTCTCACGGTTCACGACTATCCCCCAGCGCAGCATGCGTCTTTGATTGGCCGTAATACAGAGACAAGAGAGATAGTGTGTGCGTATGTTTTTTTTAAACACAAGTATACAGAGGCTTAGTCTGGTGGGGTCTCCGGCCCACGCACTACGCTGTCTTCAAGGGACCGTCGCTGAAGGTGGAGAAGGTGGCAGGGCCAGGCTGTGCTATGGCTGATCAGGAGAGGGTAAATGGATGGGGGGGGGGGGGGGGGGGGGGGGGTGTGCGTGCATCTGGTGGTGGCGGGTCGGGTGGGGCAGGTTCACAGGCCGTTGCTGTTGCGGTGGGTGAGGGGGGGCTTGGACAGCTCCACCAGGCCGGCCCGGCCCTTGCAGATGACCTTGGGGGCCCGGCGGAGCAGCGTCTGGGCCTCGGTGAAGGCCTCCGTCAGCTCCTTCTTCCACTGGACAAACTCTGGGTCACTCTGCACACGGGCATGGGTTCACACACGCACACACACACACACACACACACACACACACACACACACACACACGTAATTTCCTATTTATATGTGGACCACATTTTATTTGATAAACACAGAACACATTTGATATTTGATGCATCAATATTTGATGGTTACACAGGTTGTACGCAGGGCTCACCTCACACTGCAGCACAAACTGCTTCCCTCCTTTGATGCGCAGCAGGATGCACTTCTTGTCTTTGATCTGGGTCTCCTCCACCGTCAGGATTTGCTCCATCGTCAGCAGGTTTTGCTGCACAACACATTGGAGTCAATCAGAAGCGGGCACACAGAAGGAGGGCGACACCGTCGCAGCACACAAGTGGTGTGATACGGTCAGGCCGATTGGTCGCTGCCTTTTGGAGGAAACTAAAAATGCTGCCACAGGAGGTTTATTTGTAATTTAGGGAAGGGGGTCTTCTGCTCTATTGAGCAGAAGCGACTTTTACGACACGGCTAGGAGGATATGCCCACTGGACTGGACTGCTCGTCGGAAGGAGGTCTTCCTCTCTGGGCAGTATTTAGCAGGACGTGAGGTAAGGATGTGAGGGAATAAGCACAGTATTCGGCAGCATTAAGGGCAGGGAAGAAGCTACTGCTCTACTCGCTCCTGGACAGTCATTCTACAGCGTGGCTGTAGGGGCAATTCCACTGCTTCCTTCAACACTTTGGCTTCTATTTGAGTATTAATGTTTACAATCTGGACAATTTTGAACATCGCTGTTTTTATAAGATGTTCATGCATGTATTTGATGAGATGAAGAGTGTGGAACCAAAATGATTGTCTCAGTTTTATGACAGAAATTCTCATCATGGTCGAGCAAGACTCTAGCAGCAAGAACATGTTAGTGGGTGGGGGTGGGGGGGGGGGGGGGGAGAGAAGGTCTCCCAGGACACCCTGGTGGGCAGCACTCACCGAAGGTCCCCTGAAGGGCTTTAGCCACTTCTCCTACAGCACAGCGGTAAGGACAGACGGACACACAGCCTTCATTCAATGACCGTTAGTCACAGACAACACGGAGTAACACACACGCACACACAACCAGAAGAACTAACAGAGAGTCCTACAGTCCCCGCCTTTCTTTACTGTTGTTGTGTGTTCTCCATATGTTGTATGTAATCCGTATCTTTCTACATCTTTTACCCATTGTACGTCGTTCCCTCAGTGATGCTGGTCCTGTCTATCCATAACTATATTTGCGATGTCATTTTATTTTATATAGTGTATTTTAATATTTGACCTAACCAGGGAATGCAGATGTAAACTGGCCTTCTCGGCTAACTCGGACACATTTACTAAAATGTTATTTAATATGTACCGTCCGTGTCAAATAAACCAATGAATGAAATGAAATGAAGAATGACACAAACACAAACACAATATCTAACACATACAAACGACAAAGACAAACGAAGAGGGTGATGACACACACACAAAATCTCTCTCTCCATCCCTCTGCCTAACATCCAGTCGGACAAAAGGAGAGGGTTACGACACACACACACACACCTCTCTATCGATCTCTCTCTCTACCCCTACCGGAAAAAGGTTGTGTGTGTCATAACATATGACACACACACAACCTCTCTCTCTCTATCTAGGTTATGACACTCACTCCCTCCCAGTCCCCCAGACACACACACACATAGACATAGACAACAAGCCCCACAACCCCCCACCCATGGGTGCACACTCACCCGCGTGTCGCCCTCACCCCTCCACTCCACACGGTTAGGGAAGAGGTAGAAGTAGCGCCGCTGCCACTGGGTGAGGAACGGGTTCCCTAGCTTCAGCATGTAGCCGTGCATGATGCAGTCCTTCCCCAGAGCGTAGTCTGTAGAGGGGGAGGACATGAGGTCAACACCCTGATGGACAAATGAGGACACACATGGTATCCAGTCCCTGATGGACACATGAGTCGGGGGGGGGGACGGGGGCGGGACGGACGGATGGACGACACTGATCAACACCCTGATGGACACATGAGGCTGGGGGGAAAGCATATTTCATACTGTATTATTTTCCTGTTCATATTATGCTACATTTATGTCCTCCTTTCGTTCTGTCCCTATGCCTTGTGAGTGTGGCATGTACGTCACACAGAACATCCTTGTGATTCAATCACAGTCTTAGCCGAAATATAAACGCATGTGTGTTTTACTCATTCAGATTAAAGACGGAAAAGGGGAACTACTGTGTAGAAGGAGAAATGTTAATTACTCAGATGTTTCCGGATGTTTCCCTCCCAGCCGAAAGGTTCTGGGTTTCTAACCCCCATGTCCTCCGTCTAATTTGTCGGCATCCCTGAGCAAGATGTCCCACCCCCTAGCTGCTCCTCGACATCACGTATCTCGATTCAAACAGAGGACTGAACATGCAACGTGTCTTCGTACCCTCCTCGTGGCCCAGCTGCTTGTTCTTGGCCCTCTTGCGGGCCTCGTTCTTGTCCGTGTCGCAGTTGACCGCCTCGTACACCGTCTCCGCCACCTCCTGCTGCCAGCGCTCCGAGATGACCAGCGGGAAGTTCTTATACAGCTCCTGGTCGCTGTCCAATAGCTACACAGAGAGGGAGGGGCCCACCGATGTCAGCCAATCACAACAAAAGGAGGATTGGTCATGTGCCGCGGAGAAATGTGTTAAAGGTGTTCCTAGAACAATTTGTCAAATGTAGGGGGAAATCGCTGTGTGTTTACACCCAGCTACAGCAGGTACAACCAGCACGGTCGATCAGCACTGTATAATTAATTCAGATATGCATTAAATTGGCACCAAGGCATTATTAGTTTTTTTTCTTCTTTATTCTGAGTAGCATACACTAACCCGATAAAGGTTGGTGTGTGTGCGCGCGCGTACGTGTGTGTGGCACTCAAAGGGACTCTAATCAAATCAAAGCTACAGGAGAAGAAGACTGTGATGGCCGGCTCTTCCTGTCAATTATCAACCCTGGTTTGAAGCACCGGACACTTATCAGCAAACATCAGCTCTTCGCTCATCAATCATGCACTGTGTGTGTAGTGCTTGGACTTTATTACACTGTGTGTGTGTGTGTGTGTGTGTGTGTGTGTGTGTGTGTGTGTGTGTGTGTGTGTGTGTGTGGACTTTATTACACTGTGTGTGTGTGTGTGTGTGTGTGTGTGTGTGTGTGTGTGTGTGTGTGTGTGTGTGTGTGTGTGTGTGTGTGTGTGTGTGTGTGTGTGTGTGTACCTTGATACCCTTGGTGTCCTCTTCATCAAAGGAGCCAATGTCAAAAGCATCTGCTGCGTTCACCTCTCCTCTCGGTGGGATCAGAGGAGGAGAGTACTGGAGGGGAGAGAGGGGGAGGCAGAGAGAGAGCAAGAGAGACGGAGAGAGAGAGATAGAGAGACAGACAGGAGGAAGACAAGACAGGGTTTTCGATTTAAAATAAGATAAAAAAAGAAAGAGAAAGGGGGAACAGGGGAAAGGGATTATGGTGAGCAGAAGGAAGAGGAAAGAGAGCCGGGGGGGGAAAGAGAGAGGAAGTAAACCAACAGACATTCCCTCGGCCCAGTCTTTTTGTTTTTCCCTTTTTTGCTGAATGGGTGAGTATCCATAGCAACATGGAGCTTGGGTCAGAGGCTCGGCGGCGGCGGTGTGGATTTGGATGCTGGCGTTTCGTTCATGGAATTACACTAGAAACAGGCCTTGATCTCTGCTGACACAGGCCGGCCGCTCGCCTGAATGAGCAAGCAGCTCAGCGACACACTGGCTAAATGTCACAGCAAGATGTGCAAAGATAACCTTCTAAAAATATCGACGAAATCAACTACCTCGAGGGGGAAGCTCTGCTGCGGCTGTGTTTATGCGGAATGTATTCTTTTTTCTCGTTTTCATCAGGAAGAGTCTTTTTATTTTTAGGACAGAGGAAAATGCAAAAAGAAATACTAAAAAGGGTGTGTTTATAAATAATCATGACCTCTCACCTTTTGGAGGTACACCTGCTGCCAGTCAATGCCTTTGAAAAACAGATGTTCCTTCACCTCATGAGCTCTGCACGATAGAGAAAGACACGGGGGAGAGGATATTTTCAGCGATGAGTTTTCACATCCAACCACCAGGTGGCAGTATTCACCACTAGTATATATACACAAGAGAGACAGCCAGACAACCTAGTGACATAAACACTCTTTGAACATGCTAATGGTAACCTCAGTCAGCATGGCTCAGTAGCGAGATAACGGCTCAGTAGCGAGATAACGGCTCAGTAGCGAGCTAACGGCTACTCTGCAGGAACACACAATCTTAATAAACTGAAACTGATTGTGTTTACAGGGCTCCACAGTGTGTTGTACATTGGTGTACAGAATTTAACAAATATACAACACACCATGTTAACAGGGACTCACAGTGTGTTCTATTTAAGCCTACACCGGACTTTAGAGTGTTGTGCATTAGTCTTAGTGTGTGATATAGAAGTAGGTGCTTATGACACTGTCTGTAGAGGGGGAAGCTAGACGACTGACCCTCGACCCAGACAGCCAAGCCTCTTGGTCACGTCTCTCTGCAGCAGACCCTCCAGAAGACCCTTCAGCTCCACCGTGAAGGAGTCAGGCAGCTCCACATTCTGGAGGGAAGGAAAAAGAGAAAGAGAAAGAGCGAGAGCGAGAATGATGACGAGGAGGAATAAAGCAGGACAAACAAGTGTTAGATGGATGACATGGGGTGGGGGGGTATATTTGTAGATTTATTCTCTCAACAGCGACATTCCTCTACAATCCACTCTGCTTTTACTTATTGATCCTTTTTTGTGTAATTTTGACAGATTCACTGCAGACATGTTTTGGACCCGTGTCTGACACTCACACAAACCCCCTCACAAAAATAAAATATTGAAATAATAATAATAAAAAAAAAAATATGAGAAGCTGACAGGCCATCCATCAGGGAGACTGTGCTGCCCTATGGCCCGGTCCATCTCTCTCTTCCTGTGGGGAGATCTCAGTCCCTCAGCCCTCTGCTGCTCTGCACGGCCACCGTGTTTACATAATGAAGCCATTCATCATATTTAATGAACACAAAGACTTGTAGTGGCAGCTATTTTTAGTCGGGCCAGGAAAGACTTATAACGTTTTCACCATTTCTCGCTCTGTCTCTCACACTAGTGCACGCACAAGCATGCACAGACACATGGATTAGGCGGGCTAAACTAGATTAAGTGGCTGGATTACAATCCTAATCTGGCTTTATTGTGATAGGAAAGATCATGCTCTCTCGCCATGTGTGGATGACCTGCGCAGCCTGTGTATTTATACATGTGTGCATTGGGTTTTGTTCATGCGTGTGTGAGACACTCCTTAATAGTAATAATCCTAAACCTACAGGCATACAATTTACAGCAGCTGTAATCCAGCTGTTGTTTCTGACGATATTGCAAGTAGTAGATGATTAAAATGTGTTTGTTGTGGTTTGTGTGTGAGGCACTCTAATAATATTAATCCCAAACCTACACAAATGCAAATGACAAAAGCCATAATCCAACTATACGATATCCAGTGCAGATAGTAGATGTAGATTCAACTGTTGCAAAAGGTCATGTGTGCACATTTCCTTGTGTGTCTATGAAACACAAACCAAGATCAATAAAAGACAATTGGGAATCAATCAAGAAACGTTACGATCATCACTATTACTAAGTATTGATTAAGAAAGGCCATATATATCCGAGAAAGCCTAGCGGGTCATAATTTCCACCACTGGGGTCCACACATTGTTCACCAATGTGATCAACTGACACTTCCCTTTGCATTAACTCAAAATTTACAGCGATTTTAGAATAGGGGAAGTACATGCCCTCAGAAAAAGAATCCCAACATTTTCCTTCATCTGTGGCGGTTGAAACAAAGAACAGCTGTCTAACATCAACGGTGCTAACTATGGCATATTGGCCCAGTCTCAACGTCTTCATTTTATCTAGTGTTGGTGGTCTACACTCAAGAATCCCTGTGGCGTGTGGGAGGTCCTCCAAAGCAAACTGAAAACAGTGTTGTTCTAGAGGCTCAAGTAAAAATAAAACGACACCCAAACAAAAGCTTGATTCAACCTCATTAAGTGTGTCAAGACGACAAAATTAACCACTTTAAAAAAGAAAGCTCAAGCTGAAATAAAGTTAGTATGCGAATATAAATTGACTCTGCTCCTCTAAATCACCTCACATTCGAAACACAGGTGTATTTACTTAAAATATCCCCCCTAGCAATGGACCCTTTTCACAGATCATCAATAGTAGGATAAAGTAACTTCCTGTTCCTGTCATTTTTAGCACTGGGTCGGTTATATTTGTCTGTCGCAGCACCAGCACGGTCAATGTATATTTACTTGACTAGTTGTGTCTTTGCTGGTGTACTGCCATACCTAAATCAAAAAATTTAGGTTATAAGCTGCACATGTGTTTTGCAACATACACATCACATGTTACAGTGTGTGATCAAGTATGTTAAAGATAGCATAAGAGGGTGTGTGTGTGTACACCTTGATACCCTTGGTGTCCTCTTCATCAAAGGAGCCAATGTCAAAAGCGTGATCAAGTATGTTAAAGATAGCAGAAGAGGGTGCGTGTGTGTGCACGCGTGCGTGCGTGCCATGTCTTACCATGGTGAGCGTCATCCGGTCAATCTCATGTTTGTCTTTGGTTTTGTGCTGTCGGAAGGGACTGTGCCTGACAAGAGAGGGAGCGAGACAAGACTGTGATGCCAGAACTGGTACTGTCTGTATTGCAAGTGATCACTGCAGATATATAGAGATACTAATGGAAACATGCAGATGAAGGGCTCAAAGCCATTACGGATGCTGAATTGTTGGGGAGTGATGAGATTTTATTGCTGCGATAATTCATTTCCGCCTCATAAGCACTCTAAGTGATAAATGTATCTCTTACGCTATTTGGATTCAATTGTATTTATATAATAATAATAACAGCTAAATAAAAAACGAAAACATAAAACATTTGATAAATTCATAATATATGCAAAGCAATATTGAATGACGTTAGCGGTGGGCAGATATTTAAAAAGCCCAGGGAGAGAAGAATAAAATAATCGGATCCACAATGGAGGTGAATGAAAGTTTGTTTCCTATACGGCATTAACAGGATAAATATTGTAGCTGAACAACCTCAGCCGGTCAACATCAGCGATTTGATGTGAAGCTGATACATCGTACATAAAACCAAGGACGGCGCTAGACTCTGAATAGACTAAAAGCCAGGGCGGCTGGAGAAACAAATGATGCTTCTGCAAAGGAACTACGAATAAAAAGCTTAAGGATGACAAAAACACAACAGCGAAGCAAGTGGGAGAACAATCTGCAGGGCTGACGCAGCACCAACGGGGGCGTCACGACAAAAACCTCTTCCTTTATTAGTGTTCAAACACAATTCAATGAGAGGATGTCGCATGTCCCCTCTATGGGTCTCACTCGCCCTCTCAATCCAGCTCACCCTCTTACTGCCTCTCCATGTGCGTGTCTCTCCTCGCACACACAAAAAAAAAAACTTTTGGTTTCTGACATACTGGACCCAGACCTCTGGCATTTACACACTCCAGATCAGAAAGACACACACACACACTCACTTGGGGGGGGGAGGAAGAAAGAGAAAGAGACACACACACACAGACAGACAGACAGACAGACAGAGAGAAACACAGAGGTGTGGAGGTGGTTTACCCTCGGAGCAGTTTAAACAGCATGCACCCCAGGGAGAACCAGTCAGCACTGCTGTCGTACGCCGTCCCCTTCTGCAGCACCTCTGGAGCCATGTAGCCGTGCGTGCCCCTGGGAACAGCACACACACCAGCGTTATTTAACATGGCAGACTGGCCTTTACCAACAGACAGCACTCTACAGCATAGCATGACGTAGCATGGCAGACTGGCCTTTACTATCGGACATCATTAAACCGCATAGCAGACAGGCATTTACCATTAGACAGCATTATATAGCGTAGCGTAGCATATTGGCCTTCAACCACAGACTGCAATAAATAGCATAGCATAATATAGTATAGCATACTGGCTTTAACCCACAGACAACATTACATATCATAGCATGACAAAGCATAGCATACTGCCCTTTACCCGTAGACCGCATTACATGGCGTAAAATAGCCTAACATACAGGCTTTTACCAAGACACAATGACATAACATGATGTCTGCTGTCTTTAACTCACAGACCACATTACTTATCCTAGCAGAATATAGTATTACAAAGAGATCTATATTTACATTTAGGGTATTTAGCAGACACTTTTATCCAAAGCGACTTACAATAAGTACATTTGTCAGAAGAATGCGAAACAACAATATATCGCTGTCGGTACAGTAAGGATGTTCATAGAACCAGTGCAAAGCACTTACAATTGCTAGTTTAACCCATTCCCTGTATACAACAAAAATAGCTAGGATAAGATGCTACACAATGCTAAGTACTATTTTTAAGTGCCAGGATGTACAAACATACAATAAGTGCGTAAGGGGGGTGTTTTTAGGAGAGTAAGGGAGGAGGGGGGTAAGGAGGGAGGTTATGCAGAGTCAGAGGTGAACTCTCAAGTGAAGTGAGTTTTGAGTCACTTGCGGAAGCTGGTGAGCGACTCTGCAGTCCTGACCCACACACGGCATTGCAAAGCATAGCATAGAATTGACCTGCAAGCAGCACAACACAACCATTTGCCTACCAACATTAAGTGGCATGGCAAAACGGAGCATAGATGAGTCACAGTACACACAGTATGTAAAGAAAAACCCCGAAGCTTCTTGGCACTACTCACACACTGGCATGGGGTTTCTTCTTGGAGAAGTCGCATGCGAGGCCCAGGTCCGAGATACGAACATGGCCGTGTTCATCCAGCAGAATGTTTGCTGGCTAAAGAGAGAACAACAACATCGGACAGATCATCAGAACTTTAGGGAACTGTGTGTTGTAGGACACATTGATTCATGACTCTAGTTCCCGTTTGTTTATTTCTGAATTCCTTTTAGTAGAGCACGGTTGGACGTACAAATTTGGACAAAGCCGATAAAAGGATATGTCCTCAAGTCCTGGATTTTGTCTAGTTTGGCAAAACCATGACTCACGCACTCGTACACGTGGCCGGCAAGTATTATCTGCATTGCACGGCTCTGTTTATTAAAAATGTCCTAAAACTGTTCCCTGGCTTTATATATATTATTATGGCAACTGGTCCAAACAGCGGAGGAAAAGAAGTAAAGCAGAGAGGGAGAGAGAGACAATCAAAACATGGCTATATTCTGTTTGCGTTAAAAAAGGCAGTCTATGAAAACATTGTAAAATGGTATGAAAATATATTTAGGTTCGATAGCTTCAGCAGCGGTGGACTTAAATGACCACAAGAGTGGGAAAATAATAACGATGTTATAACTCCCATAATTCCCCTTTGCATGACTTTTTTGTTGTTTAACTTAAATAATACTAAAATAATGAACTTAATAAAACAGAATAAGCTGTGCAGACTGGTTATAGGTACAGTGCAAACACAACCCCTGATTTGATGACTCGGTTTACAAAGTACACAAGAGCTTAAATATTTATAACAAAATATTTTTGGCAACTGACATTGCCTAAAAATGTTATATCATTCCATTTATGGATTTTGTTTGGTTTTTAGGTTTTGGGTTTGTTCATGAGACATAAACCAAAAGGCAACTGACTAGAAACCACTTGTTGTGCTCAAACCCCTTGATCTAAACATTCTAAAAGTAATGTCAGAGCTTGTACTTCCACGGTTACTACACCCCTGGAAAAAAAAGTTTAAAAAAGGAAGCTATTTATACGCTTACCTCTCCAAAAGGAACACTTGAGGTTCGAGGACGTTTCAAAAAACAAAACACAGATTCCAACAAACAAGTCCATATTTAGGCCTACTTACAATGCATGTTAGTTAGAAGAGTGTGGAGCTCAAACCAGAGGCCCCTTGAACGGGGTAGCACCACTAAATCAGCATCATAGTCCTGGCTGGTGGTGACGCTTCAGCACAGCGTCAAACCAAATAGTTCGGACCGAAACCAAATTCATAGTAATTTAATGAAAATTATAATTTTGGTCCATTTTAGAAATAATTTGGTATTCTTTTCGATCCATTTGAGAGAGATTTGGTTTTGGCCCGCTTTAGAATGATTTTGGTGTCGGCCAATGTAAGAATGATTTATTTAGTCTCGATCCATTTAAAAAGGCAAAGCTCTACATGCAAAGAATGTACGTGATATAAACCAAGTCAAAGATTGCAAAAAAACTAATAAAAGAACATGTGGGAATGTGGAAAGCACATACCTTGAGGTCTCTGTAGACCACGAAGCGGTTGTGCATGTGTTCCAGGCCCAGGATGATCTCCGCGGCGTAGAAACGCATCTCCTTCTCGCTGAACACGCCGTGCTGAGACAGGTGGTAGTGCAGGTCTCCTCCTGGAAATACAATAGTATGGGTTATGGCTGGGTTAGGCTACTGGCTTCCATCCCCCTATATCCACACACCAGCCTATAGGCATCCTTGAGCAAGTGGCCCTAAACCCTGCTCCATAACGACATCCATCCAAAATTCCCAGTAAGACACTTTGGATAAATGATTTGTAAATTGATGTTTTTCAAGTGGGAACAATCTTGGATCTTTGACTGGAGATGAGAATTAATCAGAGGGGTGTGGGTTCTCAACCAAATCCTGCTCGTCTTCCCGCATTTGACTAAAACAGTGTTTTTCCAACTGTGGGTCACAGCAAGTCAATACATGCATGTTTCCTTTAATCCTTGATGAACGATCCAGCATAGAAAAATTATTATCATCTCACTATTTTTCCATAGTGAAGAGAATGTCTTTATTTTACTGCACAAAATATTTGGTGAGGCCAAAAGTAACTCCCCAGCTGGGACACAACAGAATACATTTTGGGAACCCCTGGACTAAAGAAAATCAAGAGTACAGGCCGAATGGGAAACCCGTTCGAGCCAAATACAGCTCGGCGAGGAATTTGATCAATCGTCAAGTAGACTCCCTCTGTCCGAGGCATGCCTTCGGTGGGCCGGCTGAGTGGCCATGGACACAAATATAAAATCCCCCATAAAACAAGTAAAAATAAAATGACCCCCCCCCAGGCCATATAAGGTGGATGGTGGATGGTGGATGGGTGATGTCAGCAGTGACTCCTGGTGTTTTTGCCAATCTGACGACTGTGGAATGTCTGGAGTGTGTGTCTGACAGCCAGCGGTGGTGGTAAGCTGGTCTTCCAGGGCACAGGGACTGAGGTAGGGATGTGTGTGTGGAAGTGGGGGGGGGGGAAGAACACAAACCAGGCCATACCATTCATCAAGTCCAGGATGAAGCATAGCTTGTCGGGGGTGTGGAAGGCGTAGGTCATGCAGACGATGAATGGGCAGTCCTGCCAGAGCAAACCAGAGAGTGAAAATTTTGCAT
Source organism: Lota lota (assembly GCA_026745465.1). Lineage (NCBI taxonomy): Eukaryota > Metazoa > Chordata > Actinopteri > Gadiformes > Lotidae > Lota > Lota lota. The sequence goes on from JACYXH010000753.1 coordinate 1,069,516, forward strand.
TAGCGTTGTCAAGGCTAAGACCATTTCCATAGATTCAAATAGTCTCCATCCACATCGGTTAAGTCGTAAAAGGATGCAAATTCTTATTTTCTTAAAGGAAGGTAATGTAGTGTAGCCTCAAATAGGCATTGTTAAAATGCGTAGAGGACAATGTACAACCGTAACGATTTGATGTGTATCCGTTACATAAAAAATAAATAAACGAGTGAAAATATCAATGGTGGATAAATGGGGAAGTTAGACGCCATATTCAGTTCCGTGTTGTTGTTGGGTGGGTTTGTGTGGGAATAACTCACCCCTGTGCTGACGAGAGACAACATGATCCTCTCATTGAGGGCCAGAGTCTCTCCCTGCTTCATCTTAATCCTCTTCTTATCCAAACACTTCATAGCATACCTGACACACACACACACACACGAGGGATTAACCAAGGGGGGAAACATGTTTCTATGTAAAGTGAGTCGCAACTTCTGTTGACATCTGCACAATATGTTGATACTCACATCTTCCCCGTGTCTGCCTTCCTGCAGCCGTACACCTCCCCGAAGCCCCCTCTGCCAATGATCCGATGCACACTGAAGTCATTCATGGTCAACTGAGGGGATAGGGGCGTGAAGAAGGGACACACACACACACACACACACACACACACACACACACACACACACACACACACACACACACACACACACACACACACACACACACACACACACACACACACACACACACACACACACACACAGTTAATCATAGTATCTCTCAACGCATCTTCTGAGGTGTGGAAGGAAAATGTGCATCCAAGTACTCACGTGTATGTTTAGCTCAACGTTCTTCCACTGGCAAAACCGGGTGAATTTATCGCTGCGAGAAATGAGAGAGCGACATTATTGTAAGTAAAAGTAGACCACCATGTTGTCTTTTTTTGATCCCCCCTGAGCAGCAGATCTCTGCCTCACCTCTCGATGAACTTCAGGAAGATGTTGCCTCTCAAACTGTCGCAGATCTCCACTATGTACGGCTGTGGGAGAGAGACAGACAGAGAGACCAAGAGAGGCATAGAAAAAAGCCGGGTGCATGTGTTACTGAAAGAGAAACTAAATGTGTGCTTGTGTGCGCTGGTGTGTGACAGTATCACAAATGTCCTTTAAACAGGTGCTTTCATCAAAAGCAACACAAGGCGGTCATTTTTATATAGTCATTAAAGAGCATTTTGCTCAAGGATGCATACAGGTTAGACCACGGATATTGGAGTTCAAACCCAGAATCGTCTGGCAGTCCATCACCCTGATCACTAGACTGTCTGACCCTGTTCCTCTGTTAAGCCCTCTCTTTTGTCAAGGTTGGTTCAGTTAGACCCCACCAGAGTTCATTAAGCATAGCATTATATTCACGCGATCATTCAATATGTCATGTTGCATCAACCAAATGGATTAAGGAAGCAATCGGAAGTGTTTTGAGGTTCATTCATTTTCTGTTTGAGAAGAGGATTTTTCAGAATTTGCAGGGGTTTTTCTACGAAGGATTTCAGCTGTACAGTTAATTTCGGTGGTTGTCAGGCGGAATGGATACCCTGCATCTTGTATTAATGTACAAAAAAGAAAAAGAAGACAATTTTCACCACCAGAACATAATGACAAACTGGGATCCGGTTAAAAAGGTACTTGGCAAATACAAAACGATCAGCTGCCCGTTTGTCCCCTGGAGTACGCTGTAACTACTGTAAAGCACTGTAAATACTGGCAATATTCTGCAACAGCCTACTGTGACTACACAATCAGGACACCATTCTGGTTGAATGCACAACGCCTCCTCTTAAGACATCTTACGTTTGTACAAGAAATGGGGCCTGCCATACTGCTCTCTAACAGCCCTTTGATATCAAAGGCTGGATTAGCGCTGGGTATTGCACAACATGTGTCTTAACACTATGCACCCCCCTTGGTTTCGGTTTGATGAAAACGCTGTGTGAGAAAACAGGAAGTACAACAGGTTTGCTTACATCAGTCAAACAAGAGTCATGAAAAAACATTTAAAACTAACTGGCCACAAGCAGTTTCGACTAATTTTAACTGCTACGTCTGAATTTGTGCGGGCTGCAGGTATGAGATACTTACAAAAAAAAGGTCTTTAAAACGAATGGCCACATAATGACTCAAACGTTACTTTAGCAATCATATCTGCTTCCGATCTTAAATATACAATAGTACATTGTATTTGGGACTGATACAAAGACAATAAAGTGTAAAGTGACTGAACTCTCTCTCTCTCTCTCTCTCTCTCTCTCTCTCTCTCTCTCTCTCTCTCTCTCTCTCTCTCTCTCTCTCTCTCTCTCTCTCTCTCTCTCTCTCTCTCTCTCTCTCTCTCTCTCTCTCTCTCTCTCTCTCTCTCTCTCTCTCTCTCTCTCTCTCTCTCTCTCTCTCTCTCTCTCTCTCTCTCTCTCTCTCTCTCTCTCTATTCAAGAGCAAAATACAATTTGGAGATATGCTCTCTTTAGATCTAAAGTAAGTACGATCTTTAATAACATATGCGGTGTGTCTGTCTGTGTATGTGCGTGTCTGTGTGAGAGAAGTGGAAGCAGAGATCCTACCTGGAAGAGAGTGGGGGGCACCTGTTGCTTGGCCAGGTGGGTCTGGACGTGGTCCACTGCCTTCTTAGAGAAAGGCTGGGAGACAAAATGATGTGGAAACAGAACACATTGTCATTATAAACTACCTCATACTTTCAGCTCCTTCATTTTCTTTTAATTTCCTTTTTTTGATTTGTTTACCAAGCAATTCGTTGTCATAGTGATTCATTATCCAGTCTATCAAAATGGCATGTTAAATTCAGTGTATTTTGTGTAAAATCAGTTTTTTTGTGTTTTAAACAACCGCTGGTAAGAAGTGGGTCAAACAACGACTAAGGCAAGGGGAAGGTGACTTTTGAAATAATAGTGTGATAGGATCAACACCTCATCCTCTTAGCGCTAACCTGCCCACCACACTGCAGCAGCAGCAGATGCAGCAGCCCAAGAAACCCAGGACATTGTCTGGGACACCGCTGTCTTTCTGCTTATTCATGTTTTCCTCGGGCCTCGCTGTTCTCTGAACTCAGCATTACGGTGTTCTGTACATCAAATTTAATTCATGATGACGTTGGAGATGAAGGTGTGGAATGGGACGCCACTGGACCGAGGCTAGCAGTCTTAAGAGCCGTCGATGCAGTTCAAGTTTAGTCTTTCTGTCTAGTAAGGTTTTCTGAAGGCCTCTGCGTTGTTTGAATTGATTGTTATCGCGTTCTGTACGTTAAATAAAATTGATGATGGCGTCAAAGATGACTGCATATGGCTTGCTTGTCTTAAGGACAATGTTGACCGTGGGTCAACTTTTGTCTTTCTGCTTACTACAGTTTTCCTGAGGCTGATGTACAAATTCATCGTTATGACCTTCTGTACATTAAATGATATTTATGACATTGGGGATGTATCGAAGGGGGCCTCTAGGCCTAGGTATGCTGCCGTAATAACTGTCGAAAGGAGGACGGCTTCTGTCTTTGTGCTCAGTAACATTTTCCTAAGGCCTTGTAGTTATCGTGTTCGATAAATACAATTCAATTAACGATGACGATAATGAATGAGACGCTGTCGGAAAAAGGCCAGCCATCTTGAGGACAGCGCTTCAACTTTTTGATCGAATCCACAGCTCAGGGGCGTGTGGCCGTCTGTGTGTTTGTCTGTCTGACCTCGTCTGCCTTTCGGGACACGGGGAATTAATGATTCACCCTCACATGTGAACAGGACAGAAGTTCCTTCATGATGTAGCCGTCGTAAATCTGTCTGCTGCGACACAACCTCTCCTCCTCTGAGTCCAGCTTCTCATAGTCCTTAATCTGAAACACACACACAGTCCTTGCTCAGTTCCACCACAAACAGACACAATCTTGTTGAGGAGATGCAAATCCGAACAAGCAGGATTACAACCCTAACCTCTCTCAATCATTTCACAGGATGCCCTTTAATCCAACACACACACACACACACACACACACATGGACTCACACACTTATATTTACCTCTTCGTAGAACTTGAGCTGTGGCACCGCTTCGTCTATCTCATTCATACAGAAGTCCTTGAACAGCAGAAAGCCTGGGTGACAGAAAAGATCAGAAAGCACAGGTTAATAACCGTGATGGTTTCAGTAGACCACTCTGCGTCTCTATAGAGCCTGAGGGCTGGACGGTATAGTGGCAAGTCTGGACGATATGGCCAAAATCGATATAACGATATACATTTTCATATCAGTCGACACAATAATTATTACGATATCAGTCAATTAGTGTGTTAACAGGGTATTTTTTGGTTCCGACTGAAGCCCGAATACAATAACATTGAATTATATTACTTGTCAATAATCATTTTTTCTTTAAACATGACATCACCACCAAATGAACATGAAACAAACATGAACATCACAGCTCTGTCAGTATCAATATCTTAAAAAACTAGGCTGATCTTATGTAAACTGAGTATAACAGTGCTTCAGGGTACAGAAAATGAAGTGCTCAAAGTTGCTTCATAAAAAAAAATAATAATAATTAAAAAAGAGGGCAATGAGCGATGTTGTAAATGAAATGCACCAAATTCATTATACTATGTATACAAGAAGCTTAACCCTCTCAGACGCGGACATCAACTGCTGCACTGACGGAACTCCACACATCCATATACACCGTGGCATTATATATACGCAAGTGTCCTAGATGCTTAACACTCTCTCGGATGCGGACATCGACTGCTGCACAGACCGTAAAATTGTGTAGCAAATGGCAGTTCGTGGATGAGGGGGATTATGATAAGTGGGCGTGCATTCTTTAATACATCCATGTTATGGACATTTTAATTTTTAAAAAGGTAGTTCCCCTGTTTCATAACTGAAAGCAGGAATTCATTCTTTCGGAGAAAGTTAGTATCCAAAACAAAACTAACGATACAACTGCACACTGTCATGTTATCAAAAGCATTCTATATTCACGTACCGCAGTGCAAGTAAGCACAACTGAATTGGTCCGACCTCTTTTATCAACTATTTCATCTTCGTTGACTTCATTACTACTGGTGGTAGCTTCTTCAGTCGCATTTGTGTCGTGGTCAGGGGCACTCATTTTCCCGACAGAATTACCTGAACGGCGCTCTGAGTGCTGGGATTTCCGTATGGGGATTTGGGGCACAGCGTGCAGGTACGTCATCGTGCACTGACATGGCCTATTGTATTCTGCTTGAACGCATTGCACTGACTCAGGGCGCTGCACCGAGACAGTGATTGATGCTGTGAAATGTATATCGAAAATATCACCGGAAAAAAACATTGCCGTTATCGTGGCAGAATGTATGGCGATTAATATTCATATTGATTTATCGTCCACCCCTAATAGTGGCTAGGGCACAGGGTTGTTGGACCCCCAGTGTCTACCGTCTAACCTGTAGGCATCCTTGAGCAAGCATTCTTTACCCAGGGGGCCAATTTAGATATTTGAGGCAGATAGCAGCAGTGCACTGTCTGCCAGACCCGCCTCACTTAGCAAACAACGCTCTGGCACTCACAACTAATGCCGCCACGAGGAGGAATCGCAAACCTTTCACACACACACAATCTAGTAAAACACATCTAAGTACCTTGGCAGAGAGAGAAAGCGAGAGAGACAGAGACAGAGAGAGATTCACCAACAGAGAGAAAGAGATAGAGTCAGAGAAAGTCCTGAGACAAAGAGAGACAGAGACGAGACAGAGGCATAGAGAGAGAGAAACAGAGAGAGGAAACGGAGAGAGAGATCAGGCTGGGTGGTGTTGCCATGGTAATCGCCTCTATGGCTTTACAGTACCTCGTGTTAAGAGGTGGAGGAGGAGGGGGAGATGGTACAGTGGGGCCTCGTATCAGCTCTCTGATACTCTGTTCTGCTCACCAGGGGGCTGTGTTATGTCTTGTGCGCAGAGCCGTTTTAATTGGATTTATTTTTTTATTGCATCACTGATGCGGCATTATCACAGGGCAGTCTCTGTCGGGCACAAAATGAATACATTGCAAAGAAAGTAGAGACAGCGAAACCAATGCGAGGAAACACTAATAGCATTAAGCAACTAGCTGCTCGCTAACCAACTTCATTCTAACTAGCTCCGTGTTATCTAGCTCTAGTGCTTACTGGCAGCACGCAAACTACCTGAATGCAAACTAGCGGTGAACCAACTAGCTGTGTGCTAACCCATTGCATGCCAACGATATGTGTGCCAAATAGCTGCATGCTAATTAGCAGTGTGCTAGCTGTGTAGCATCTGTGTGTGTGTGTGTGTGTGTGTGTGTGTGTGTGTGTGTGTGTGTGTGTGTGTGTGTGTGTGTGTGTGTGTGTGTGTGTGTGTGTGTGTGTGTGTGTGTGTGTGTGTATAAGGTAGACAAAAGCACCTTCGTGTTCATCTGGCTTTACATGCTTAGCATCAAGTATTAGCTCCAGGTATTAACCCGGGCCAAAATAGCAGTTTTAAGAAGATCACACAGCGTGACACCAGTGGGTCTGTCGCCCTGCGCGGGGTAACAACGTGTCCTGGCTGAGAGTACACTGGACGAAACTACAGTGAGACTCTGCGTTGAGCCGTGTTGTTCAGGGAGCGCAACCTCCTCCTATCACGTCTCCTCGCTTCTTCCTCCGGGTCCTTATCACTTCTGCAGACGCTGTGTATCAGTTCCTCTATAAAGTGGGTTCCATCTCTCCCCCCTCTCCCTCCCTGCCGACAGAGCTGACAGCTACATTCATTCAAAACAAACGCAAATGCTGTGGAACGTGTGAACACCAACACACACAGTATGCAAAAAAAAAGAAAGGAATAAAACTGACTAAATACGGAAAAGAGACATTAGGCGAAGGCTCAGGGCCAGAGAGACAGAGGGGAGGAAAAGACACAGGAAGCAGAGAGAGAGAGAGAGAGAGAGAGAGAGAGAGAGAGAGAGGGAGGTATAATTCTTACACCACCGAAAGTCATGGATTAACATTACACTACGCCGCCCAGCTAATTCAACAAATGGCCTCTCACCATTAAGACGGACAAGCACGGAAGCACGAACGCACACGCAGACACTTTGATGTAGAATTCTGTGCACGTCGAGTGATTAGGGAAAACATCTGAACTGGCCAGAAATAAACACATTGGCTCGTGCCAACCACTGCCACCGGAGCCACATGTTGAGCACGGAGCACGGAGCGCAGACAAAAAGACCAGAGCCCCTGTGCACTACGGCTAATGTGTGGTATCACATTTCTATTCTCTGATTCTAGGATTCTTTTTAACCAGTATATGTTTACTTGTGTTACTGCCACATTTAGACCGAGGACGAGAGGGCGAATACAATCTTTGTGTTTGCCTTTAAAACGAATCCTTTGTGTAAAAGCAAACTAATGTACAATGCTCTAAACCAGGGGACCAATAAAACATAAATAAGCCCTGAAAATTTAATTTATTTGTATGTCCTGCATATTAAACCATTAACACGTGTATTTACATTCATTGTATCTCATACATTTTTGGACAATATGCATATTGAAGCAGGATCTTAAAACACAGCTCTTTGGAGAGTTTCCACAGAACACTGAGATAAGTGTTGCAATCAGTCAAGAAATATGTGTAAAGTGTCAGAAATGTTTCTCATTGTCATTTCCTCAGGGTCTTTTTTCAATCCCCAACTGTGTTCCTAGTCATTTTCTAACGTAAAGCAAAATTAAAGACAGTGGAGATAATGAAAGACAGTAAACACATTCAATACTACTGGTTATATTTAAAAAAGGTAATGTGATAAGGTAACGTACTAGAACAATATACAGGCAATATCCGATCAAGTAAAATAAAAATAAAAGTATGTTCAGCTGTATAAGCTAGACCTGTGCACCTACAAGCTTGGTCGGTAAAACGTTTAGCACTAGCGTCGTGCTACCTCCTGGTTCCAGCCCATTTCATTAAGTGAAGTACAGGCCGAGGCCCCCCTGTTTTCTCACACAGTAGCCGCCACCTTCATCACTCATCGCGGCTCACATAACAGAACGGATGTCCGGGAACTACACTAAGAGCATGTTTACCAAGGGCCCATCTCCCTCCTGCGCCACATTCAGAGTGCTAGAACCACAAGCTGCCCGTGCTCGCCACAGAGTGAAACAAGCCGGACTGCTGAGTGGCCTCGTCGTGTAAAGTTACAGAAGCAAGTAAAAACGCTGCCCCGTTTATAAACAGCAAACAGGGAGAGAGTGGGGCACGGTTAAGCAAATGGCAGCGGCATTTGCTTCAGCATTAAGACAAGTCAATATGTTTTGTTTTACGGAATGGTCTTTAATATAAAATGCAGAAGTAAAGTTTGATAGAGAATAGGTTTCGATGCCGATTGACTTAGTTTAGACATGAACTAAACAGTCAACCGTGAATATATTCTAAGAACACACACACACACACACACACGATGAAGAGTCAGACATTCAGAATTGACAATAAACATTGATGTTCTCTGTACAATCAGTGGATCTGGTGGAATATAGCGTGAAAAACTCAAAGGTCCAATGTAGGGACAAAGCTTTAGAGTCCCTAATCTGAAATGCATGCATGCTGAACCAACACCAAGCTGGTTAGTGTAAACTATTGCTACACCCCAGCCAGCACAGGACAGCCTTCAAAAAGGTCACAGAGGGATGGCCCATTTAAAAAAGGAACTTACATTGGTTTGAAATGGTAGTTAAAGACATATCACCGGTGCCTTTTTTCGATGAAGTCAACGTTTACCTTCAATTACCAAGACATTGACATTCTTGTTTTCTGAATCTTGTAGTCAAATGTTTAGTGGTGTATTCAGGTGCTAAAGCTACATGTTCTGAAATTATTCGCAAGTAGAACCCAATCCTTGTTGCTTCGTCCGGTGGTTTGCAATTTTTTGGTTTTGCAATGATCACATCCTGCCTATCATTTTAATTGATGAATTTTAGTGAAAAAATATGTTTACTGCTCAGTACTATCACAGGATTTTTTTATTTTAATAACCATAGACCTGTAGGTATCTTTGCAAATGGGTCATTAGCTAGTGAAAATGCCACTTTTATTAGACCATTCGTTCTCTCATAGGGTCATTCGAGGCTGAAGTCCCACACATTTGTGTGCACAGGTGACTGCCCACATATTCCTGCAACACTATCTCTGGATTAATCCAATGAGCTATTTTTAATCAGGAGCGGAGAGCTCACTCAAAATGCCAACAGTGTGGTTATTGATAGATATAGCGAAGACCAAGAGGGCTGCAGTTGATGATGTGGAATGGGTTTACACAAGGTCTGCTTGTTGCCTTCTGAGTGATAAGGCCTGAATTGGCTGGGAGGAACCACAATGTTTAAGGCTAGGTTCTCTCTGCTGGTCATATACTTAATGACAATACATCACTCATGAAATAAACCAAGTTTACAACCGACAAAGAAGCACATGAACACAAACCTTTGGTATACTGATGTTGCCAGTATATGTTTTATGACGGTCACATCACCGCCTTTCTTTCATGAATCCCATCTCCCATGAATCCCATCTCTCCTTTTTTGGCAAATTATCTCTATATGCAGTTGAAAGCTATTAAATTGTTTGACCTTGTATCATGGTAACCCAGGTGGGTTGAGAGATGCCACACGGTAATTAGAGTCCTAGATTTAATCAATTGCTCGAGTTGGTAATGACGACCGTAATATCCAAAGAGGTAGGTTCAAAAAAGTAGTATGAGCAAAGGAGCTCACCTAATTGGAGAAATGGATGGGAGGAATCAAGGGTTACAAAATTATTGTTGACATCCCAACGTAGTACAAAAACCAAAGCATTCTGGGAAAGAAGCATCCTGGGGTTGGAGTTTATTTTAAAGCCCCCCCCCCACTCCATTTCCTCTTGCCTCAGTTCATCACCAATTTTATTCATTCTTTAATACATTCTCTCCCTCTTTCTCTCTCTCTCTCCTTCTCTCCCCCCGTCGACAACAAACACGGCGGCAGCACTGGTCACGTTTCCACAGCAACCGCAGTTGCTTAGCAACACACAACTCTCCATCATCCATTCCAGAAGTCTGACAGATGGAGAGGGAGAATGCCAGGAGTAAAGAAGGGGTGGGGGGATGAGAAGGCCCTCAAATGGCTCAGAAGTGATGAGCATAAACAAAGATAGAGAAAGTTGTAAGAGTTTAAGGGGTGGTGCAAGGGAGATTAATTCCATTCACTCGGTTAATCTGGTATCTTTTAGGCAGTTTGATCAGCTTCAGTCAGGTTAACAGAAGTAGTGTAAACACACAGTTTTATTTGAAACCACCATAACAACATACTGTGCATTTTACAAAGGAATTGGGCGGTGCCGTCCTACCCAGAAGCCCCAGGCTCCTACACCCAGTAGGTTTGGGTTTTTTCTCAATCACCACCATCATAAAATTTGGGTTGGGGCTATTCCCAAAATGATGGGTCTAGATTGCGCCATGACTGACAGTTTCCAAGACACCGTGGCCCCTCCCAAGGAAGGCAGTAAGTAACGAACGGTTTGCAGCGGGAAGTAGGAAGACAGGAATATGTTGCAATACCATCCTATCCCCAGTTAAATCATTTCAAAGAGTTTAGAGCAGGGTTTGTGCATATGCAAAACCAATTAAATGTTCAATTCTGTCAAATTGTAGACCTTTAGCATTAAAATATATGTGATTTTCAATTATATTTAAAATCGAGCCAGTGTTTGCATTTTATCTAGACATGTTTTTGCATTCCAATGTGTCAACTAACAATCTTGCTGGTTCTGCTGCCTTGTAATGAGGCCTTCTGTGAATGCAAGTTCCACCTTTGCTCACATGTGAAACCTCAAAAAAACTAAAGCAATACTCTGAAAACTAATTGAAATCATACATTAGCCTACAAATACACTATAACAGAACTACATTTACTTCCTTTATAAGGCTCCTAAGAAAATACAAAATGGCATACGTGGCAATACAAAAGGTATGCAATGAATGTTTACAATGCAGAGTTGCTAAGCAAGTTAACAGTAGCCCAAAGGTGGTTTTGCAATTGCATTTGAACTCTGACTCCCAAGTAGTAGATCCAGTACTGAACGAACACCACACCACTACTGGTCCAACACAATGCTAATTCATGCTAGTCGCGGCGAAGGTCCCGGCAGTAAAACATGATTATTGAGTGAAAGGATGAGGCTGCGGTGGATTTTGCTTTGCTCTTTGTCGACCAGCCCAGATAAAACGGGAAAAGATGACAACGCATTTATCCTGATGACTACTGTCGGGCTACTTATCAGCAAATAGCCAGCTTCTTAGCTTCTATGTGGTTAACTTCAAACAAATTTCACTGCGATTCAGCAGCCCTTAAAGTAAAGTGCACGTCGATTGGCATGACCATGCAGTGTCTGGATTATGGCTAGACTTAAATTTTTAACAGCAGTTATGTATGTGTATGACCACAGGGGGCATTATAACTTGTGGTCAAACCGAGCCCCTCACCCCGTTTTATAAAGAATTCTGAAACTTGGTATCTGGGCCTTATTTGACATGCTGAATCTTTTTCCCTCAAGGGACCATGAGGTCCGTCGGGATAGATTTTGCTGTACCTTGAAAGTTTGGGAAAACTTTGAAAAAAAACGTTGAAAACCGATGTAAATGGCCAATGACCAAAATGACCCAGGATTTGGTCCACATACTCCTTATTACTGCCCAACCTTAATGTATTATTTTGGGTTTGATTATGTAAAAAATGGCAGAGTTATGGTTGATTTATGCAAAAATACGATTATGCAAATGAGCCGCCATTATTCAGAGAACCCCAGAGGCCTGAAATTTGGTGTGCCCATTAAGGACCTCCACCTTAGGTAATGTGGAAAGTTTTTTAGATCAATCACAAGTCGGGTTCACAGCGGCCCAGGGACTTGAAACTTGGCGTGCTCTCTCATTAACCTCGCTAGCATAAGTATGTCAGCATGCTCGCAGAATATTGCGCACACGACGAGTTGGCGCAACCACACACATTTTCTTCAGAAAATGCACATGCTGTGACATGTCTAGTTTCCATTATTGTCTTTCCTTCCTAAAAATTACTGAAATCGGCGGTATCCTTCTGTAAAAAACTAACGTGTGCAAAACCTGACAGTCAGTCACAGGGGAACTAGGAGGAGGACTCAGGTTAGAAGATAATGACTTGAAGAATGTGACTCAAGGATTAGCCGTAGCATGCTACGCTGTGTGCCTTGTTGTCTGACGACTCGGGTACAGCGAAACACAGGGCGGATGTGAATGTGAAATATGGAGGGCGTTAAACAGCAAAGAACAGCGGCGACGGCGCCCGAGCGAGACAAGCAAGTGAGCGAGAATTACTGCAGTCCCCAGCTCTCATGGGGTGGCACCGAAGCCCGGAACAGTAAGTAAACCTAGAAGAAGCCTGGAGGGCCGAGCGAGGGTCCCCAGGTACACTCGCTCACCCCCACCACAGCTACACTCTTGGAGTGACAACGGATGAGGAGGACTGAGAGCCAAGGAGCCGTTAGAACCAAGACGTTGGGGAGGGGGAAAGGGGGGAGGTACAGGAAACAGGCGACTGCACACTGAACCACTGTAACACCGGTGCGGCTTACATTAAACACATAGCCAACACACCATCATAGAAACAACCCTCTCGCAGAGAAATTACAGCACCTTCGTATTAAAAGAAAAAAGGCAGTCAAACTAAGCGATCATTACGAGGAAAAATTGACGTAATCAATCGGGAATGTCCTGGTGAAATGATAGGCTCAGATTACACCATACTACACACCATACGATGGTGTGAGAAGGTGGAAATACGAAAGAAAATGCTGCACTGCCACACCCACCGAACCGTTTGTCAAAAGTAAACCTACCAAAAAAACTAAACAACAATGATATGTATGCTTGATCACTGATGCTTAGAAGCGTATGATTCCAATGGCAACCCAACATCAACATAGAGCTCACCTCAAGATGTTTGTAATCTGTCAACTGAGCTCCAGTGACTCCCAGATATACTAGAGCATATTGAATCACTTTGTATAATCAGTTTAAACAAGTAGGTTAGCTCACGGAACAGTTGTTATCTCACGGAAAATTGTTCCATCCTACAGATAATATACTTTTATTGTGAATAAGCCCTAAATACAGAGACCCAATTAGCATGGAGACACAATAATTAATCATTATAATTTTTATAAAACAGAGGGCCAGGGTGCAAATGCATACAAATATAACAATCTCAGGTCTAGCCTGTGTGTATGTACTTTCCCCTACACTGCATCCTTGGCTGTGGTATGTGAACAGTGAAATTAAACCAGCACATCGGTTCATGTGCCCTCCCAGAAGCCAATCTGCCCACATCCTACCCTTCAGCAGAGGCAGATCTATCCGCCCACCACCAGTCTAGCATGCATCTAAAAAGGCCCACTTTCTCATAGGCAGCCTACACTACTAATACTACTACTTGCAGTATGCATGATGAAAGTGTGGCTTCACACCTGGATTGGCCTGCAGAACTCCATGCCTGCAACACCAGTGTCCTGTTGACTAGAACCCGACACTGTATTTTTAAAAGCCTAACAACATGCACACCTACACATTTGCGGCTGCCATTTCCACCTGCGACAGAAACTTTGCGAAGTACAACCTCTGTGAAAGTGGGCGTGTCCGTAACAGACTCACCCACTCGTGTTTCGCTATGAGAACATTGCAGTTCCTGCGCTGTGGCTAATGTTCAATGACAGCTTTCGACTAGAAACGGCATCGGCCAATCAGATCTAAAACTTACAAAACCGTCTTTACACTGCCAGAACAATGATGTGACAGGTTTCAATCGAATCCCTAAAATGTGTGACATCATAAATGCTGACGGCTCGGGCAGTTGGCCAACGAAAGTAACGACTTGGCAAGAGTCAGGCGATCCCGTGGCTAAAGGCCGTTTGTCTACATTGATATTCTTTGGACAGAGCAGAGAATGGAGGCAAAAGAGCAGGATCGTGAGCCCCGGCCTCGTCCGCCTTCAGCTCTGTTTGGTATTTAGAGGGATTTGGACCTAGGTTTTATTAATTACTCAATAAAAAGTAATTTTTACCATTACAAAGCTTATCAGGGCAGATTCTTGATTTAATTGTGCCACAATGCTGACAATTGGTGATGACAATTAGTACATTTTCGCTTTAGTTGTGTGTTTGTTAGGTCTGCATTTCCATTAAAAGTCGAGCTGTTGCGGACTACAATGGCATAAATGTTCTCTTTTCTATAAATACAAAAAGGAGAAGATGAGTTGTTTTGTCACCCCTGAAAGACAAAGAGTCACAGAGAGGGGTGCCATCTGGGCTGTAAAATAAGGGAACATTTCAACCAACTACGGTGTTTAATCATTTGCTGATACAATTTGTTCCACGTTTCTAATAAAATAAAAAAACTGGGAACCACCACAAAATAACCCATTTAATCATCAGCGCAACTCTTGTGGAGGCATTCGGTGCATGTCACATAATTGTTGCATAATTTTGTTTGGGCAATGCAAACACATTATCTTTAAAAGTTATCTGTGTACCCATCTATAGGTACACAATTGGAGGCAGCCATATGGGGGCCGACAAAAGTACGTTAGCACCGATTTGTCGTTCCGATTTCTAGTTTTTGTTTATGGGGCAACCTAGATAGCTAGCTTGTTTCCATCTGTTGGACCCAACAAATATGCTCCTTTCATTTAAAATCTGTAGAAGTAACATATTTAAATCATAAACGTCAGAATGAAGGTCACTCATAATAAGCGACTGTTGTGAAAGGGTCCAGGAAATAGGTGTGTGCAGACTGTTGACCCCCCCACCCTGTTAAAAAAAGTCGCCTGGACGGAAGCTAATGGATTAGCCTGCTACCGACTAGCCAGGAAGCAGAGCCTCTTACAACAGCTTTGTTGTTTAAAACACTTAGACGTTTGCCATATTTAGGCCTAAACTGTCAGCAATAATACCCATGTTCCAATCAAAGTCAAATGATGAATATTTGAAATGATATACACACAACCACTTCAATTCACAGTAGGCCAAAAACATGATTAAAACAAAGATTGAGGATTTTGTGTTCGGATTATGCAACAGGATATCTTGACAGACGTTAGATTGTATTTAAACTTTAAGCCCTACAAAGCTGCCACTTTTATTCAGTTTCAACTACAATCAAAATTATGGCTCAGGCCTTGGAGGATGAGAACCGTAGCGAGACTTACCGATCTTCTGGTTGAAGACTTTGTCAAAAGTCAGCTCATCCCTCTCCTCCAGATACTTCTGCATCACACTGCGAATACTGGAGACACACAAGAGAGATGGCAGCGGGTTATAAAAAAATAAAAACACTAACTAGACAAAAGAAAAACCTTTATGAGCCGACAGCAGTAGCTCACTGCCTACTCCACCCGGGATCCGAGCCTAGGTTTAGGACTCTCCCCGCCACCACCTGTCCCCTGTTAATATCCAACTGTGGGGATGGAAGGAGGGAAGGAGACACATGGGAGGCCAGTAGGGGAGTCGGGGAGAACTACACGCTACCCCAGGAGAGGGTGTTAATTAGAACAGAGCTGGGAAGAATGAATCAATTAGCACCCCCCCCCCCCCCCCCCCCCATTTACACTGCAGCCGCATCACACACACACACCAATTTGAGGCCTCTCCAATTTAAAAATAAACTTGAAAATAAATGTCAGTGGTGAACACACTATGAAACCTACATGTACTAACAATGTTTCCAGGTGAACAACCTATGGAACCTATATGTACTAAAAAGGTTACAAGGTGAACAACCTATGACAACTTTGTGCTAACAAGGTTACCAGTGGACGTCAGCGTGAATTTAGGTGAACTCTAAGTGAAATTGGGTGACTTGAGCAGAGGAGTTTGAAGGATGTGGATTTCTTTACTGAACTCCACACATACAGGAACAACACACACACAGGATAGTACAGGCAATGAGTTCCTCATTTGAAAATACACCAGTTCTCAATACTTGATTTAAATTAGTGAACATATCCTTTAAAGTCACAATGTGTAGGATTGACCCCCTCCCAATTGTAGGCGGGAGACTTTCAGAATTCAACAAACTCAATAACAGTGTTCTGTCAACTAACTGGCTGTGCAACTGTGTGACACAAACTAGCGTAGCTCGGCTGGCTGGGTGGCGTGAGTGGGAGGGGTTTTGGGAGTGTTGGTAATAAGAATGTAAACAAAGAGAGGTACAGGCTAGCCAGTATTTTGTATTTTTAGAATATAGCAATTATATGACGTAATTGTATTGATAACATCACTGAAATGACAATCGATCAGCATTGACTACAGATATGTCGAGGTAATTTTGAACTACAAGCGAGTTGAAATGTTACATATTTTGACTTTAAGTGAAACCAAAAATGTAACCACAAATACCATTAAAAAAATAAGACTGCGCAGACAGTCTCTGACACCATCAACAGATGCTTTGTAACATCCCAACACATGGGGTGTAAATAGCCTTTTAGGAATTCCAATACCAAGTTTGTTAGTTTTAATAGCAGCGTACACTAATTCAGTGGGTAGCCTTCTGGAGAAGTAAATTCAAACTTGGGAGAAAAGTGCTCATCTAGCTACATTGATGTCATATGTGGCACATGTGTTGTGCTATATGGTAGGCATAGTGGTTAGCATCGCTGCCAAACAGGAAGGGTTTGACTGTGCAGTCTGCGTACCCCTGGTGTCCCCGTGGGTATAGTCCTCCGGATACTGCTGTAACTACCAAAACTACCTCCAACGTAGCACATGTTGTAACACTGTAGCATGGCACTAAAGGGATGGCGCTAACCTTAAGCCCACATTAATTGAATAAGGACTGTATCTTTACTTGAAGATGCGTTATGATGGGTCAAATGTTGGTTGCTGCCAGCTGGTTTCCCCAGTTAACTATTTAGTAAATTACTAGTGTCTTAACACCTAATGTAAGAATTTTAAGTTACCACAACCTCGCCTTCTCCCACACAAGTGAGAAACACTAACGTATTTGGATTTTCCACGTCCGCTCTGCTAGACTGGTTGGTACCAAGCACAGTAACTGTCACTTCTGCATTGCTGTTAATGCTGAGAAAATGCCAACATTTGACACCAAAACATTACAAAAGGGGAATAATTTGACTTGATGTGAATATTTCTGTCACGTAGCAACCAT
Source organism: Lota lota (assembly GCA_026745465.1). NCBI lineage: Eukaryota > Metazoa > Chordata > Actinopteri > Gadiformes > Lotidae > Lota > Lota lota. The sequence continues at coordinate 1,086,751 of JACYXH010000753.1, forward strand.
AACTAAACTTAGCTACAAACCTCTGACAGCTGTTTCAGCTGAACACATTTTCCTCTAATTTTGCTTTTCCAAAACAATGAAATACAAATTCTGCCCTCAATGTGGACCGGGTCGCAAAAACTGCTGATGGATATTATTTCAATCAGCTGGTTCAATGGAAAATGTTCTCATCAAATTAGTTATTCCAATTAAAATAAAAAGACCCAAAAGATAACGATATCAGATATCGATCCAATCAGACACTGACTGTTATATTGCTTTTAATTTAAACAAAAAAAGAAGAGAGAAGACAGTATAATAGAGACTTTTGTTACTGAAACTAGGCCACTGCATATTCACTGGCAAGTAATAGGCCAGTGGTTACACTTGGTTCTAGATCTGGTAGTTGTGGTGGACATTCACCACTATTAAATATTGTCATATACACCACCTTCCATCCATAAATAACAACAATGATTAAATGTTGTCCATGCTAGTTTGCACATCGTTATACATTTTATTGGATACACTATTTAGAACAATTGAATGATTGTCACTTGTGAAGTGTATAGCAAACAGCATATCCTCTGTTGATTTTAAGTTAATAAATCACTGCTGGGGCTGGCTGCTGTGCGGTAGTGTTGGAACCTGGAGGCGTATGGTGGCCTTAGCAAAGAGTCCATGAGAAAAGATTGACAGCATTGAACTATTGGTACTGGTGTGCCTATCTAACCTTGGGTCGAGCAAAGGTTTCTTGTTGTGATGTGTTGTTGTGAAGGCCCACCAATCAGAGTAGTGTGTGTCATCAGCTAATGTCTGATCATGCGGGGGGTTTTCTACATGATTGATTTATAGGAAATCAGTGTTATGAGACAATGTTCACTATTTGTTTTGTAGTCTGGCTGTTGTTTCAAGCATCAACAGGTTTAAGTACTCATGTTTCTAGTAAGTACTTGGTCTGCAGTTGGACCATACCAGTAGAGTTTCCTTGCTTATTCGGACCCCCGCAAATGTAATTTCCACTTGCTATCGGTCCCTATCATAATGCATTTTCAGTACATATTACCATGTTCTGCTAATGTAACATTTGGTGATTAATGAAACTCAGCAAGAAATTAGGTTCCATTCAAAGGATATCCGTAATTTAAATGTGAGATCAAGATACAATTGGTGATTTTATATATATATAAAGAGTAGTGTAAGGTAGTAAGTAAATCTGTAATACATGTCATAAATAATAGTAACTAATCCTCTAGCCTAGTTAACAATGCAGCATTAGGAGTTCTTACATTTTATCACAAGTTGTCCCTCTAACATCAGTACAACCTCCAGTATGTCAGAACGCGTAACCGCACAAAAAAATAAGAAAAAAGAAACGACCATACATGAAATAGCACCTATTCTTGCTCATGCCGTCTTCGCAGAATGATTTCAGTTCTGCTGGGTAACGTTCAAAAGGTTGTTCCCCTCATTCCAGCCCCGCTCCTCAGCGCCTCCCCACCTCCACTGCATACAACTGTGCTGTCAAAGTCTCACCCCTCTGCCAGCAGGCAAGGCCTTGGGCTCGGGAGAATGTAGCAGCACCACGCTAGCTCCAACTGCCCCCCCCCCCCCCCCCCCCCCCCCCCCACACCCGCATAACACACGGCTGAAAGCACGCGGGGTATACATGTATAATAGTTTGTATACTAGTGCATATTCAACCAGCAAATGAGCCGGATATGCAATGTCTACTATGAGATATAACCAGTTCTCCTCAGTACTTTATTATTAGGCATAAATCCAGGTTGATGGTGGCATTAATGATTCATGCAAATTGTCAACAACCATCATCATGGGAGAACTACCCATTTATGTGAAATACAAGTGCTCTGAGTGCTGTGAATCTTACAGGCTAAAGCCACAGGAAAGATCTGGTCAATTTGTTCGAATGTGATTTTTTCTTAACAATGGAAGTCAACAAAAGGTAGGAGTGTTAGACAGTGATGGTTATGAGGAGAGCAAAAACATTTTTGCTATAATAAGCTCATTAAAGGAAGTAGGTAATATGAAAAACAAATACAATGAACTCATCCTTCAATTGTGTTTAGAAATATTGAGTTACTACAATTGACTTGACAAAGTCACAAATTCTGTCAAAACAATATGTAATATTATACATTACATATACAGTTTGTTTCATGTATATTCAACAACAAAATAATGTTTTTTTGTGCCTAAGATGGCCAATGACGGCACAACAATCTGTGTGCCTTAGGCTGACTGAATCTCAATACAATTTGTGGACATTCAAGTGATTCTGTTTTCTGGTATTGGCCTATTTCAGCAACCACCATGAAGATCTTACCGCTTCATGGTCAAAAGGCAGCGTCCTTTTATCCTGCTTTACATCAAAATCTGGGTTAACGCTACTTAAAGCTGCGGGTGTAGCGATACAGGTGTGCAACACATCAACAGAGGAGGACTGATTAAAGTACTTAACTTGATGCCAAACACGGAGGAAGCGTTATTATACAATTAAGAAAGAAACTGGTAGATGATGCAGTCCTGATCCACAGTCTTGTTCTTGCATGTTCAAATGCACATCTGCATACTATTTCAAATATGTAAATAAGCCTTTCATTGACCGTACATTAACTGATTTAAGCTTTAACAGGGGATAGGCCATTTAACAATAATCGTTTCTGGCTGCAAGTGCATTGCCACCAAAGCACAGTTTTTGGATAATTTGCACAGCATGGGGGTTTCCTCAGTCCAGGACTGTATTTTGAATGTGTAGTACAGTAATTGGAGGTGGGGAAAACATTTTTACATAAATTAGGGCTATATGCGAGAAAATTATATTATTAATACTTAGTCTACAACTGTACCTGGACCTGCAGTGTAGCAAAGGCACTTGTTCACTTTTCAAGCCTATATCAACATGCGTCTCCTTAGCAAAACAAAAAAAGCTATTCTTGTGTCAGGCATTCTGTTACAAACGGTTAAATAAAGACATTAGATGTTTAAGGATTAGTCAGTAGCTTGTAAATATTTTACGCTTGGTATAAAGTTCAAAATGGTTGGTTTAGGTATTTGGTTAGGGATGGTTAAGTTCAAATATTAGTTAATTAGAGGTGGTTACGGTAAAGGGTTTAGTGTGGTGACGGTCAGGGGTTAAGGGAAGGCATCTGGCCAAAGCTGCTGGCACTGAAGCCTGGGGACCTGGTTCTGGCCCTGATGCTCTGGTACCAAGGCGGGGACATGATTACAAAAATGCAAAGGGGGCCTCTGCATCACTTTGTGTTGATGCTCGTACGGTGAATAGTAATAACCATAACAGATCTTACACAAAATTAGTGTTGCAAAATGGCCAGCTTGATCTATATATCCTATATATAATCTAGCCAGTAAGCAATTAAAACTAAGATGTCATAACAAGATAAATTACCATCTGTGACACAAATCCAACTGATTAAAAGATGGGTCCACTGCATAAGTCAAGAAAAATGAATACATGCGACATGGGGGTACAGGAGATTCTACTGACAGTCAATATATAGTATAATTGTATATAACCACATCATAAAACATAATGGATCAATCGATATTCTGTATAAACGACACTGCTACGCCAAAACCTTGAAAACGTTTAAGCCAATTCAAATATAGAGCTAGGTCGAAGCCAAGAACAAATACATTGCAGAACAAAAAAATAATTAAGGAGATATTGGATTGATTTTGGGGCAAAGTAAGCGAACGATTGAGTTCACAAGTTGCCCAACCGCTGTAGCTTGATCCTGGAAATAAGAGCCTCAGCCGACTGCCTCACTAGTTCTGGTACAATGACAATGCGGTTTGCACGACAAATGCCCTTTATATTGCTAAAGATAAATAGATCAAACGAAATAAATGTTTCGTTGTAATTTGCTTTAGACTGCATCCAATTGGGCCACTGGTCATGTTGAGGCCAGGGGGAAATATGACTACGATTGAATCGTCTCCCCCTAAGGAAAATATAGTCGATAACAGATATTAGAGAAGCCAGTGTCATATCCCGTCGCCAAAACGTTTAACCATCAGGTTTAGCAGCAGAAAGCCAACTGACAACGACTAACAGTAAATGAACACCCATGCGAATTGCCCTAATAAGCGTCACTGGGTCCGTGAAGCACAGACATGAAATGCTATTTAAAAAGATCTCTCTCTCCCTCTCTCTCTCTCTCTCTCTCCGTCGATTGATTGTTCAAGTGTCGTATTTCAATAAATAAATAAATCATCTCACAGACTGTTAAATCGGGCGTCCATCTCCTTGATCACCATACGATTAGGGTTGACTGTTTAAATCGATGTTGACTGACGGAGGAGTACAACGGTGATGTTCTGATGGATCTGGTTACCTGGGTTCAGGGAGGATGATTTTCTTACTCGCCCGGGCCGCTGGAGTAGACTTGCTCTTCTCCATCGCCATCAAGTAGCTCACATCGGCGAGCACTGCTTCGAGGTCCGCCATCTTCAGCCCCGGACGACCAAATCGATGCCAAATATCACACGGGGAATATATTGAAGAGGTTATAACACGAATGTCGCCTTATATTACCAACATCCAGGGCCCATATGCATGACGGAGAGCTTGGTGGATGGCAGGGAACACCATCAGCCGGAATGTCGTTGGCTCAAAGCTTGTTATTCGGTACACTTCGTTTCAAAACACATCATTGTGTGGCTGAGAAGGGGGGAGACATTGATGAGTGAACGTGAATTGAAAGCGTTGCTGGGTCGTCGTCGTCAGAGTAGTATTTCCTCAGAAATTCAGGCATCGCTGTGACACGGCATAACGGGAAAATGTCAATGCAAATATTGCATTTAAATGCAGATTGCGATAACGTTGAATGGCCACTGCTGCCCCGGACTCAGCTGGATGGCGACGGGTTCTGCCTCGACCAGGTAACGTTAGGTCTTAGAAGAGGGTAAGCAGAGGAGCACTGTCCAGTCCTACAGGTCCTTGGACATCGTAGGTCCTATTGGGAATGATGTCCATCAATGAATGATGCGCCCCACTGTGATCGGTAACGTTACGTCTGGGGGGTCAGATGTGTTTGTAAATGGGCGAACGATTGTTTAACAATCAGACAAAAAACGATTCAACAGTGGATGGCCGTCCGTTCAGATAATGACAAGAAAAGCAGAGAACCCAGCTCCGTTAAACTTGAATAAAGACACGTGCAAAATCGGCCAGTAAGTAGTGTTAAGGGGTTGCGTTGGAGTTAAGACGAGATTCCCCGCACGGCTGTTGTTTATGTTGCCATCGTTGTTGGCTTCCTGTGTAATGTTCCTTATCGGCTCAGCGATCCCCCAAAAGCTCTCCTAAACGGTGCTGTTTAGCAGAGCGACCTGGCACTATGTCCAGTCCACGGAGAAGGGACGAGCGCACAACAACAAGCTACATCCACCCGTAGCCCAATAATTTACTTTCTATACCGTCGGAAACAACGATATGTGGGTAGTCGACGAGCTAGCCTGCACAGCAGCTAGCGAGAACGAGGAGGCTAACTTGCTAGCCAGCAAGTAAAAAAATGACCTCCCACGGATCCACCATTCGGAAAATTTGAATTTTTTTATTATTTAAATTCAGTGCTATTCGCATAAAACCGTCCTCGTTGCTAGTAGCAAATCGTGTCCTGAGGTGGCCGGCTAGCAGCTACGACTCCTGGCTCGATGTCCGCCAGCGATGTGCGGTAATAACGTTCAGTCACCAGCGGGTGGAACCGCGACTCGACCCGGGAGGAGGTCTTCAAAGTCTTCCAGAGGCACGCTCGTAAAATCCAAAAGGTTTTAAGAAGATTGGCAACACGGCACGAAATAATCCATAATTGCCTCGTTAAGCAGAGCGCTGGGGGGGACCCTCCTCGCTTGGAGACCCGACACAGAGCAACTGACGGCGGGAGGCTGGCGCGGCTGTGACGCGTGATGGTGGGGGGGTACGTTCCAACATAGAAACTGGATCGCTTGTTAACGCAATAACTTGTCTTCCTCCTCTCTGCCGTCGTTTGACAGTTTTAGGGCGGTTAGACCTGGAGACCAGGGTCGTGAGCGACTCATCAAATGCGAAATGATGACGATGTCTCCGCTTCGATACTGTACCCAACGTAATCCGTCTCTTAAAATATAAAATAAGAACCAAGCACCACGACGCGTTCAGCACGCTTCGGCCAACTAGAGTGAGCAGCGAACACTATTCGATCGCCAGGAAAAGGACGCCTCTTCGTATGGCGTCCATTCGTTTATCTAGCAAACTGTGCAACCGCTGTCCACAATTAGGGTTAGTTTTCCTAGCTCCAATACGGCACGTATAATTGGAAATCCGCATCAATAGGTTCGAATGTTTGAGTAGCTGTGTGTTGTGTAGGCTACAGCTTGCTTTGTGGTTTAACTTCCTCCCACTGCGGCGGAGTTGCTCGCAAAACGCGGAGCTGGATGATGACCGAAGCGGAACCAAATACGTTACGTTAATTATTCACTGACGGTTCAACATTGACTCCAAATAATTGTATTGTTTTTTATATAATGGCATGTAATGGCGGAGGAAATCATTTTGTATGGTAAAATGAGGTAGACCTATAGGCCAGTCGTAGCATGTCCTAGGTTATTTTTAATTGGGCTATCATTTTGCCCGCACATGTTGTTAGCGATTTCTTAAGTGACACAGGCTTACTCGTGCAGTAGGCAAGCAATTAAACGAACATAATTACACATCATAATCGTGTTGTTTACATGACATGGTCGCAATCACTGCTATAATATGCTCCAACCATCCGTTGGACGTTGGCGTGAATCATTTTCTCCTCGCACCATAACCCAATTGTTGCTCTAATAGCGCATGACCATTGATGGGGTGGCTAAAATAATGTATTTCAGTGCATGTCTAATTAGCTATTTATTATAGAAAAGAAGCGCCATCTCCCGTTGGTTAACGACAATAACAGATTATTAAAATGTGAGCTCATTAGAAAAAAAATATTCAGCTATGGATTTATTTGCCTCACAGAAATTATTTTTATTTGCTACATAGTTAAGATTTTAAATGGAGTCTCTTATGTTAATTTGACATCATACTGAATGTTCACATACAATTCGCAAGCAACTGAACATTTAGAAACTCAAACCTTAATTAATCGCATTAATAGCGCTCTTTAATTTTTTTCTTTGTTTCAAAACATTCTATATAATCACAGTTCATCTTTTCAGATTTTCTTAATTATTGATAAAGACATCATAGATAATGTTTTGGATTCACTACTTTGGACTGTGACAATTGTTCACAAGAGTTAGTAAGTGCATTCACTTTGACTAGTTTTTGTATGTATAGGTCTAGCTTACATTCTAAGTAGACCTTAAAGTGAGATGAGATCATATGATTGAACAGTTAAATAACTTTTGGCTCAATAGTGCTACTGCTTAATATTGGCTTTCCACAGACAACATTTTGTTATCAAGCCACTGTGTGTGTGTGTGTGTGTGTGTGTGTGTGTGTGTGTGTGTGTAAACCTATTGGTTTGATATTCAATACCTATAAGCCACTTTTTATTTTATTCAATTTTCCAAAATGTTATCGAATATGTTTAATGTTTTTGTATCTTGTATTTATTTTATTTTATTACACAATCATTCCAGAACACATTCCTAGTATGAGCGAACTTTACCTGGCAATAAACCCCGTTCAGAATTGGATTCCAAATGATAAGTCAATACTAAACTGATTAATTAACGATTGTGTTAGGGTTAGATGCATTGAAAATGGGTACAAGCTAACAGAAACGATCTGCTTGAAAACATGTCTATCCCTGTTTGGCGTGGTGTATTTCCGGTTTATTTCCCCATCAATCAGACTAGTCAGTCAAATGAAGCAAACACGTTAAAAAGGAAATCAGTGAGGTTTTAGAAAGACAATTTATTCAGCGTTTTCTGGAAGCAGCCGGGGAGGGAGGGGTATCATTGGGGGGGGGGGGGGGGGGGGGGGGGGGGGGGGGGGGGGGGGGGGGGGGGGGGGGGGGGGGGGGGGGGGGGGGGGGAGAGGAGAAGAAGGTTGGATGAGGAGGTCTACTGCTGAATGCGGCGGATGGACTGGATCTGGGGAGTCTGGGAATGGGAGCCAAACTCCCTGAAGTGCTTGTACTCCCCGCAGTGACGATCACACTCCATGATGTACTGGTATCCACGGTAACCGGGATACTGGTAGCACACAAAGCTGTTGCGAAAATCAGAGCGAGAAGGAGAGAGATAGAGAGGGAAGTAGCGAATGTGGTTATTGTGAAAGAGAGTACTACAGAGCTCATGTGAATCCCAGGATAATACAATGGGGGAGCGGGCGATAGAGAGTCATAATATTGGAGTGAAAGTCAAAGAGAGAGAGAGAGAGAGAGAGAGAGAGAGAGAGAGAGATGGCGGGGGGATACTTACGCTCCGGACTGCACCCTGAGAGATCCAACCTCGTTGTTGCACCAGCCCATGGCCTGCAGGGAGGGGTAATCGTCGCTCAGCTCACCCTTGCGGGCCAGGAAGTTCTCACGCTCATAGATGGTCATTCTGCACTCCCTGTGGTTCTGTACGCACACACATACACACACACATATCCCATTGAATACATTATTCTATTACCTTCATACTAATAAGTCATTTAGCCAATAGCATGTAGGGTATGTAGAGGTTAGGTGCAGATTGCTCAAGGATACCTACAGGTCGGCTGTGGACATTGGGTTTCGAAGCCTGAATCTTTTTGGTTGGCCAGTCAAACACCACAACTACTACTATTACTATCACTACACTTTGAATGAAGACTATTCAAAGACTAAAAAAACCAAATCAACCAAGAACCAGTGGTGATGGTTATGGAATGGAAAGCCATGTCGGTTTCCAGTTATAACTTGGACTCACAGCACAGGCGATGGGCCTGAAGGAGGTCATCCTCTCGATGTGGTAAGCATTGCTGCCGCCGAAGGCATCACACTGGGGGTACTCGCCCCTCTCCAGGACAAACTGCTGTCCCTGGTAGGAGGCGTGCTCGTAACCCACCCAGCTGGAGAAACGCAGGGGGAAGAAAAGTGTACATTAGACCACTCATTTATGAAAATGAAGTCACTTTAAGTGCCTTACAGTGGATTTTGTTAGATACATGGCACTTAAGAGCTAGTCAGGGTTAGGGCATTTTAGCTCTAGGAGCCTACAGGTAGGCTGAGGAAATGTCGGGATCGAACCAAGTAACTTTTGGCTAAACACTAACTGCTACACTCTCCTAATGTAGAAATGGCATGAAGAAATACAATACACTAAATAAATACATAGATTCAGCTATTTTATTATAAAGACCCCAATCAGTTGTATCGTGTAGTTTCCATAGTATTTTGTTAGCAGTAATGGTGGATGTATGTAGCACTAATGGTAGTGTTTTAAATGCTTTTCATAAGCGTATTGGTGTTAACTTACGCTCCACTCTCCACTCTCAGGGAGCGCACGGTCTCGAAGCCAAACTCCATGACATTGCAGCACTCAGAGGTGAACTCGTGGCGACGGCCCTGGAAGCACTCCTCGTCGAAGACGATGATCTGACCAATACATTTATTTTGTCAAAATGGGGCGAAAACATCCCAAGAAATTTGGAAAATTTGGAAACACAAAAAAAGATAACTTGAGTGAAAGTTACTTTTAGCATTGTGTCCATTTTTCAACTATATTGCTTGTATTTTTCGTGACTTCACAACTGAGACTATGACTGCTATAGTTTGAATAACTTTAAACCCTTGTAATACATTTTCCTCGAGACCACAATCTCACCTTCCAGTGGCCGGAGAACTTAGTGCAGTGGTGAGTCATTTTGGCTGTAAAAGAGAAGAAGAAATTGTTAAAAGATTGGGACAGACACCTCTACATTACACAGTAATAAAAGGCTTCACTTTACAAAACATTGTACAAAGGGGTCACACTGGTTCACCGGCTACTTGATAAACAAACCAAACCAAAACACGTGTATACATAATCAAGTTTCACTGAACCTAACACCAAAGAACAGCTTGCAATATGAAGCAGAAGAAGAGTTACGCAATGTTCCTCCCAGTCTAGTTTTGCTTATTACAGGCAATAGTACGCCTGGGTGACTATATACTGTGTGGAAAGGAAAAACCGCCTTCTCAACTGCTTTATGTCTGATTAAACAGAAATATCTGCTATATATTAACCGTAGGTTAAAGGGTAAACCTGAATGCATAATCGCTGGCCTAAAAGCTCCAGAGTCAGAATAGTAGTTAAAAATAGTTTACAGAGCTATAGAGTCAACTATCCCTTCCTGTTGCGCCCCATCTCGCCCTCTACTGGCCAGGATTTGGCCCCTCGATGAGATCCTTTCCCCACCGATATGAACCGCCAGCACCCATTAAAACCTTTGGTGCCCTGGAGCCTGGGTTGGTCAGCAGTGGTGATGTAGCCTAGGGATGGTGTGTGGTGTGGGGTCTGCTACCCTGGCTGAGTGGGGCAACAGAGGGGACTGGGACTCACCTTGCTTGGATGCCCTTGGGATGTCCTGGTGTGAGTGAGTAGTGGTGGTACGAGCCCCCACCCTTTTAAAGCCTCCCCTGGCAGGAGGCCATGCTGAAAGCCTCAGGTCAGCAGAGGGGGCGGGGCCTTTTTTGTCTCTCCGGACAAAAGCTAGGGGGTGTGGATACTATGGTGGGAGACAGAAGTGCAGACACTACAGTATCAACCTGAGCGAAACAGTGGTGGAAACACATAAACGTCGTATCGTTAGGACATATAGTTAATAGTTTATAGGTGAACAAAATAAGCAAGGGCCTTAAAGGCATGGGCATGAAGAGCCATGTCAAGTTGACTTTCACTTTCACTTTAATAAAGTTTATGACTCACATGAACATGGCTTTGCATGGCAACTTAAATGTGATTCACTTATCTCGCTACGAGGAATCAATCAATCAATAATAATCTGTATCAATGGAAAAATAAAAAAAATATATAGATAAATAAATAACTCAATCAATAAATAGTAAATAGTAATAGTACATTTATATAATAGTATATAGTATAATAGTACATTTCTTATTTTACATTTGTCTATGTTAGTTTGTTCACTTGTTCACCCAGGTAGAAGAAAGTTGAGACAAAAATCAATACTCGTTTATCTGTTATGTGATAAGGGCTTCATCCATTGCAGAAATATAATTAAAGTTAATAATACATTTGAAATATAAATTGTGTTTGTGCGTGTGTGTCTTTGTGTGAGTGTCTATGCCAGTGAAACCTAATAACACTTTGATTAAAAACAAAACTATGAAAACAAAACTATAATAAAGAACTGCATCTTCTAGATATATAATATAAAGTTAAAAGTCTTGGGGATTGTAGAATAAGCCACCGGCAAAAATAAAATCCATCGTTGTTGAAAGAGAAAAACATTTTTACGTGTGTTCAAGTGATTGAATAAAGTAATCCCTGCTGATATAGAGCAGACCATAGTTGTTTGATGTTAATAATAATGAAAATATATATATATTGTAAATATAATATTGTAAAATCCTGTGGATTTAGTTTTCATGGAAAGGCATTCAAATGAATCTTGGATCACAAATGAGTACAGCATGAATTAATGCCATGCTATGAGTGAAATTTAACCGTTTTTAGGGTACACGTGACCATTCTTGTTGATACAATTCTGGAATATTCCAAATAAATCAATTCAATACAATAAATAAGTAATTATGTAATTGTTATTTGCTGTGTATCACACCATGAATGTGAGAATGTGTATTATATTGTGTTTTTACTGTGTTGATTTTTGAATGGAGAATCACCCCATAACAGCATGATGCACCCATTAAACAAACAGCTAAAGTATGCATGCGTGCATGTGTGCGTCTGTGTGAGATTGAATGCATGTGTGTGTGTGTTTGCATCAGCTAGATAAAAGAGTAACTCTTTATGCCCTGTGGACCTTTTGAATCTCTCTCTCTCTCTCTCTCTCTCTCTCTCGCCCACATATTAAAAAGCGCCTGTGTCAGGCCATTCCTTTAACTGCAAAGTGCTTACAGTTCAGACGAGTGGGGCCTGGGCTGGGGGCTTCTAGGCTGTGAGTGAACTGGTGGTATGGGGGTGGCCCTGTGGCTTCGGGCCCCCCCCCCCGCAGTGATGACAAGGGGCTTTCTATTGTGGCATTGGCCGGCACCCTTGGCCTCTGCCAGGGTATAAAAGCTTGGGGCCCGGGCGTTGGAGGAATCAGCACAAGCCTGCCTCCCTCCCTCACACTACAGCTGTACAGCTAACGCAGGTAAGGCCCCACACACACACACACACCCACACACACCCACTTCGCAGGGAGACAGCATCCATCACACATACAGACTAGACAACCAGGTGCCTCCTTTCCACAGCCCAGCACACCCAGGCCACCACACACCCCCTGAGGCTACAGCCTAACCACCAGAGCTGGATACCAGTATAATATCCACATTCTATAGGAACCAGTCTGACCACAATGTTTAAAAAACATTGGAAAAACATAAACTGACTCAAGATCCCGTTTACACACAAACACATACCTTCCTATCATCCATAAATGATCCAGTTTCAGTTTCCCCTTCCACACTTCCACATTCTCCCTCATAACATTCTTCTCTCTTCCATCTGCATCAGTCTTCATCCACCAGTCACTATCACACAACTTTATCCAGTGGCCTTCTCTGGTTTGTTTTATTGGATTGTTTGAATTGCCTGTGTGTATATTTGACTGCGCGGTAGATCTCTTCCACCATGTCCCAGACCACCAAGTCCGCCTCTAGCCAGAGCACCGACTCCAAGGAGAAGGGAGCCTCCAACCCCGCTGCCCCCAGCAAGGCCAGCAAGACCGGGGAGCCCGCCATGGGATCCTTCAAGGTGAGTACCAGCCAAATATATGCTTTTAAGGATTTTCTGTGCATACAAATATTTATCTGCTTTTTAACCATGTTTACCTATATGCTTACCTATATATATATATCTCATATTAATATATTTAATATATACATATTAAATCATCTTAAATTGGTTGAATTAAAAATATTTAAAAACGTTTTATGTTAAACCTTACTGTATTTGAATACCAGAAATAGTTTGTAGTATTTTTAGACACATAATATTGACAAAAATACATTTGTTTGTATATTTTGTATATTCCAAATAAAATTACCTGAATTGTCCATTCCCATCCCATAAAGAGAACTGAGAGTCTGACTATACTGTACTATATGGAAAATAGATTTCTGCATCAGTTCTTTCTTTTGAACGATATTAACATATAAGCTCACCATTATAACATCATTCATTCATAATCGATCTCTGATTTGTTTGAACATTGTCATCTCAACACCCTGCAGATCATGATGTTCGACCAGGAGAACTTCCAGGGCAGGATGATCGAGGTCCAGAATGAGTGCGTGAACGTGTGTGACAGAGGCATCGACAGAGTCCGCAGTATCATCGTGGAGTGCGGCCCGTAAGTTCACACACACGCACACACTCCCGTACGCACACATACTACACACTGAATCCAAATACCTTCTCTCTGAGAGAACTGCACTGCTTCAGTAACGTAACTCTGAACATCCCCTCCACTGATCATTCCCTCCCTGTCCCCCTTCCACCTCCTCCTCTCAAAATGCCCCCATCCCCCACATCTACCCCCTCCCCCCCCCCCCCCCCCCCCCACCTCCACCTCCTCCTGCCCTGCCCCCTACTCCTTCTGCCCCTACCTCCCTTCAGCTTTGTTGCCTTTGAGCAGACTAACTTCCGTGGGGAGATGTTCATCCTGGAGAAGGGAGAGTACCCTCGCTGGGACTCCTGGAGCAATTCCTACCGTAGCGACCGTCTCATGTCTATCAGGCCCATCCGCATGGTAAACACACCCCACTGTTCCATACACAAACTGAGGGACCCGATATAAAGGGGATATGGATGGGATATATATCATGTACATTAATGCATAGGGCCCCATCCGCATCGTTTACACACCCTGATATATAGAAAAAGATGATAGGGAGGCATGTACGTTGATGCATACTTTCATAAAGAGCTCGTCCTTGTGTATGCTACCTGTTGCACAGACTGTTCTGATTATTCTTTTGGTGTGTATTTTTCTTTTTTCTCTTCTCTTCTCTCTTTATCTTCTGTATTTTTCTCTCTTCTCTCCATTTCTCTCTCCTGTCTGTCTGCTCTCTCCTCTATTATCCTCCCTCTTGCATCCCTCTCTCCCCTATGCTCTCCCTCCTATTTCTCTTTCTTTCCTCTATCTTCTCTCTCCTCTCTCTTCTATCTCTCTCTCTCTCCCCCCCCCCCACCCCTATCCTCCTCTTTGGTCTCCCCCCCCCCCCCCCCCCCCCCCCCTCTCTCTACCGGTGCAGGACAGCTTGGAGCACAAGATCTGCCTGTTCGAGCACTCTGACTTCAAGGGCAACAAGATGGAGATCCAGGAGGACGACGTTCCTACCCTGTGGGCGCATGGCTTCACCGACAGGGTGGGCAGCGTGAGGGTCCCCGGAGGAGTGTGAGTACACACCCACACACGCACGCGCATACACACTCTTGTTCACTAGGTGTGGTCATCCGTTCAAATTTCCACCCGAATTTATACAAATTAGAACCGCAGAAGTCGTTAGGTTGGCATTTCAAGTTGATAGTCGGAAGGGTGCCATTACTGTTTGTAATGTAATAGTAAAATGTAAATGGGAAATGATGTTGTAGGTATAGCTTGGAAACAACGCAATGATCAAATGTTTGACATCAACTTAAAGATGACAATATTGTAAATATTGTGTGACATAATACAATATTGTAAATTGTGTCAAAAGCTTGTGATTGTTTGGAAGACATTTGACAACTAAACGAGACGTCTCCTATCCCTTTCTCCCAGGTGGGTTGGCTACCAGTACCCCGGATACAGGGGCTACCAGTACCTGTTCGAGTGCGGTGACTACAGACACTACAACGAGTTCAGCGCCTACCAGCCCCAGATCCAGTCCATGCGCCGCGTCAGGGACATGCAGTTCCACCAGAGGGGATGCTTCACCCTGACCTCAGCCAGCAAGTGAGCGACATCAGCTGGGCATCGGCTGTTACTGCAGCCAAAAGCCTTCGACCCGCCCACCGCTCGCAAAGGCTTTTTATCACCCCCCCCCCCCCCCCCCCCCCCCCCCCCCCCCCACCCCAACAACCGAAACAACATCATCACTGTACCAGACAGACTAAAATGACTTTTTATGGTGCCAAAATAAACATGTTTTGAGAAACGTGAATATCTTCTGTGGCCAGTCTATGTCATTAATTGGGATGCGTTCAAGTGATCTGGCATATTTGTCAAGTCAATTGACGTGTGTGTTGAGAGCTCTATTTATAGAATGTTATTGCATTATTGAAGCTCACACTCATTCCTGTTCTATGACGTGTATCTGCGGTCAATGGTATAGTCCTATTGACTGATGGCATGACACATTTTTGACTGCTACTAAATGCACTTAATTGATAGCATTCCAGCTATTCTCATACTCACTAAAACAATTTCAAAGTACTTTACAATTAAAGCCCCTCATTCACCACACACTAACTCAAACACATAACAAAAGGCTACCGTACAGGCATTGGCCTGCCATGTGTGTGCCCAGGTAGAGGTTATCTACATAACGGACTTTTATTTAATCGATGACAATTATGAACTATAGGGCTTGTACATCAGAATGCATTCCGCTGCTATACTTACCAAAGTGGAGGTGGTCATTGCGATGTGACGTCACGATGTACAAGCCCAATAGGCTATAAAACGAGCCTTCAATGTGTGAGAAACAAATCATATGCATCCAAATAACTACAAAAATATAAATTTGCTTATTAATTTAAGTAATTTCCTAACAAGGCAATAGTGAATTTGAAGTTACATCGTGAGAACCAACTATGGAGGCAGCGACCTCTATACATGGCGCGTTCACCATGGCGTTCAACACAGTATGAGGTCAACTTCACATTCCCCGCCTAAAGCACAGGTTTGGGTGAAGGTGCTTCTGATCAAAATCAATTAGACCCTACCATGAGGACTGTTATGCTTGTCTGGTTCCTCTGTTACTGTCCTGTTACATATGTTGTACAATGAAGGACATTTTGATATCAGTATTGTTTTGGTGCATACAAATCCAGGTACTTAGGTTCATTCACTTTTCCTCCCAGGAAACTTGGCAAACCTGAGCAACCTGTCCGTCACGTGATTGATGAATTTCTGAGGCACAGAAATTAAACACCTCATAGTATATAGTAGTATATGTATTCTAGGAGCCAGATGACATTCTTATAGTCTAAACTGTGTTGTAGAGTTGTACATTTCAGCACAATACTGGCATGTTGGCCTAGAGCAGGGGTATTCAATGAAAATTTAAAGAGGTCCAGTTAGAGAAAAATTCTTGAAGCAAAGGTCCAGAAGATCATAATGTCAAACTATTTAGTGTGATATATATTTAAGTAGCTTAGTAGTTGTATCAACATCTGCATGTAATCAATACCTGACTGTCAAATCAAATGAATTCAGTACGATTCAAAAACGTTTTGACAATATGTTTTATAACATATCATAGAATTGAATATACAGTATATGTATGACTGCAGATATAATTGTAAAATAAGAGAAAATAAAGTGCTTAACTTCATAAAAATAAAAATAAAGGGAGTAAAAGCTTGAATTTCCCTTTTCTGTTTCACATCTTGACTCAACATTCTCAACCAATTTTACAGAGAATAAATCTCAACACATCTTAACAATTGAACAGTTGCATCACTTTCTTCCCCTCTTGTATCCCACTCACCCACTTTTTTGCTCAGTGAGAGAATTGAGCTATAGCTCAATTCTCTCTTCTCTAGCTTGTCCTGCCAGGATTTTAAATGTGGGCTTGAATGGGGTCAGCGCCATTCTCATACACATGTGGAGGTGCTCATTGGTGAGCCTGGAACGATATTTAGTTTTGGTGATGTTCATTGTGGAGAAAGCTGCCTCGCAGTTGTATGTGCTGCCAAACATGGTCAAGGTGTACAGGGCTACTTTCCTCAGACCTGGGAAAGCTTTCTCAGAGACCATTTGGAGCCAGAAAGTGGAAGGGTCAGTTCTTACAAACTGCTCTTTCAGGGCCACATCTGCTTGGAGATCAACCATTTGCAACTGGAGAGGCCCAGCATTTACCCATTTAAAGTGCTGTGTGACTTCCTTTGAGAACCCCCTGACATCTGTGATGAGAAATGGGTTCTGAATGAACATGGTGTACAAAGCTGTACAAAGCTGAAGCTGTCAAAACGGTTGCTGAAGTTTACAATCATCTTATCAATAAAGTCAACAAAAGAAGACACATCTCTCTGTCCCTGAACCTGTTCCTGCACTGATGCGAAGTGTGCACAGTCTCCCTGCAAGTCTTCCTTGAACACCTCAAGTCTCTGAAAGGAGCAGACAGTTGTCATCAGTTCACAAATTGAATTGTCCTTGCCCTGTAGCCCCAAATTCAGTTCATTCAGATGTAAAGTGATATCAACCAAAAAGGCCACATTATCCATCTGTTTCTCATTTTCTAAAAAGAGAGAAAACTGTGTTGCTTTCTGACTTCTAAGCTCTACCAAGAAAGCTGCTACTTCCCTCCTGATGGACCAAAAGCGCTCTAACGCCCTGCCTTTACTGAGCCATCTCACATTGTTGTGCAGCAAAAGATCATCAGCATTGGTATCAACTTCTCTGAGGAATTCCCTAAGCATGCGATGCTGGTAGGAAGAGGATGCCCTGAGAAAATTGATCATTTTCATCATTGTATTCATCACCTCAGCATGCTTATCTGACAGGGAGGCGCAGAGGACAGATTGATGAATGATGCAATGGTAAGCTATGAGCTCAGGATTGTCCTCTTTCAGTCTTGCTACAGCTCCTTTCTCTCTCCCTATCATAGCAGGGGCTCCATCTGTGGTTATTTAAACCACTTGTTTTGCCTCTATTCCTCTCTTTGTTAACATCTCCTTAATGGCCAGGTAGATGTATTCTCCTCTTGTACTGGTCTGAAGGGGAGTGACACCTAAATAGGTCTTCACAGAACACTTTCTGGTCTATGTTGGAAAACCTGACATACACTAACAGCTGAGCATTGTCACATATGTCAGTGGACTCATCCACAGCTCAGCCTACACATGGTCCCTTATGCATGGCTTCATCTAGCTGGGTTAGCACATCCTGAGTTAACATTTCACTTTTCATTGTGCAGACATGGGTATTTGCTTTATTTTATCACAAAGCTCTTGTTTTTTGTTTTCCCTCAAGTAGTGTTTCAGCGACTGCCCTCATGCATTCTTTGACAACCCCTCCATCAGTAGATGGCTTTTTGTGTTGACCCAAAACCCAAGCAACTCTGAGGGAACACGCATGAGCACGTTGTTGGGCAGTGAATGTGTGGCTCAGGATCCTGGTGGACTGGTCATATTGGGCTCTGAGACTACTTATTTTCTGTGATCTCACTTCAGATTTGAGTGGGTATGTTTGTTCAAAACCTTTATGTTTTGTCTCATAATGGCGTTTCACATTGGTACTTTTAATAAGTGCCACGGTTTCTGAACATATGAGACACACTGGTTTAGTGCTCCCAGTGGGAAGTATGAACAGAAATGAGTCTGTCCATTCCGGATTAAATGCTATATTTTCAGTGTCCGCTTTTCTTTTTTTGGAGAGCGCCATTTGTTCCTTATCTTTCTCCGTCTCACTCGTCTGTATCTCCGTCTCACTCGTCTAACGATTATATCTCTTCCCTCCCTTTGTTTTCTCTACCTGTACGGCTAGCTTTATTTTTCTTTCTGCCGTCTTTTCATGTGTAACTTGCCTCTAACTCTCTCATCTGTCTTCAGAGTCGCAATGTTTACCGCCTGGAACGATTAGTATCACGTGGGATGTCTTAACTCGCATGCAATTGGTCTGTACGTTTCCTCATCCGCTAAACCACTAGGTCCGGGTCCGCCTGTTAGTGACGTATGGCCTAGAGCCTTAGAGAAGGATATAAGTGTTTGAGGAGGACTTTTACTCTGAAACGTAGTTTGACGTTAGTCACGTGACGCGCTATATTCATTCTGTCCCCATATTTCTGTCCCTCATTTCACACGCAAGTAAATCGGAGAGAAAACACAATGACAGCAGCGATCTTTAAAGCAAGACAAGGTCAGAATGCTTCGGTTACAAACAATCGTTTCATTTGTGAACGTTTTGCACGGCATGCGTTTATCCAGCAAACGTGAGGCATTATTTTCCGTTCGATTATTTGCTTTGTTATGGGGTCTGTTCACATTTGGGGGAAGGTTATCAAGTCATGTTTGTCTAGCACAACATGTCAAACTAGAATACAATGTGTTTATATGGCTACTGATGTAATAAAGGCTAACTTTTAGTTTGGAGCATAAGTCAAAGGCATGGTATGGCATGCGTGATAGTTTGCATTGGTAATAGTTTCTAAATAGTTGAAACGCTGATACCTTGTAGGTTCATAAATAACAAGACTCATGACAAGAATAGACGGTCAGAAGCTACATATGTCTTCAGTAACGTTCGGTCTGATATTGGTGTATTTATATTGATTTCGTAACACATGCATTTGTGGTATTTAACACTGAATGTCACATTTCTTAATACAAATATGGATTTACTGTGAAAGCACTCAAAATACGTTTACTACTATTTAATAATGATTAACTTGAGCCAAAATCAGAAGAAGAAAGTTATCCAATATCAGTGTTCGGTGGCAGTCGGACAATGATGACGTACTGATTAACCTTTCACCTACATATTCGGTAACCTGCTAAATGTATGGTTTTTAAAGTCAATACTGTTCTGGATGATCAAACCATCGTTAAGTCTGCCCTGGCTTCACTTAAACATCCGTTACCAATATACAATTGTTTAATGACTTCCTTGTACTAATTATGCCGAAGAATATTTAGCATTCACGCACCTGCCACAAATGTAAACAATGGTAATAACATTACAGCACTCATCTTTGTGATAACACATTTTGTGAAGTACTTGTAAAGCGATTCACTGTAACTTTATCCTCAAAGTCTGCACTGACTAATGCACATTGATCCCAAAATAAATAACTATATTGCCGTTGTTCGCGGAAGGCGCACAATGGCATTTTGCTGTTCTTCAGCAGAAACTAGTGCAAGGAAGTAATTTAGCCAAATTATATTGGTAACGGATGTTTTAGTGAAGCCAGCAGAGAAGGCTAGGATGGTTTTATCACCCGGACCGGTATTGTCCTTTTATTATACAACCATGGCTATTGATTTATATGGTGCACACACAGATGCTTATTGTTATTTAAAATAAGATTTAAAGTAGCACTCATAATCGAACAGTTTCCCATTCAGTATTCATTATAGAAAATAAAGATAGAAATACATATATTATGGTCATATGGGGAATAATCAACAATTAAGGACAGCTAGCCACTGGCCACTTTGGTTAAGAGTGAGCATGTTAATGTCTCTCTCTTTCCTTCCATCTCTATTCCTCTCTCCAGCCCTTGGCTTGTGTCTCAGAGGCTCTAGACCTCTATCCCAGCTAGCAGAGCTACCAGAGATGCACCAGATGATGCGACAGACTTGCAGGGACTATGCAGCCAAGGAGCTGGCTCCCATCGCAGCCACGTTGGATAAGAATCACACATACCCCGCCAAGCAGGTGCACTGAAATACAAGACAAATTACAAAGTGGGATTAAGACCCTGGTCTTCGTCCACGTAACCGTTTCTGGTTACCATGGCTACTCGGTGCTACATTTGGGTTATTTTTGGAAAGTAGGTTTGTGCAGCATTTAGATTTGTAGTTTATCCAATATTGATTGTGATTATTCGTTGTTTCCCTGACCTGATGTGGAAATGTGATACTTTGGTTAAAAAGCCTCTGATGAAAGACTAAACGTAAATAGCTTGCAATAGCAATCTTGCCAATTTGAATTGAATAGCAAATGGGTTGTCTAATGATTTTCCAGAATTGGATTAATGCTATAGTACAACCTTTGGAGTAATCTAATACCCAATACATGATTGGTGCTGTTACAGTTCCCTCTCTCTGTTAACCCTCAAGGCTGTGGTCTGTTGTGACTATTCCTGCAGATCCTGGAGCTGGGAGCCATGGGGGTGATGGCTGTGGAGGTGCCTGAGGAGCTGGGAGGGACAGGCATGGACTACCTGGCCTACAGCCTGGCTATGGAGGAGATCAGCCGGGGCTGTGCCAGCACTGGAGTGGTCGTCTCCGTTAACAATGTCAGTGCATTTCTATAAAGATATAGATATTTATTAGGTTTTTGTTATTATTTATCATTAGAATTTATAGGGTACGATAGTTGTTGTGTTGTTAGACTCCCAGCCTAAAGGATCTGGATTTGAACCCCAATGCATTGAGAAAATAAAAACATCTACTAAATGAGCAAATAGTACATACTTTTCTATTTCTATCTCACATTAGTAATTGGTACTTATTAATACTAAATAGTACTTGTATTATGATACTTGACATACCCATTGGTAAGCTTCATACCCCTGGTATGATGTTTGTTGATATATTTTTTATCTTTAGTCACTCTACATCGGACCGATCTTAAAGTTTGGTAATGAAGAACAGAAAAAACAGTGGATTACTCCCTTCACAACGGGAGATAAAGTAGGCTGTTTTGCTCTCAGTGAACCAGGTAAACTCAGTGTAATTTTCATTAATGAACTGCTTTCAAACAAATGAAGCTTAATCATTATTTGTTCAAATATAGTTTGTTTAGATGCAAGTAGTGAAATACACTCTTAGTTCCTGTTTGTATATAAAGAAAAAAAAAAACATAATGACACAACATAATATAACAAACATTAATAGGAGAATCGTCTACATATGAACCCACTTCCTGTTGAATGTAGATTGGATAAATTAATTAGCAGCAACCATTCTTAAATTAAATTCACAATGGTACCATAGGGAACGGCAGCGATGCCGGCGCCGCATCTACTTTAGCGCACCAGGATGGGGATGAGTGGGTGCTGAATGGCACCAAGGCCTGGATCACCAACAGCTGGGAGGCCTCGGCCACAGTGGTGTTTGCCACCACCGACAAGTCGCTCAAGCACAAGGTAAGCTAACCAGGTAGAAGTCGCTCAAACACAAGGTATGCTAGCTAGGTACAAGTTGATCAAACACAAGGTAAACTAGCCAGGTACAAGTTGCTCAAACACAAGTTAAGCTAACCAGGGACAAGTCGCTCAAACACAAGTCGTTTTGAATAAAAGTCATATTTTCTAAATGACTGAACACCGTCTAAATACTTATCATCTTAATTAAATGCAGTCATTTCCTCTGAGGGTTTCACTCGGTCGTTGTGTGTTTTATCCCGTGCTGGGTATAAGGGTATCAGTGCCTTCCTGGTGCCCATGCCTCACCCGGGGCTAACCTTGGGGAAGAAGGAGGATAAGCTGGGCATCAGAGCCTCCTCCACGGCCAACATCATCCTGGAGGACTGCAGGATCCCCCTAGGAAACATGCTGGGTTCCCGCGGAGCTGGATTCAAAATAGCCATGGTAGGATATTAACATTACACTATGGGGGCAGGGTAGTCTAATGGCTAGGGTGTTTGACTCCCAGCCGCAAGGTTCTGGGTTCAAAACCCAATGTCCCTTGAGCAATAAGCCTAACACCTATCTTCGGATATTTAATAAATTAATGAAAAGAAAATCTTATAGGACTATAATACACAAACAAATGATTATGAATTGTTAAACATAATCACTTTCCTCACATAACTCTGTAGGTTTCAGCAGTGTTGTTGGGCATGCTGTTAGGCCCTAGCGGTGGTATGGTAGCAGGCAGCTTGTATCGGGTGTAGTGTACAGAAAACAAGACCCAGGTTCAATGAATAAGCCTACAAAGGGCAGGATTTACTAGAAAACATTCACCAAGCAAGATACACCGGCAGCATTTCCCCTGCCAATCGCCCCCCAACTAAACTAAACTCTCTCTCTAAATACCCCTTGACCTGCACCATTCCTCATAATAAAAGGGGTGCTGTACAGTATTCCAGTTTGTACTCCCTTTGTAACCCACCATATCTGTTGGTCCTACCATTACCACGCTAATGCCTCATGTTTACCTTATACATCTGTATGATATAATTGAGCAATAAACATTCAGCATTATCTTCATTTAACAGCATCCCTGGCAGAGCCCCTCTCCATTCAGCCCCACTTAGTACAGCCCAACGAGGTGTAACCATGCACATGTGTGCATGGTTAACCAGTGAGGTGACTCATGTAGCCTCCTCACAAGTGTCATAAAAGGCGTTTAGCCAAAGTCAGTGGCTAGGGTGACTCCCAGCCAAAAGGTAATGGGTTCAATCCCCAATACCACAGTGTACCACAAGGCATCCTAGAGCAAGATGCTCAACCCCTACCTGTGACATGTATTAAAGAAAGTTGGTTTGGAGTAATGCACCTGCTAAATTAATAAATTATTATCATTTTAAATGATACCGTGTGTGACTCTGACAGCAAACCCTAGACAGTGGGCGTATTGGCATCGCCTCCCAGGCTCTTGGCATCGCTCAGGCCTCTCTGGACTGTGCTGCCGACTACGCACACAAACGCACAGCCTTCGGAGCACCCATCGGCAAGATGCAGGCCATACAGGTATGGGAGAGGGTTAGGGGTTTGATTCCCACTGGAGCCACCGATGCTAGGAATGTATGCACTCCCGGTATTGTCAGAGGCTTTGGGAAAAAGCAACCACCAAATGGCATAGTATATAAACATTATGGATCAACTAAATGAGCTCGCACACATTCAGGACCGTCTCTGCACCTCAATTCCATTTTGAAAACCATGCATCTGCACTTTAGCGATATTTACCTTAAATAACTCCAGTGATCACAAAGGCTGTAAAGTTAATTTAATTGGTTTCTTCTCGTAAAAGATTTAGATGTGTGTGTGTGTGTGTGTGTGTGTGTGTGTGTGTGTGTGTGTGTGTGTGTGTGTGTGTGTGTGTGTGTGTGTGTGTGTGTGTGTGTGTGTGTGTGTGTGTGTGTGTGTGTGTGTAGTTTAAGCTAGCTGACATGGCACTGGCAATCGAGAGTGCTCGTCTGCTCACGTGGAAGGCTGCCCTCCTCCGAGACGCCAAGAAACCCTTCACCAAGGTACACTGCCACTAACACCATTTAAAATACATTCAAATAAAATAAATTGTAGTTTAACTCCTCCACTTTAACTACAGCTGGGAGGTTGCTGGTTCCACCCACAGCTCTAAGGTGTCCCTGAGCAGCACAACCCACAGTGTTAAAGTTTAAAGTAGTCCTGGGCTGGGTTGGCACCTTTTCATGATGTGTGTGTAGAGAGCATTGTATTGACAATGCCAGGCTTATGAGTTTGATTCTCACACGAGCCACCCTTGCTAAGAACTTGGATTAAAAACGTCCACCAAAGGCCCTATATTACATATGTAAGCAAAACGCAGTCACAAGTCTCTGCTTCTGGTTTCCCTTCAGGAGGCCGCCATGGCAAAGCTAGCAGCTTCCGAAGCTGCCACGTTCAGTGCACATCAGGTAAGACTGATTACATTAAATACATGTATACACATTTTAAAATTTCATCCTCATTAAATAGGTTTATTTAAGGTTTTCTTGTCATCGTTTTTTCATCATATTTTTTTTTTCAGTGCCTCTAAGCTACAGTCTAATTTAAGTTTTGCTCTTGTTCACATGGGGAACTCTTTAAAGTCAATCCAAATTCTTGGTGGAATGGGTTTCGTGACGGACATGCCTGCGGAGAGACACTACCGAGACGCGCGCATCACGGAGATCTACGAGGGCACAAGTGAGATCCAGAGACTGGTGATCGCCAACCAGATCCTAAAGGAGTACCAGCCATAGACACCGCTACCTCTCATCCGAAATATCAAAAACGAAGAACTTTTATACTGAAGATTTACAAGAGTTTAAGGACTAGATGTGGTCATTTCACAGCCTTTACAAGCCTACATTACTTTATTTATCCTGCAAGCAGATTTGGGGCATTTGGTCTCTGTGAGTCTTTTTGTGATTCACAAATAATTTATTAGCAGACTTATGCTTCTATGGATCATGGGTTGAAGGATTTCATTTTTGTTTTCTCATCTGTAACCAACTGCCGTTGAAATTCTTTAAATCTGTGTACTGAAAGATGTTTGTTTTTCTTTGATCAGCCGTTTCTGTAAAGAAAATCATAAAGGTAATGTACCTCTCTAAAGGCTTGCCACTAGGTGGCAGTGGTTAGCCGAACGTGTTCATGCTCTGTATTGCTCCCAATGTAACCCATTCATTACAAGCGGTAGTACTGTAGTCCTTGTAGATACTTCTGAATGTTCACTTTTCAGATGACCGCTTAAGGCCCAAAATAATTGTTGATGAAATTGTACATTTTGTATGGTTTTCAGATGGGGTTTGTATATGTATGTGTTTTACTTCAAATAATAGACGAATGAGGACAAGGTTGATAATATATCCTTCAATTTGTGGTAGAAAAACAAATACCTGAAAATGTATAACCACGGTTGCCCAGTGTGTTTTTATTAAAGCTGGTTAACATACATATGAAAACATGCCACCTGGTGTAGCCTTTGAGCCACAGCGTCGTAACTATGCCATCAGTGCATTTCTGACCATGGGTGGCCGTGGCCCGATTGGGAATCGAACCCCTAATGCCAGGATCTACTAGTGGACCTACACAGTACTGTACTAGGATAATAAGGTTCTGTTCTGTTTGTGGACAATAGACTCAGGTTGGTTCTGAACAGACTCCCCAATACTGGGGGCAGGATGGTGTATCGGCAAGGGTGTTTGTCCCCCAGCTGAATCGTTCTCTAGGCAGGCAAGGTACGCGAGCCAGTCCCCATTCCACCACCAGGTGTGATGGGAGTGTCCACCCAGATGTATGATGGATGGATCAGCCAAACTGTTGGTAAACAGTCTACTCAGACTGGGTAGGTTGCTCTATCCGTCATACATATGTAATGTCACTATAGGAGGGTTTCAATCGTGTTGAAACCTGCCATCTTGGGACTTCATGTGTTATTCAGATTATAATAGTGAAAAAGATAGCAACTTGGAATGTGTGACATCATTTGAAACCCTCCTATAGGGTAGAAATGTCTTGTAATAGACATGCAACATCACACCTGGTTTCAGGGGCTCTTTGATGAGTTCACTAAGTCGCTTTGGATAAAAGAGTAAAAAACTGAATAGAACAGAATACTGATATCAGGACCACACATTGCGTGTATTATTTTGCACCTCCCCAGCGCAATAACAGTGGGCTTATTATATACTGCTCAAAAAAATAAAGGGAACACTTGGAGTTACATTGTGTTGTTTAAGTGTTCCCTTTATTTTTTTGAGCAGTATTTGTAATGTATTATGTTTTCACATGGGGGTGTGCTTTGACCTAGATATGGACGGTGCTTCCGGTCTGATAAGTAAGGCACTAATGATAGCAATTTCAAAGTTCTCTAAGTACACAACTGTTTCTCCTAGACACTGTAGTGTCTCAAACCAAGACACCAATATATGTGTTTAAAATAGATATCTTTGAATATGTTCACGGATATTACTCAAAAGTTTATGACCTTGGTTAAAGTTGATTTTAGAAGCTTTGTTTTATAGACATTAAACTTTTGTTCATGTATGATTTATAAGGTTAAATTGCTTCATATTTTAGGATCAAATGACCTTGTTCGCTTGCCTTAACTCATTTTTGACAAAGAATCCTGAATAGATTTAAACTCAACAGATCAACTGGATGTTATCCCAAAATAGTTTTTTATTTATTACGTATTCGTTTTACGTAAAACAGAAACAAAAGCAATGCATATAAAGCAATGGATTAAAATGCTAAATCCATTCAGAAGAATAACAATTATGTGAGTAAACACTTCAATGAGCTAGCGTCCCTGTGCCTCCAATTTGGAAACCGTCTTAAACAAAACCCACACTGTTGGCTGCATTACACTCAATGTTTCAAAACAGTACAATCAAAAACCACCCGGCACAAAAATAACCAAGGGAAGCGGCACGCATGATAACGAAAAAAAAAAAAAAAAAACAATGAGCAAAGACTGCAATATATAATACACTTATTACCGACTGTGCCAACACTTTTCTAGTTTCAGGACATATATTAAAACGTCTTCTCGTCAGGTGAGGTTACACATAATGCTTCTTGTCTTTGTCGCTGCTCGGGGTCTTGGTCGCGACATATTTGATAGGATAGTCGCTCCTCAGGCCCAGATAACCAGAGGAGCAGCACAGCAGGGTCCCTCCGAGGAGGAGTAGGGCTGCGGCGGCCCAGCCGATGTAGATCGCGGCCCCTATCTCTCTCTTCTTGGACGTGGGCACCTGCGGATTGTAGAAAGCCACGATTATACTGTTGGCCATCCAGCACAGCGGGATGAAGACGATTACACCGCTGATGATGTAGAGGACGCCTCCCGCGCTCACCACCCGGACCTTAATAGACTCGTCGCTGATGCAGTTGGTGTACTGCGCACCGGCTATGGTCACCATGAGCGCGACGATACTCAACACGGCCGAAATCACTGTGAGGGCGCGCGCGGTTTGCAGGTCCTGGGGTAGCGCGAGCACCGATTCGTGGACTTTGCACTGCATCTGCCCCGTGCTCTGAAACACGCACGACATCCACAGCCCGTCCCAGATCGTCTGCGCTACCACGATGTTGGCGTCGATGAACGCCGACACCTTCCACGTCGGCAACCCGCACGCAATCATTACGAGCAGAGAGCCCAGGATGGAGGAGCCCATGCCGAGAAACTCCAAACAGACGGAGAACATGTTTTGGATCTGTTTTATTTGTTAATATTCCGCTGTAAAATATAGATTTTTCAAAAGGAAAAAAACGTCTTGCACAGTTGGGAACACCGGTGTGTTCTTCTAAGTGTCGTGCGTTTTGTAAACTGTATTGACGTTGAGATTTGCCATTTATTGGAGCAAGGTGATGCTACAACTAAGATCTCCCTCATCCCCCCCCCCCCCCCCCCCCCCCCCCCCAAAAAAAACCTTCATCCAATCATCATTCAGAAGCAAATCGGAGGTTTCAGAGCGCGCGCGCGTGTGCGTGTACTGCCATTATTATGCGAACAACCAAAAAACTGTGGGTCAAATTATGGGTCGGTTTCTTATGTACATTTGAGTCTAGATAGATAAATAGCCTTAACAGAATAGTCAAGTCAAGTCAACTTTATTTATATAGCACATTTCATACAAAAAGCAGACTCAATGTGCTTCACATAAAAACTTTTACATTTTGCATTTACATAAGTTACCTAGGATAACAGTTGTGGTTCTGCAACAACAAATACAGTAATGGCATTATTATTAGACACCGCGGCGGACCAGATAAACAAACAAACAAACAAACAATACTGACGAGAGACCCATGCTATTCACTGTATTCAGGGCACCGGAGTTACACATGAACTTGACTACGGCCGAACCACGGTGAGTCGCGGCCGTATTAATAAACGCTCACAATTGAAAGTCCCGTGACCGTATGCATTGCAAAGACATCCATTAACTTAACTAAAACCCAAGGTTTGGAACGTACAATGAACCAAAGGCTACATACAGCACAAATGACCAGACACAAAGACGATGCAACTAGTCGTCACACCACACACATGCTGCCGACATTCGCGACCACGCATGAAACCGAACCCGCAATTGCAACGAATGGACAACCAAAGAATCACCCAATGAAGGTTAACACACAGAATGTATGTAAGTAACAACATTAACATGGAACTTACATATACATCACGGACGCACAACTAAAACCACCTATAACTTTGCAAACTCCACAGTGCCACTGCTCCGCGCGATGTTTGTTACAAAACGGGTACATGTGATCAGCTACGTTGACCAATCACATGCTTAAAGCGGTAGCCCTCATTCGTTAGCATTAGCTATTGGTCCGGCAGTGCAGCTACTACAGCCTTTTATACAACTGGATTTAAAAGAATCACTAAAAGACACACGAAAACAGGATTAAAAATAATGCATGAAAGACATTTGAATAAAATAATAAGTTAAAATTGCATTATGGTTGAGCAGAAAGCGACCGTGAACATAAACGTTTTTAAACCTTGGTTTACATGTAGTCAGGGTTGGAGCAAGCCTCAGATCTTCAGGAGGTGTGTTGCATAGTAGCTGAATGCTGCTTTTCCATGTTTTGTTTGACTCTGGAAACAATTAGCTGACCGGTCCCACTTGATCTTAAAGGGTTCATATAGCGGAAGCATTTCAGTGATATACTTTGGCCCTAAACCGTTGAGTGATTTATAGGTGAGCAGCAGTATTTTGAAATCAATCCTCTGACATTCGGAGGATTGTATTTTCTACTCGCGTTATTCGGGCGAGGTTGCTCGCGCGAGCCGCAAACTTTTCTCGCGCGAGTGATTCTGCATCAAGCGAAATTCGCGGGAAAGTTCAAATATTTCACCTAGAGCGAACGGAAATTCGCATCTAATCGCGTCTTTGCATTGACTTTGTATGTATTCGCGCCGCGCCTTCGTTTTTGGTGTGAACGCGAGGCATTTCTTGGAAGGCCTGCAAAGAGACCGTTACAATAATCGAACCTCCTAGTAAGAAAAGCATGGACAAGTTTTTCTAAGTCTTTATTACTGTTACTGTTAATGATATTAGAGAAGAAAGATTCTCTAGCACTTTACAACGCTAAATTGTAGGCATGGAGGCTCTCTTTCTAGATGTCATGATGGACGTGATGTTTTGTTTTCCGCCAGTTGCATTCAGCCTTACAGCCTAACATTCATGATTTTTTGAGTAAGTTATCTACCAAATCATCAGCAGAACTTAAGGTAAAGGCTGGTAGTATAGAGATGCACTAGAATTCTAATTGATATGCTGTTTTTTTTAACAGTATTTGATTGGATTTGTGTGTGAGGAATAAAGGATATATAAAAGAAAACACAGAAATGGTCAGATCAATCACATTAACATCAAAGACACTGAGACCCTTTGTGATAATCATGTCCAAGGTGTGTCCCCGACCATGACCCCTTTCACGTGTGGAGACTGTGATGTGTCCAGGATGGCAAATAGTTATTTCTCACTGTGATCATTGGAATCATCAATATGAATATTAAAGTCACCAGTTATAACTAGACAGTCAATGGAAGTAGTTCTGTAAAGTAATCAAAAAAGTTTGCTGAATATTTTGGTGGCCTGTAAATGATTGGTGGCAGAACTCTGGGGGGACATTTCAGTACAGCACAAACATATTCAAAGGATTGGAAATCACAAAGTGAATAGGTTTTATTGTTATTGTCTCCCTTTAGCACTTGGGGTAAAGATTTCAAGCAAAATGTTCCCTTCCCCATTCTGCATGTCTGGCAAGGACTATAGTGCAGAAAACAACATTTATATGGAAAAATAACATCTGGATTTACCATCATTAACACAAAAACACACACACAACACACACACACACACACACACACACACACACACACACACACAAGTGTGGGTAAGGGTGTGTATGTGTTTGTTTTCCCAGTAAGGCAGATGTTTCCTCCTTGTTTTGCTCTGGGGTCCTCCTTGTCTTGCTCTGCCTACAGTTAACCATCATAAATTCCTACTCTTTGATATTACTTTTTTCGCGAACTCCTGGCCCATTTCTCTAGTTGGCTTCAACGCAGTCAGTTACCGCAATCAACTTGGAAACCTAATGTTTTAAATGAAACAGTGCGAGGATGTCCTGTCTCTTATCGTTTTCTGCGGAAGCCATTGTTGTCCGAACAACAGGGAATCACCTCCCGACCTCCTCCATCCCTCATGAATGTTATTATTAGTCATGGCGCAAGTGTCAAGGACCACCTGTCACGCGGAGTCGAGGTCTTTCGAGCCCTGCCATGCGTATGCGTTACACAGGTGCTTTGGGTTTACTCGAGAATCACTCCGCTGTTAGGGAGTAAAGTGGGGAGGAAGATGTCTTACTCATAAAATGACTTACGAAGAGCGAATGGCAGCAATGGAGGTCATTACAGAGTCCTTGTTTTGCGGCTGTATAACTGTCCGGAAATTCCTCATGTGCAGCTGGTTAGTGAACACAGACCGATGGTCTACTCATGACATTGTGGGGCTTCACAGGTGCCATGGAGCTATTGTAACACTCAGTGTCCACAGAGTTTAGAAACCATAAGTCCAGTGATTCCCAACAGTTGTATTGGCCCGTGACCCCATTGTTCTGCATCTTGCACCCACACATAATTTCCACCTCATCAACATACACACTAAGTGATTCGTTTTGCTATTGTATATGAATCATTCAGTAGTCTGACATATATAGTCCTTCATATTGAAACTCATAAACCTATTTAACCTTTTAAATTATTGTTTTTCCCCCAATTTATATATCATCAAATATTTACAGGTTATATGTCAGCAATCTCCCGTGACTCCATATGTACTGTATATCAGGCGACCCAAGTGGGGCCCAGATACACAAGTTGAGAAACTAGAAGTTTGGGAAACTACAGGCTGGCTAGTATTCTAGAGAGTATTCTTAGTGTTGGCACTATATCCTTATTTCAATATGATCTAGTGGTTCAGGTAATACTGTACGCTAATCTGGGATCCAGCAGTCCTACTGTGTTATAGCAGAACTTCTGGGGTGAGACAGCACAGAGCCTGGGCCGGAACCACAAACTGAAGGGGTTACTGTTTCATTACATAGATATTCTACTGAAGAGGATTTTAATAAGTATTTCTACAGTGACCAGTCTACATGATGTGGATTTTGAAACCTTTACTGACACCTCATTTTATTTTATTTTTTTACAGTTTACTAGGCTACTGTTGGCCGAGTTTGAGTCGGCCAATTATGCACTTACAGATCCCAGACTCCAGCAACATGATTGGTTTAAACAAATATGAAGCAAAAGAAAGTGAAACATCCTGTCCACCCAGATTTGAGCTTGTCCGCCATCAGGGCATTGCGATTATGTTCCCTACTTCCAGAGAAGATAGACCAGCAGTACGGACCTCAACCTCAAGTGTTACTTTTAAACACATTCACACAACTGAATGTTAATCCACCAGTCAGAGAAACAAATTAATTCATTTGATTCATTTCATTCATTTAAAATCTGTGGTGTTGAGGGGAAGAACCGGTCTCTCGACCCTAACCCAGCTTCTGTGTGTTTTTGAGGATTTCCTGCGCTTGTTTCCCGTCTCCCCCATCTCCCTATTCTCATCCCTCAACTCCCTCCCTAAATATACGTTATATGGAACTGCAGCATTTCCTGTGTCCAATGTTGAGATAACCCAATAACCCACCAAACAATTATTCATGTTTCTTAGGTTTTCTTTTCCTGTCGTATATCTGCATGGACACAATGTCCTAGGCCCATCCAAGTTCTATCTGCTTTTAATAGCCTCTGTTTGTGTATTTAACCTGAACTTCGTATTTTGTGACCACCGTTTTGTGGGCATGGTATCGGCTTATATATCACAAGGGAATCATCCACGTTGATTCACCAGTAGAATATAGAAGAGAATAAATATGATTGTGGTTTTCATCCACCAACTGGTACTGTGAAACCATATTATTGGTAAACAGAAACCTACTAAATATATATACAATTATATTCCCCTCTCTCTCGCTTTCGCCCTCTCCCTGATGCACTCCTCCGTTACACGGTCCATTTGTTGTTTCATTGTTGACAGTTAAAGTCCCAGCCAGGAACTTTCTTCATCAAGTGAAGGAGCTCTGTGGATGCCTAGGTATCAACGGCAAACACAAGGCATGGGGCTATTGTGTGGCTTGGTGGGGCAGAGGTCCCACGCCTTCCTTCCTTTAGCCTTGTCGCTGGCTCACACGTCAACGTAAACATCTGCAGCAACCGGTCTCCATCATAGGAACATTCTCATGGGCCACATGTAAAGTATATATCCCCAATGTTTGCAGCCATAACCTGTAGGCATCCTTGAACATTGAGCAAAATGGCCTTACCTCCTAACACCTTCACTAATTCACTGTAATTCGCTTTGGATACAAGGGACCACTAAGTGACTTAATAGTTCTAAATAGTTGTGTAGATTTCATACACAACCATACGCAAACAGCATAGCAAAGATAATTGATGAGACCTACCAAATTAAACCTTATGACTTACTTAATACTTTTTTTGTTGTACAACCCCACTTCTATATGGCTATTCTCTATTATTTAGACATTGGTAAACAGCATTGTTCAATTTGTATTATGGCACAAGGTTTCACTTTTTGCCTGTTTTCATGAATGCAGGTTCAATCTGTTTATTGCGAAAAACCAATGCAATGTCATAATTTAATTGAAGGATATGAATAAAGTAAAAACCATTTTTGCCAAAATGGGTTGCATACACAGATGTGGTTGTGCATGTTTAATGATCAGTGAACTGTAGTGCAGGGTCATTTATGTGAAGAAAGAAATGTTAGCTTTTAAAGCCAATTAAATTTTTGTATTTTGGCCTCTGATAGAAAATAAAAACATTTTCTTTGGAACAAGAGATGGACAATATGAAGTCACAATAAGCTCTGTTAAAGGTGATATGATGTGGTCTAAGAACATCGGAATTCATTTTCCTGTACAAGACCTTGGTGATTTGTTACCATTCAGTGGAATTTGACCGTTCAAATGTTAAATCTCTCCTTTTGCTCCTGGATGTCCTCCCCTCTTGTGCTTTATTGAGACCACTGCCAACTGTGCTGTTGCTTCTTTTTGAGCATCTCTCATCATAAGAATTATATCAGTGTGTAAGTGTGTGTGTGTGTGTGTGTGTGTGTGTGTGTGTGTGTGTGTGTGGTTGTGTATGTTAGCGTGTATGTGAGTGTGTGCATGCATGTATGTTAGCCTATGAGCCTGTGTGTGTGTGTTGGTGCTTACTTCCTATTTCCTGTCCTGTCCTATCCCCCCACCACCAGTGTGTCAAGAGGGTGTGAAGCACAGGAAGTAGCAGCCTCTGGGTGTTCCCATCATTGTTCCCCGTTGTCTCCTCCTCTCTGCCACATGACACGTCTTACCACCGCGTGTGTGTGTGTGTGTGTGTGTGTGTGTGTGTGTGTGTGTGTGTGTGTGTGTGTGTGTGTGTGTGTGTGTGTGTGTGTGTGTGTGTGTGTGTGTGTGTGTGTGTGTGTGTGTGTGTGTGTGGTCATCTCTCTCCCATACAGTGTTGGTGTGACTAAGCTTTATTGAAGTCGTTGCTTACAATAGAAACCAATTGGATGGTTTCAATCATGTTACCTCCAATCATGTTCCATGAAAGAAGCCGTCTTGGTACTTCTTGACCAAAATGTTTTTGCAATCGGGTATTAAATAATCGAGATCCAAACGTTATGGATTCCAATAAAACATACTTATATTAAAAACAAACATAATTGCTTTAAAAGTTTTGACAACAAAATAAATGCATCTGAACACAAAATCACCTTCAATTTTGGCTACCTTACCCCCTTTGGTCAGGCTGTCTAATGGGTTGCTCTTGGTGCCATTTTTTGCATTAGAGCCTATGAGGGTAACATTTGTGTATTTTTGTCGAGAGCAAAACGTTTTGCTTTACAAACAAAAAGAATGATTCTGAGACCAACAACTTGGCTGAAAAGTTTTAAGAGGCCAAAAAATGTGTTGCAATCAAATATTACATAATCGATGTCATAACGATGTGCATTCCAATTAAAAATATTTATATTTAAAACAAAAACAGAAAATAGCTTTAAAAGTCTTTGAGAAGAAAAATACAATTGTTGATGCATTTCACTCATTTGGTTAGGTTGTCTTGTCATGAAGCTTACTGACTCACGCTTCATGGGTTTCACCATGTATTAGAATTCGTAGAAATACACGAACAAGCTACGTAGTTAGTTGTCTAGCTCGGTAGAACACATGGCGAACATTACCCAGATATCCCTGCTTTACTATGAATCAGCTCACAGACTGCAGTGATCTCTAGTGGCCAACTGACATAAACAGGATTACAACTAGATCCCATTACAAACCTTAAAAGGTCATTTTTGCTTTCGGAATAATTATTTTTGTTTGCAATGGAAAAGGTTTTGCACTCGACATAAAGACACAAACCCTACCCCCACCCCCATAGAATATGACACTGTTAAACACCTACTAACGCTTGGTATTTTTGATCAGGGTAGTCAAGGGTCAAGACTTCAAATAATATATAAACAATCAAAACCAACACCGTAAAACATTATGACTAGATTGTGGTTCAATTCAATAAGTTATGGGCCAAATTATAATGTAACTATGCCATTTACAGTGAATAGGTCGGATTTATATCAAGCATGTCGGGTTGATTTTTATCAACCAGGCTTGACCACTGACATAGGGGGCAGGCGTTAGCGTTGACAAAAATATAACAACATTGACTGCTTGTTTCCGTCTACAAGTGCCGAGACACCCGGAAGGGTGGTACCTGTCCTGTGTTAGTTCTGCAAACACCGCACTCAACAATGTGTTTCATTCCAATTAGTTGCCGCCTCACGGTACATTTAATGGCTTTTTAACGGTGCCGTTTTCTCGTATATTTCCAAAGTAATGGGGTTTTATTCGGAGGTCTTTTGACAATCGAAACACACACCTGCATGTCAGCGACACGTAATCGCCAATGGTCTTCAGCTGCTTTGAACAAGTGTTGGATTATGTAGCCAGCTGAACCGGACCATACGGACCCATGTCCTCCCTTGTGTTGTGAAGATAAGGCAAGTTGACATTATTACAAGTTCGCTTCAATATTCACTCACTCAAAGTTCTGAGTTTGCTAAGAGGTAACCTAAAAACAAAATGCCTGAGGGCGGACAATTATTTTATGATAGCGCAATCAAAAAGGCTCCAAGTTTACCCTGCGAGATGACCACTGCTAGTGCAGGTCAAACCAGACGTTTTGCGTCATACCGACTACAGCTAGAGACCAAGTTATTGTAGTCCGTTACGGAGTAGACCTTCGTGAACGGGAGTTAAGACCACTCGTTTTCTATTAAGTTAGTTACTTGCGTTCCATTGCGTCCACTCACACATTGCTGTAAATGCGTTAACATTGGGAGTGCTTGTCGCTTTTCATCTTCCAAACATGTTATTTAACAGAAAGGGCGCAAGTGAGGAGAGCGAGAAAAACATTGCTTACATATGAAATATAGGGCCTTTGGCGGACGTTTTTATCCAAGATCTTAGCAAGGGTGGCTTGTGTGAGAACCAAACTCATAAGCCTGGCATTGTCAATACCATGCTCCTCACTCACTCACTTGTCTAGTCAGGTTGTTGTCATGTATGAATCCCAATACACTGGTACATCATGTGGTTTTTCTTTTGTGTTTAATGACTTCTACCATCTACTCTGTAGTTTATATTCAGATTTTACGTAAAGAAAAAGTTGTCACGAGTCATTACACACATTGCTCACCTCTGTCTCCACTATTCATTTCAAGCGATCATAACCTAAACATTAGCATGTTACCATCACAAATACTGCCATTCTAACATCAATATCCTGTGTTTACCAAAGAATCTGGTGAATGAAATTGCTTTTAAGACAGAGGCCTCGTTTATTGGATAGTAATTCCAAGAAAGACAGAATGATGAGGAATGTGATCGCTTTATCACAGCCCTGTACCATTTGCTGTGTCTCCTTCACAGTAGACACCCGGGCAAGGAGCACCAGGCATTCAACATCATTCTCCACACTGGCAATCATCCAGCTCTAGCATACCTGCCAGCTCTACTGTTCACGCCCCACCCCCACGTCAACCACCAGTACCGACGCTACCCTTACCCCGGGCGGGTGCCTCCCATAACCCCCCCCCACACCCGAACCCGGCAGCTCCCATTCCCCCAGTCCAGCATGAGCATCCAGCCGCGGAGGATCCGCCTGAAGCCCTGGCTGTTGGCCCAGGTGAACGGGGGCCGCTACCCGGGCCTGCAGTGGCTCACCCAGGAGCACCGGCTGTTCCAGATCCCCTGGAGGCACGCCACGCGCCACCTGCCCATGTCCGAAGAGGAGAACACCATCTTCAAGGTTGTGTGTGTGTGTGTGTTCTTGAAAATGCGGAGCCAGCCACAATAGCCGATGAGCCACAAAAGCTGATCTGATTTCAAAATCTGAGTAAACCGATTAAATGTGTTCAATAATAGTGTGCACTTTGACACTAGGCAGTTCCCCTTCATTTTTGTCTTTTACTTTGGACACATTTTGGGTCGGCCTTGCTTAATCTTTCACACAAAGTGAGTGTACACCATATACACGCCATGCTCACTCTAATCATTACTGTATACTACAACCCATACGAGTGTAGGTCTACTGAAAACATTGTGCAAGTACATTTTTTCCTGCATTTAGCAATGTTTAGATGCCAACCGTTTGACCTGCAACAGAATATAAAAATAAGACATACTAGCAAGGCTACTTCCTTTCTAGACATTTCGAGCGTGAAGAGCCCACTTGGTTTCATTTCACTTTCTCAAACACCGTTTGGAAAGTTTTTTGAATCACATGGAACCATTTCCTTGTTGGCAGTTTAGTTCCCCATTCATTTTTATCAAGCCTAGATTGGGAAGAAAAATGTAGGAAGGCTAGGAAGTGATTACATGGGTACATAATTCATTCTTACAATTTAAAGTGTGTGGTCTTTCATTTGTTTTTGTGTATCTATAATCGTAATTGATGTACTGTTTATACAGATTAATATGTTTAAATATCATTCGTCCTATCATAATCATATTCGTTCATGGTGTCATTTTTCATTTCGTCTATGATAATCTTCGCCTTATGAATGTTTGTTTGTATGTTTGCAATTTGATAACTAAACATGTTTCCTTTGCCGTTGCCAGGCCTGGGCGCTGGAAACAGGCAAATATCAGGAGGGTGTGGATGAGCCCGACCCGGCCAAATGGAAGGCCAACCTGCGCTGCGCCCTTAACAAGAGCCGCGAGTTCAAACTGGTGTACGATGGGACTAAGGAAACTCCTGTTAAGCCCTACAAAATCTACGAGGTGTGCGACCAGCCAACCAATGGAGGTTAGTACGCTAGCTACCCTTTTGTGTCTGTAAACACTCTGAGGACATTTTGGACTGAGGTTTCAAACTTAAAATGAGTAAGTAAAATGCCGTGTTACTTTTAAATGTTTGCTACCCCCTATAAGTTGAAAATACATTGATTGACCATCCTTTATCCTCTAATGTTAAAAAGAAAACTCATTCACTCAGCTCACTCATTTAGACTAAAACAATCCGTTTTTTTTATATTAGAACAATTAATCAAGTTAAAAAAAAAGTAACATTTTTAAGTTCCTTAATAATAAAATATACATCCATAATTATTTTCTTGCAATTTGTTGAAAGCTAAGCATCTTTTTTTTTTATGGCAGCAACCTCAAAAGTTGAATTTGATCTACTGTAGTAAATCCGCAGAATTGTCGTTCTGGAAGCCTGACGTCGTTCCTTGCATTCTCTTTTAGATACTGTGGATGAAGATGAAGAGGAGGTAAGGAGGGAGACATTTGTAAAAAAAAATCTAAATTATATTTAGAATGATAGAATAATCATTGCTAATTTTTTACTAACTTTACTTAGATGCCGAATCTTGTGGATCTCACTATCAGTAAGTAAAGTATCTTTATGTAAATATACTTTTATTAAAGAACAATTGGGCTAAAAAACATATGATGATGCTGACACTTAAAACAAATAACATTCTTCTGACCAAATAAATGCCAAAATATTTATTGCCAATTTAAGG
Source organism: Lota lota (assembly GCA_026745465.1). NCBI lineage: Eukaryota > Metazoa > Chordata > Actinopteri > Gadiformes > Lotidae > Lota > Lota lota. Next base: position 1,125,614 of record JACYXH010000753.1, read on the forward strand.
GAAGGGTAAACTTGGGTGAATCTTTCTTCTCATAAAATGCAAATATTCAAACACCTTCTTCGCTGTCTAAAAGTGTGCATCCCTACTCCTCCCCCAGACACCAGTGCCAGCGACGTGCCCTCCTTCCTTGATTTCTCCACGGCGATGGACCCCTTCAGCTCCACCCGCATCATCCCGATGCCTCAGGTCGCGGACGCCGTGCATGCTCTGGCCCCCGGGGGCCTGCCAAATGGGTTGGGAGTGCTGGTGGGCCCGGTGCTCGTGGAGATGCCCCAAATGCCCTCTCCTGCTGTGGCAGCTGCGGCTCCCCCTCCAGGGTCCATGGGGATGGACGCGGGGGCCATTCCCATGGACACTTGCCCCATGCCGGGCATGCAGACACAGGGAGAGGCTCAAGTCCAGGCCCAAGCCGAGGCTCAAGAACAGGCCCAGCACTGCAAGTTTGACTTGCTGAGCAGCCTTCCATGTGAGTAAAGACTCTCTCCCAGGGAGAAATGCTAATCGCAGGCGTGAGTCACCTCTTTATGCCCTCTCTTCCTTTGTACTTACTATCACAGCTGGGTGCGCACCATGGATATGCAAATGTCCGCCATAGAAATATAAGCGATGTGTGTGTAACCGGCAGGGATTAAGTTGGATTGGGCACCGTCTGTATACGCCTCGTTCCCGTCTACCAGTCTGTCACGCCCTGCTGCTGGCACACTCCAGCATACTGTCTTAAGGTGTGGCGGACGGTGTGACTAGTTCTATGGTCGACCACGGTGGAAACTGTCTTGTTTGCCGCAGTGTACTTGAGAACGTCTTGCTCAGTGCTACATGAGCCATTTCCAAGGACCTTTCATTGGATGTATGTATATAATGTGACTAAAAAGGGATTTTAAAAGGTGATTAGCTTTTATTCATGCAACAGTGATATCCAAGGTTGGGTTGCCATCAATTATGTAAAACCATCCTATTATTCATATTTAGACATGTAGAACAGGCTTTTATCCAAAGTGACTAGGTGAATGCTGACTAAGTGAATTGGTAATTAGGGAGTATTCAGGGATTATGCTATTTTGCTCAAGGGCCCACAGGCAGGCTGTGGGTATTGAAGTCCATAACGGCTAACCTATCCTGTGCCACTGTAATATATAATATGCATTCATAATGCTTATTTATTATATTGGTGTGAGCTGAGTGAAGTTCCTTGCACGTGACCTGCTTGAGGAATCATGCTTTTTGATACCATCAATACTATCAGCAGTTCAGCAGATGTGTTGTCGTTATGAATCCTGATTTGGGAGTAGTGCGCAAGAAATGACATGTTGAACAGCAATGTTAATGCATTGTTTGGGGTTCAAGTCCCCATCACCCACCCTCCATTCCCTCTGGTGCTACACACAAAATATCTGACACCTTCTACAACCTCACTTAACAGTCCAACTCCTTGCCCCCCCCCCCCCCCCCCCCCCCCCCCAGTGACCGACCTGGACCTGAAGTTTGAGTACCGCGGTCGGACCACCCGCTCCCAGACGGTCAGCAACCCGCAGGGCTGCCGCCTCTACTACGGCCACCTGGAGCCCACGCCAAGCCAGGTAGACCTGTTCGGGCCCGTCTCCCTGCAGCAGGTGCTGTTCCCCGGCACGGCCGACATCCAGAACCAGAAGCAGAAGTTCTACACGGAGGCCCTGCTGGACGTGATGGACCGCGGGCTGATCCTGGAGATATGGGAGCAGGACATTTACGCCGTGCGCCTCTGCCAGTGCAAGGTGTACTGGTCCGGGCCGGGGGTGTCTGAGCATGGGCCGCCCAACCCCATGGAGCGGGAGAAGAAGATCAAGGTGTTCAGCCTCAACCAGTTCTTGGAAGGTAACAAAGAAAATAGATTGGACAACAACGTGTCTTCGGCTAGATGTTGTGATGGATCACGCGATCTGCTGAAGAATTCAAATTGCAACACGTGTGTGGATGGATGCTTGCCCATCCCAACTATTTTTTTTGTGTGCCAGTTTTGACTGCCAGAGTATTTAGAAAAGCGCTGTCTAAATGTAATGGATTATTAGTACCTATCTACCATCGTTTATCTGCTGTTCTGTTCTGCTGGGCTTGCAGAGGAAAGTATGAGGAAAGCATTTAATTTTGGTGATATCGAATGCATAGAACAATGCCTGCCTTGTTCAACGTATGATGCTAGATTAGCCAATCATAAATAAGAGTCTTACCTCATTATGTAACCACTACACGTGTTTCTCTGCACCAATAGGGCTGATCATGTTCCACAAGGGGGATTCCCCGAACCCTCCCCCGTTCGAGGTCTACTTCTGCTTTGGTGAAGACTGGCCGGATAAGAAACCCAAGGAGAAGAAGCTCATTATTGTCCAGGTCAGCATTTTGTGAAGCACTGAAGGTATAAATGGCCTTTTGATCATAGGACTCATTTCACATATAGGCACATATGTGGTTTGCAACGATGTCTGATTTAAAATACTAGTTAAAACTCCATTGTGAATAAAACTATAAATCTCAGTAACAAACCGGTAGCTAGGTTTTTTTGCAGCACTGTAGTCAAACCAGACTGAGCATCCAGCCTAACTATTTCGTACATAGTTAAATGGTAATCCTTGCTAAACGGACCAATCATCTTCCCCCATTCTCGTCAGGTGGTCCCCGTGGTGGCGAGGATCTTGACGGAGATGTTCTCCGGGGAGCTCAGCTGGTCTACGGACAGCATCCGCTTGCAGATCTCCAACCCTGACGTCAAGGACCAGACAGTGGAGCAGTTCAAGGAGCTACAGCGGCTCCTCCAGAGCCAGCATTCACAGGGCCCTTGGGGACCACACGTCCCTTGAAAAATAAATTAAAAAGGGATGACGTCAAAGACCAGCAAGTCAAAAAAACAAAACTACTCTTCTTTGGAACTCTACAAGAGGAACCTCCAGATGTGACGTTTGCGTCATCTGCTGGCATCCTGAGACTACTTTAGTGTGTTGGTCACATTGACCATGTCCTCATCGTCTTTTTAAATGCCTGGACTCCCGCAAGCGATATCGAGTTGTTTCAATGGCATACGTGCGGAGTATGATGGTTCATTACCAGCACATCTTTTGGTGTCAAGTATTTAAACAAGTACCGTCACAGTATTGTACGATATGGGGTTGAATTCGATACCTCTTTGTTCGTTTGTCATATTCTTCCACTTTAAAAACATGTACAGTCTGCAATTCTGTTGAAATAAAACTGGCCTTAGTTTGGATGATATATTCAGTAAAAACTGTACTTCCTTGAGTTTTAAATAACAATCTTTTTTAACATTAAGCAGTTCATGGCCTGCTCTGTCCACCCCTATTAAAACGGTCATGAACACAAGCACATTCCAGAGCTGATGTAACGATAGGTGCTACAAGTGGATATGGGGCTTTTTGTTGAGCTCCTCAGCTTTCAGGTCACCATCCACGGCTCCAGTTACAAGGATCAGATGACACCAGCAATTAACCATCAGGATGTGTCACGTCTGCTCCAAAGAGTAGCTTGGCAAACCAGTTTGACCAGACCCCGCAGCTAACGGTGCCAGTGGGTGAAAATAAAACGATATAATAGCCAGTAGCAGGATGACGTCACCCAGTGATACAAAGTTTAATGTGCAGCAGGAAACCACCATGGGTGAAATTATGCAAGCAGCTCTGGACTAGCTCCCATAAAAAGATATCAATCTGTAATCGCTCAAATAAACAAGGCATCAATGTTCTTATTTACATGTAGCGGATATTAAGCCTTTTATTGTTGTCTCAGAGTGCAAGTGTCAACTTACCAAGTTGGCATAACTGGTATTAACGAAACTAGTTATGAGAAATGATGCCATGTTATGCTGGTGGTGGGACTGGTTTTAAAGTTTGTAAGGGACAGTGGTGGAGGTCTCGAATGGAACTAACTTGGACTTGGATAATACAGAATTCAGATTCGCAATAACAGTGACAATCAGATTTTCTCCTCTCCATTGTTTTTAATTGTTTACAACAAGGCTACATCATTCGATGTTGTGGTGTCCGTTCCTCCCATGGTTTGGACGATACCAACTGGAAGAACAGGTACACTCGCACACACACACACACACACACACACACACACTCACTCAAACACACACGCACTCAATCACTCACACACATGACAAGAAAGAGGTTTTTTCCTTTTGCCGACCGAGTTCAAACCATATTTGTCTCAGCTTTTTGCTCCCCTGGCAAGGGATAACTAAAATTCCAGCCAACCATGTTAAAAAAAAAAAAAAAAAAAAAAAAAGGTCAAAGGTGACGCCAAATTTTCAGCATTTCCCCCCCCCCCCAAATTCTACCATCTAAATGCCTCAACAGGCACCGGCCGCCATTCGTTGAAGAGCAAGCGTGGGATTGCGGTTGCACTCTTCCGATATGGCACACACGCGCGCTCGCGCACACACAACGACCACATTAAATGTTCTAAAGACATGTTCCATGAAAATAAAGCTCTCTTTTTCTTAAAAACTCAAAAAACGTCTTTTTGATGCATTTCATGTTTTGCAACCAGGCACATCCTTTTGTTTGTTGTTGTGGGTTGAGGTTGGGTTTTCTTTATTGTTGTCGTCGTCTCCTCCTTTCTCTCTCCCTCTGCTTAAAGTTGAACTCTTCCGGGACGAGTCTTAATGGGACCCCCAGCAGATCGCTGCTAATCTCATCCTTTGCTGCTTTGCCCGAGTTGGTGGGCGGTCGTTCCTCCTCTTTGGGCCCCGGCTCACACGAACGCCGGCCGTCCGCGCTGCCTACTGGGTGTTGCCAGGGTGACGGTGAGGCGACGTAGCACCTGACTGGGCTGCGAGGGGGAGGTGTCTGAGTGGGTGGATTACTTGGTTGGGTGATGAGTGAGTGAGTAAGTGAAGTGGGGGGTGGGGGGGGGGGGGGGGGGGGGGGGGGTTATAGGGAGCGGGGGGGGGGGGGTGGGGTGGGGGTTATAGGGAGCGGGGGAAGGCCCGTCTCCTTCAGCTCCACGCAAACTTTATATAGAGATATATATATATGTGTATATATATTTTCTTTTTGACCCTGTCGCTCAAATCACGCGGGTAGATGAGTTTGCGTTCTTGCGTTTCCCCCCTTCCCCTGATTTGCCAAGTCCAGCCATCTTTCCAGTAGGAGTTCCCTTTAGGTTCCCGTCTGCTGTCCTCAGCGTTCATTTTAAAATTTTTGCCGTCACCTCTGAATGTCGTCCAAACAAAAGATTTTAACCTGAAGAGAGGACAAACAGAAATATCATTATTTTTTTAAACTGTTAACGGCTTTGTGTTGTGCATGGAATTTGTAAATCAAGAAGAATTTTGTTGGGGGGGTGCGTGCGTGCGTGTCTGTGGAGTGTTCCAATTGCTTACCTGGTGGTGTCCTGGCGGCGCTAGTGTCGGGAGGAGTGGCTATCGGAACAGTCTGGTGAACTCTCGGATGGCCCAGCACACCTGCTTGCACTCCTCCGCACTGCAGTGAGGGGTAAACAACATGTTGGGGTAAATACATGTCGGCGAATGACAAACAAACATTTATTGAAACTTGATCAAAACAAGCAAAGCGGATTCATTCATGGTTTAACAGAATTGCGGTTAAAACTATTGGTAGCTTCAATTGTGGAAATGCATTTGATTAACCCATAAAGACCAAATCATCAAGTCTTTTTCTTCAAATACAAATACTGTAAATGTTCTTATTGGTCCTGATCAAGAGTATCAAGATTTTTTTGTTTGCAACCAAAGTAACCAAATCTATGTAGTAGTAGCAAACCTTCAGGTTCAACCAGAGCGATATGTTCTGACTGACGTTCCGAGAAGGGAGTGAAAATGGGAGAGAGAGAAAGAGAGGGGGCGAACCGGTGTGCAGGCACGCATCACCATGCGGCGAGGAGCAAGCCTCGACACGCAGGCCGACAGCAAAAAGAATCCGCGCTCTCTTCCGTCTTACCTGGTGACCTGCTTGTGGAAGTCTGTGAGCTGTTTGTGTGTGACGGTCACGGCCCCGCCTGTCGTCTCCTTGGGAAGGCCCTTCAGTGCCACCTCCAGCCAGCGGCAGAACGTCTGGGAAGGGGGGGGGGGGGGGGAGAGATGAGTGTTAGTAACTAGTAGGTACCCGCAATGTGGAAACTGGTTTGCCGCCGCAAGTCAGGCGGCGACACAGTACAGAGACTCAACTGTTGATCCCAAGGTGATGCGAGGATTACTTACATCAATCCTCTATACAATGGGAATTGTACTCCCTGTCTTTCATCATAAACCTGAGTATGTACTATATAAACACAAACAATATACCCCAGCACCAAAACACAACCTACGGTATTTTGTGGTTAAAGATCAAATCAAAACCTCTGCACGCATTGTCACTAAAAGCCACTCCAAGCATATACTGCTTTTGAAGAATATTTAACTGTAATTAATATCTCCCTGGGGTTCTCCCAAGCGTGGGACGAACCGATCCGTTACACGTACGAGTTCTTCCCATGGGTGCGCGTGGCACCCCTGACATCACTGCACCACCATTGTGAACTCACCGGCCTGTTGAACACCATGATCTCCCACAGCACCTCGGCCACGTCCGGCAGCGTGTACGCCGGCAGGCAGAAGCAACACGTGTGCATGAGCTGGGTGACCAGCTGCTGCCCGTGCTGCTCCATGGCCTGGCCGATCAGCTGCTTCCGCAACTCAAAGTCCTCCTCGTGCTGCGCAGGGCGAGAGAGAGAGAAACAGCGACCCCCGTTGGAGGTGTGAGAGAACTGCGCAAAGTGGCCACTTAAAAAAAGAGGCAGACACCGTGACAACGTGATACACCATTGGCTCACAATGTGGTTACAGAATGTAAAAGCCCAACGGTTTGTGTTTGACTTAAGTAAACAGCCAATGGGGCAACTCATACTCCCAACTCCCAGCATGCACTATGGGAAGTTAGGGTGTGTTCTCCACTCTGTTCAGTGTTTCGTTTCTCATGAAAATGGGCCAGTATTAACTCACTAGTCACAGTCACATTGCCGTTACTCATTTTTACTCCTCTTTCTGGCCAGTATTGATGCGTTAACAAAAGTAAATGCTCTATTAGAGTACCAACATATGGCCAGGTATCACTCCCCAGAGTTGCATAGATTCATACCCTCCTCACACAACACACAATTGTTTTTTTATACATTTCTACAGCCATCTCGTGTTTAATGTTGCCACAGAGGAAGAGGACGACGAGGGAATGGAAGGAGGAGGAGAGAGAAGAGAGGAGGATGAGGAAGAAGAGGGGATAGGAGGAGCTCCACCCAGGAACCCTAGTGTCCATCCCAGGGGCTACAGGTGGGTCGACCTGGAGAGACGAGGGGACCACTCACATCGTTGCTGACCCCTGTGTGGATGAGGTCGCGGACGAACTTCATCACGCTGCAGTTGGCGTCCCGGTGGTCCAGTGTGGTGGCGGCAATGGCGCACTGGATGATGTGGATGATGATGCCGCTGCTGAGCAGGGTGACGGGGCTTCGCTGCACGAACCTGGGGGTCGCAGGCCGTCCATATGGTTATGCATTGTTAATTTGGCATTGTTATTTACAGTATCGTTTTTTATCATTGTATTGGATTTCTTGTGTACAGATAACCCCCAGTCTGCGTTCCTTCTCAAAATGTTGTCCTTGTCAAGTAAAATAGTTTTTTCTTGCCCTTTTTTGGGGGCAGAAAAGAAAAAAAGCCTGCCATGCCGGTGGCCATCTTGGCGATCAGCAGACATTTAAAATCAGGCTTCGTGAAAGCTTTTTTTCTTTTTTCTTGAAATAATGTAGTATACTATAGAAACATTAACAGACTATATACCTGGTCGCCAGCCTGAAGAGGTCGTCTACCGTGTCGGGGTGGTTCCTCAGGCCCAGCGGCTGCTCCAGGAGCTGGAAGGTGGGCATGCACAGAGCCTGGGGGTGGGGGAGAGAGAGAGGGGTCAATAGGGGAACACACTAGAGGGGATGGCAGTGCTGCTACGCAACAGTGGTTTCATCTGAAGATCCGTGCTGTAATGTCAACAATTCTAACACAAAAGTGAATTTAACTAATTGGCACTCTACTTAGCAGCCCTAAACTATGTTGTGTAGCACAGGGGTCATATTGTAAAGAGCAGGGCATTTTAATTTGGAGGAAGTTCATTAGAAAAGCGATGCATAATGGCTGCCTAATTATCCATGGAGCAACTAATGGTAAGGCTCATGTCGAGAGAGTGAGTGTGCGTTTTTTACCTGCAGCATGTCCATCAGTCCCTGTCTGCAACCATCCTCCATGCCATATTCATCTACTAGGATGCTGCCAAGGTACAGGAAGCAGGAGTGGGGGTACACCTGGTACACGCTCACCATCTGGGGCCAAACGAAGAGGCACAAAAAAATACAATGAATCAAGGGAGGCTACAAAACAACTGTGGTATTTTGGTTTGAATCGATAAGTACTGAAAAACCATAACTACCTGAATAAATAAGTCAAATGTTTATTCACCATTGCCATGGATTCATTTAGGATTTCTAGGCTTTTATCTGAAGACAGACATGTGCTAACAGATGCATCATTCAACAATAGGTTCAGGGTTAGGCGTCTTTCTTAAGGATGCCTTCAGGTAGAACAGTGTAGATAGGGGATTAAATCAAGTACTTATCCATTGGGAGTTCAGCCACCCCCCTCCCCAAAAAAACATTCCAGCCAAATCAGCACATATTCAAACAAACAGTCAGGCAAAATGGAGGCAACGGGATTCTCAATCAACACCAAGCCAACCAGCAGGACGAGGAAGGAGGGGATAGAGGAGGAGAGCGGAGGAGGAAGAGGAGGGGATAGGAGGAGCTTCACCCACCTGTGTGAGAGGAGAGGAGGAGATCGAAGTGCTAGAGGAGGAGGAGGAAAGGTGGGACGGGGAGGAGTAAGAGCGGATAGGAGACAGCAGAGGACGACGATCACAAGGGGATGGGAGGAGGAGACACCCACCTGTGTGACCAGGGGCTGCAGCAGCGAAGCCGAGCCCTTGCCCACGCAACGCACGGCGAAGCGGAGGCAGCGGCAGCAGCGCTCCACGATGCGGTTGTCCGCTTGGTGCGTGTTCAGCGTCTCCGACAGCACCGGCCAGATCTAACGGAAATCGTATGGTGAAGGAACACAATAGTGCCGATCATGGAGGGAAATCAGCATCATTCTTTTAAAATCGTACATTTAATTAAGCTAAATATTGAAATACTGAATAAAGAATTGAGGGCAAAACTGAACAGACTTTAAGAATAGATTTAAAACCTGAACCAAGCCACTTACCTCTTGAATAACTTTCTGACAGGGATGTGTTTGTCCATTTTCTACAATGGGGTTTGTGTGTCTGAGAAAGAAACAAGTCAATGGGTGGACAGATATTAGTTATTACGCTGCCATTATCAGCGATACTAAAATGCTCAGTTACTATCGAGTCATTTATTTAAACATTAAAAAAAAGAAAATCCTTACCGGAAAATGACGGCTAATCTGTCCAGCCAGACAGTGGGGTCGGCGGTTTTTCCATTGGTAGGACTCTGAGCGAGAAGCTATGTATAAATAGAGAACCAAACATGGAAATACACATGAGTTTTTGCATACATACACTCTCTCCGATGAGCAAACGTTTTCTTTTACATCCCCGCCGCCCGACCCTAATAAAGATTGCAACATGCTGGTAACTCTGCACCGTGGGAGGGGAGCACCCACCTTTTTGAGGGCCATGACCTGCACTGCACACAGGTCACTCAGGCACTCTGCGATCTTCTCCAGGGGCAGGCGAGCCAGGACCAGCGCCGTGCCTGCCGGGAGAGGTAGGGGTAAGCACGGACACTGAGCAATCCCAGTCGAGGGGAGTGGGGAATACAACCCTAGACCTCCAGAGGGATCCAACCTGAATCTTATATAAATCGATTGACACTAATAATGATACTATCATTATTACTAATGGAACAGGCCATATCTTTTTGACACCCCCCTAACATCCCTTAATTTGCAGGGAAGACATCTTGAGAAGGAACGCACACTGGGGGATCCCTTCTTCCAGGGATTGTAAGGAGTGCCATAATTGACATGCATAGTAGCAATTCAAGCAAACATTTTAAAATCCTTTAGGAAAAAGTATCGTCTATGGGAAGGGGGTGCTGGCCAGAGAGCCAGCTGGTAGCCGCCAGGGGTGTCCAGGCATCCATATTGTTATTATTATTATTACTACTACATTTAGTGCGCAGGAGATCGCGAGTCTGCCCCTACCTTTGAGCAGGCCGACAGCTGCCTCCGTGGAGAGGGCGAAGGAGTCCAGGGCGCGGGCGATGTCCAGCAGGCCTTGGAAGTGCTGGGCCATGTGGTCGCGGCACACCGAGCAGATGTTGTGAATGGCCTTGGCGGCCACCGACGCCAGCGGCTTCTCCCGGAGCCCCTTCATCAGGTAGTTCAGCACAGGGTCTGGGGAGAGGAGGAGGTCAGACCAAACGCACGTAGGAGAAAAATAATGAAAAAAAGAATAGATGGATACAATACAATATAAATAGTGGGAAATAATCTGAAAAGATTGATCGTACTCATAACTTGGAGAACTAGTTCAAAGATTATATACTTTTTCACCCTGACATTGTGTCAAAGTGTTTACTTGTGTTCTGATAAACACCAGAAAACCAGCAAACTTCCTAACCAAACAAAAACAAAAATCTTACCAAGGACAGCACCTAGCACCATCACCAAAACACACCAAACACTGCATCAGTACCAGCAGATGGGACATTCCACATAAACAAGTGACCTCATCTAAACATGAGCAACATAAAAAACATGGGGGGGGGAATGGTGAAGAGTGATCACCTAGGAAGCGTGGGTGTCGGTCCACCACCTCGCTCATCTCGCCCACCAGCTCGATGCTGGTGTAGCGCACTGCGATGTGCACCGTCTCTGGCAGCAGCACCACCTGCTCCAGCACCTCCGTCAGGGTGGGGCTGTTCTGACTGGTAGGGAAGGAGTGGTGTTAATAAACAGGTATATCATACGATATACTTGAAAAAGGGAACGACCGGACAGATGTGACATTGAAGGCAGCATTGTATTATAATATGTAATATCCCAAACATGCTTGCACAATGAAGGAAATATAATGAATAAAATATACCCATAGACAGACAAATTATTTATTAATAAAAAAATGTAATTCGCTTACGGGTCTACGCTTTTCGCAATGGCGGCCATGATGAAGAGAACGGCCTCCGTCACTTCCCATGGAGGGTTCCCATCTTTCAGAGTAGAGTATAGCTGTGAGAGAGAAGGGGGAGAAATGCCGGTTGAGGAATGCAGCATGCGTCCTCGGCTAACACGCAAGGCTCCAAACATAGGCTCTCGGTATATAACCGTTTTTCTTTGTAATCGGTTTAGAGATAAAGATTTCTTGCTTCTGATTGGACGGCCCCAACCGGTCGACGCCAGAAACAAAGACGGCGGTGACCCTTTGGAAAAATACATTGCGTGGCGACGCCTACCTGGGAGAAGCACTCCATTGACCCCACGAGGAAGATGACGTCCTTCACCAGGTCGGACACCCTCATGCGGAACTCCCCGAAATCGTCCGTGTCTTCGGGGATTCCTTCCTGTGCAGCCAAAGAAAATACAAATCAAAGAGTCAACCGGCTGAACGTTTCGGTTTTTTTCCCCTTCACTGTGGAAGGAAGCAGACATCGGATGGGGGGGGGGTGGTCTCCTTACGTGGTCGGGGTCCAGTTGGCAGTGGCGGGCGAGGCTGTGCAGCAGTCTCTGGATGTAGGGGCGGAAGATGGCGTGCAGCGCTGGCTCGTTGGTCTTGTAGAGGTGCTCGCCCAGCCGGTACCAGAAGTTGAAGGAGATCTCCACGACCTGCCGGAAAACATCAACACCTTTGTATGAAGATTGCTTCATACGTCAAGTGATCCGTTACTATGATGAGGATTTTGGTTTGAATCGTTTTCATAGAAGCACTCCGGGTCCAAAGCTAACACCCTCCTGTGGGGGGGGGGGGCTGTTGTGTGTGTGTGTGTGTGTGTGTGTGTGTGTGTGTGTGTGTGTGTGTGTGTGTGTGTGTGTGTGTGTGTGTGTGTGTGTGTGTGTGTGTGTGTGTGTGTGTGTGTGTGTGTGTGTGTGTGTGTGTGTGTGTGTGTGTGTGTGTGTGTGTGTGTGTGTGTGTGTGTGTGTGTGTGTACCTACTTCATACTGGGGGTGTCCGGCGCAGATGAGCAGTAGTTCCAGGGTGCGGAGGTCTCCCATACCCTGGCCCGGACTCCTCACCGTGGTCTCCAGGAAGGTCTCGCACAGCTCCGTGAAGATGCGACAGTAATTCAGCACTCTGGAAGAGGGGAAAAACACAATCAAAGTTAAAGGATACGCATAACAACTCAACACCAAATTGTGGCCATCGATGTTTCCGTAATACTACCGCAATTCATCATTGGGTTGGCGGCTTACCCAACACTACGTAACAAGATGCTAACCATATGTGCTATACTAGCTGGCACAGGGTCGATCTATTCCTATGACGACGTTAGCATGGACGTTTATCCACTAACTTGGCTAATTACGTTACATGTTTGGTTACTCGTAAGCATAAATAACAGACAAATGATGGACAAATCCCTCATCATTATCAAAGTAATACAATTCCATACAAGCCAGTCAGACAGACGAAGACAAACAGTCCGCTCGCGTTCCCCTTACTTATCGAGGTCCTCCCGGGCCACCGCCATGTGGTAGGCCGTCTCCAGTGTAAGCACGCCCTGGAACAGCTGCATGGCCAATGCCACGTTGGTGTCCACGCTCTCGATGGCGTAGAGCGCCGAGCACACGCAGTCGGACGCAGCCTCGTGCAGGTTGGTGGACGTCTCATCCCTCTGCTGCAGGATGCGGGAAACAGACATGATCGACGGCGTTTATTTATATTGAATGACTTGGGTTGTTGTTGTTTTTACATTGAGTAACACATTTTTACATTGAATGTCATTGGTTTAAATTCGTAACACATTTTCCAATTTGACATTGAATAACGCGTTTTTACATGGAATGTTTTTTTACACTGACCAACACGTTTTCACACTGAACAACATGTTTTAACATTGAATAACAGTTTTCCATATCTACTGCTTCTTCCACTGTGAACCATGATACAACTTGTAGGATTAGGGCTGGTGAACTGCCAATTATTTTCATTGTAGATAAATTTAGGTCAAGAATATATTTTTTCTGACCACCATACAAGAAAATGTTAGGACGGGTCTATTTATGTTGCATTTTTTCTTTGCTATAAGCAGCACAATTCTATTTGATAAATTACCACAGCAATGAATTGATTATCAAATGATAATTACTTTGTGCTATCAACTAATGGATTAATTGGTCGGCACTACTTAGAATGCACAAATGTCTGACAGACGGCAGACATCGCAAACATTCGAATGTGTTATTCCTCAGCAACGTCAATTGGGGGCGGTGCAGGGGCAAAGGGGCAGCGGCTTGGAAAGACTCACCAGCACTTGGAAGAGGACGATGAGGAGCTGGTTGCTGGCCATGAAGTTGCTGTCCAGAACGCCCAGGTTGAACCAGCTGCCCAGGCACCGGAACACCTTGATCAGCATCTTCTCATCATTGCCGGTCTTCTCCACACACGTCGTCTGGGAGAATGAAAACACAACTGAATTAACACACTGACACTAGTCACTGTGAAACAAATAAGAGAATAACGAGTATTCAAATTAAAATGGCAGGTATGGCTGGTTTTTATTTAATTCTTCACATGTGAATATAGACACCTGTATGTTTCCTCAGGACTACTTTTGTTTTATCTGGCATGGTTAAAAGAACACAGGCCTGCTAGGAAAGAGGAATAATGCGGATGGTTGTAATGAGGGTCAGGGGTGGTGCTTTTACTGCTGCACAGATATATTATCACAACACGGACTACAGTCCAGTCGTCCCAGGGAGCGCAAAACCAAGAGGAAACTGGGACAGAACACACACCAGGGACCAAAAGACTGGGGTTCTGTGAGTCATCAGAGACTGTGTGTGAGACTTTGAGATTATGCCCCTCCCTCACTATGAGAGAGAAAGAGCGAGACAGTGAGGGAGAGAGAACAAGAAAGAGGGGGAGATCCTGAAATAATAAGGGTCCAAAACAGGGACTAAAAGTAAATAGCATAGAAGAGAATCTAAATAAGAGAGGGAGGGAGAAAGCGCGAGACAGACAAAAGAGAGCACGAGAGAGATAATGCAATAATCAGTGACAGCTAGTAAATAGAGTAAGGGGGAATCTAAATAAGGAAGAGAGGAGAAAGAGCGAAAGTGACTTTGAACGAGACAGACTGAAACAATCCGGGACAGAGTAAATATCATAAGAGGGTATCTAAATAAGAGTAAGAGAGAGACAGACTTTGAACAAGCAAGACAGGGTGAAACAATCGGGGACATATTGTAAATAGCATAAGGGGGCATCTAAATAACAGAGAGAGAAAGGGTTAGAGTCCAAGAGAGGCGACGACTGTGACCACACCCACCAGCAGGGTGACCACGGTGCTGGAGTAGTAGGCAAGGTCCTCGATTATCTCCGTGCGGCGGTTGGCCCCGATGCGGAGCGAGCGACTGTGGACCTCCTCGGGCAGAACCGTCAGGATCTCGATCAGAAACGTCATGGAGCTGACGTCATCGTTGTACCTGAAGTGTCAGTGGGGTGTCAGTGCATCAAATAACGTCGTTTTCGTGAGACATGGCACAGTGTGGCACTGAAGATCCGTAGAGTCAGCACACATACGCACATGCACAGCCATACACACAGGTACTTACACCGGATATCTGACACGGACGTAAAGCAGGGTATTGGTATCAGAGAAATTGCCCTATGCAGAGTACAAATCTTGCATCAAACATAAGATGTTTGATAAAGGTTCTTGAACTCCACTATTGTTACATACAAGAGGAAAAAACTATTGTATTTATATGGTTTCTATTAAAAGTCCCACAAGACTATGTAGTACAGTAATGGATCGGGTTTAAAGAAATGCACCATCAATTTGGTTACCGGTAGTGAAAGTGTATGCATCCTCCACAGACAGTGTTCTCAACAACTAACTAATTAAAAGTCCTTTTTTTTTGGCATTGATGTCATTTGAGCAGAAGCATTACTTTTCAATGAGCGTGTGGACACATCCTTTCCAAGAGGCCATCTGAAGCGCCAGATCTGCAATGGCCAGCGCCAACTGTTAGAGTGAGAGAGAGAAGAAATTAGACAGGAACTTGTTTATCTAAACTTTTAAACAAAAATAGAGGAACAAAAAAGGCAAACTCTAACCTCAATTACCCGTTTTGAATGGTTGATCAATTGCCACTTGCACACACATTTTTTTTTTTTTATTAGAAAACACCATGCAACAAAAGCAGTAGTTAGCATAGCTTTGTAAATGGTTTTGCTAAGAAAAAGAAGAAAAACAGTTTTTCTTCAGAAGTTAGGGCCCCAGTAAACTAATGAAGCATTTATATGCATGGTGATACATTCCAGGACAAGACAGGGGAAAACTCCAGAACTGAACACGCCATTACGGAAATCCCGTCAAACAGGTTTACTTTGCACAGTAGTCTCTTGAATGTGTGAAACAACTCTTAGGCAACTCTAGGTCCATGGTTTCACACTCTAAGCAGGAGCAGGGCAGCATCCAGGTTTAGGTAAATAAAAGACAAAAACATAAATAAATTAACAAACCCCAGACACAAACAAACAAAGGCCACACCCAGACAACCCAACACAACAAGTAGTCGGGGTTGATGGGGGAGGGAGCGAGGGAGGCGCTTTCACCTGAGTAACGATGATGGGCGAGAGATCTTTGAGGCTCTGAATGTGGGAGAGCAGGGAGTCGCGCAGGGCATTGTGCGTCTCCGGCGGGAGCTCGTAGAATGACGTCTGGATCTTCATCTTCATGGTCTGCGCGGCGAAGTAGCACGACTCCACGTCCTGCTTGAGCTGCAGGAGCTGGTCTGAGATCTCCCAGGCATACATCTGGGGGGACGCGGAGAGAGTGGGACTCAATGGGAGAGCCAGTTTCAAGCTTTAAGTCGAGTTGCATAAGCTACCGATTATGACCACAGGTATTTGACTGAACAGTGGCGATATGAAGACCAGCAATTTGGTCACCTAGGACGATTATGATGACCAACTGATGATGGCCAATCATTTCTACAAATTAACAAAATTCTAATTCCTTAAAAAACAAACATCCGCCAGGCACATCGTGAGGACTTGCTGGGAGACTTGTTTGCAATATAAATATTCTAGATTAGAGTACAGAGAAGCTCCACACCACAATTGTATCACGAACAGTGCACTCACTCCCAGTTAGAATATCACATTCTTACTTAGCATCATGACTCTGTGCAACAGCTATCGTCACATACAATTTTATGGACAAAACAAACCCTTTTGCACATTGTTCTACTACATTCTAATCTTCTAACCACATGTTGTCAAGTAGTCTATATTTTATGCAAAAATGTACAAAAATAAATACTCAAATACCGACACCTTTAACGCTTGAGAAAAACAAACAAGGCGAACAGCAGCATTGCCGTTTGACAGCACGCATACATGCAACATACTCAGTGATTTTGCTACCTAAACTTAGCTCACAAGATTGCCTTTAAATAGACGCAAAAAGACACCACTCGTCCATGTTTTCTTAGAGCTGACCTGTGCTTTAAGTTGCACGGCATAAGCAATGTGATTTTCCTCTCTTGATTATTCCCAACGGAGAATATGTATGAGTATTTTATTTATTAGAACTCAATTATATCGTGGACTGCAACTCCTTATATGGGACTGTGTGGATAGTTTGGCTGGCAGTGTAATGCAGTGTAGCTGCAGTGCAGTTCGTCCACCCGGGGGTTAGAATGTGCTGAGCGAGTAGGGGCCATTTGATTGTAGTGACATACGGTGGTAAAACAACAAAGTTGCGAGGAGTTAACATGCCAATGCGGAAATAAAGCCCCTAGCGCATAAAACACACCGGGTCCCCATAAGCAAGAGTGAAAGATAAGTTGTTAGCCCTCGAAAGCCGAAGGGTGTAGCCAACGATTCGCTGGCTAATGTGCCACCAACTTGCTCCCGTTAAGCGGCAACTCAAAGTGGACGAACAGTAAATTGTACAATCCATGTCATCCACCCAAAAAACATTTAAGTTAAAAAATAAAATAAAGACCCCGAAGCATGTAACTACGATGAGCTAATTCGGCTAGCCAGGCCTGTGGCTCAACTCCCCAGAGCATATGTACAATGCTAATTCTCCGTGCTAGGCACATGACTACAGTAAATACTACAATATTGGGCGTTGCTACAGAGAAAATACTTTATAGTACGCCAATATCTGCCGTGTATGGGACAGCTTGCCAAACGTATACGGTACATCTCCACCAACGGATAGAGTGAAATTAGCGCTAAGCGTGCTAAACCTGGCCTCTGTTTTGATTCATTCATTCAGTGTATATGGTCTTATTAAGACAATATGTGCAGTTGCGTGACTGCGGTCTACATGTGTATTACTTCCTAAAGTGAAAACCATCTTTTGCTCAAGTACTGATTGATTCAGGAACGCAGTGTTAACATCTGATGATGGTTTACAGTAGTAAAGGCCCCACTCGGATCCTCCCATCTCTCCCATTTTCTTACCGATCTTTGCAGCTCGCCGAGCCACACCGAGGCTCGCTCTTTACCGGCGGGGTCCGGGTCGTGGTAAAGAGCCTGCACCGCTTGGTAAACAAGCGCAATGGTGGGCTTGCCCCCTTCCATGTCGTGATGCTATCTCTCCGAATGTAATAGATAAAACAATAAAGCGAAGTGAGCAAACGACCGTATCGTTTAGTTTGTTTTGTAGGAGAGTTGTCTATTCAGCCCTTGTGCCGACCGCCATCTCGCACTGGTTTCCCGCGTGCAACCTGTAATCTCTTCCGTGTAGAAATTTTCCCAGGGCCCTAAAACACACGCAAGAAATCGCCCCACAGTAAATAGGGTTTGAAAATTTAGGAATAAAATATATTAAAACGTTAGAGCTATTTCCCTGTTTAATTTCCCTTACATAATAAATATATTATCTCTGGGGGAAATAATGTCAATGAATCTTCCCTAGAAATACCTGGCCTGCAGAGTTCCTGCAGAGTCGTTTCCGCAAGAGACTTTAGACTCACTTGTTCAGAGTTCACCTGGACTCTGCATAGCATCCCTCCTTACCACCCACCGCATCTCCTCCCTTACTCTCCTAAAAACACCCCTCTTACGCACTTATTGTATGTTTGTACGTCCTGGCACTTCAAAATAGTACTTAGCATCGTGTAGCTTCTTACCCTAGCTATCTTTGTTGTAAACGGGGAATGGGTTAACCTAGCAGTTGTTCTGTGAACATCCTTACTGTACCGACATCGATATATTGTTGTTTCTCTTTCTTCTGACAAATGTACTTGGATAAAAGCGTCTTCTAAATGCCCTAAATGTAAATGTATATAAAATATTGGCACTATGTTAATTTTACCGCTAGATGGAGATGAAGTATACCCAGCGAAAAAGTACGCTGTATTGAAATTGTGACCGTGTTTTTGCCAGTTTGTTGATCCCCCGACACAAAAACCACTACCACAGTGTGTGTGTGTGTGTGTGTGTGTGTGTGTGTGTGTGTGTGTGTGTGTGTGTGTGTGTGTGTGTGTGTGTGTGTGTGTGTGTGCGCGTGCGTGCGTGCGCGTATGTGTGTATAATGTCTGGCTGAATGTAGGTTATTTTTTAGAGGGTTTGATTAATTGCGCTGACCCATAAATAGATCATCCATACAAATTCTAGAATTGTTTCACATTTATTGAAAATACAAAGTAGCCTATCGTCTACGTTTTACATTGACTTAAAGGTTAGTACAAAAAAAATCTTATTTATTAGAGGATAAACACGGTAGGACCAGTGTTTTCATAACCAATCATATAGGGTAACATCAATATAATATATTATTATCATGGATGTATTTTTAGAATTCACATGAGGAACAGAGCCTCCTGGTGATTGAATCAGTGCAGCATCTACTCACGATTAGTTGGTTGATTGGTTAGTTGGTGGTTAGTAGTTAGTTTGTTATCACGTGTTTTGGGCTATATTGTAACAGACCTGCGAGAACTTAATTGAGTGCTCTGATAAAGCCACTAAATAACACACTTTAAACACCACTCAGCTGACAGAAGCTTAAAAAGGAAAACGAATCAGTTAGTTTAGTCACAGTAGGCCAATATTATTGGTGTATTGTAGCCTATTTTTGGTATATTATTTATAACAAACTTGATGTGTGCTGTTGAGGATGCCCCCTGATTGAACTACACTGCTCAAAAAAATAAAGGGAACACTTAAACAACACAATGTAACTCCAAGTCAATCACACTTCTGTGAAATCAAACTGTCCACTTAGGAAGCAACACTGATTGACCATAAATTTCACATGCTGTTGTGCAAATGGAATAGACAACAGGTGGAAATTATAGGCAATTAGCAAGACACCCCCAATAAAGGAGTGGTTCTGCAGGTGGTGACCACAGACCACTTCTCAGTTCCTATGCTTCCTGGCTGATGTTTTGGTCACTTTTGAATGCTGGTGGTGCTTTCACTCTAGTGGTAGCATGAGACGGAGTCTACAACCCACACAAGTGGCTCAGGTAGTGCAGCTCATCCAGGATGGCACATCAATGCGAGCTGTGGCAAGAAGGTTTGCTGTGTCTGTCAGCGTAGTGTCCAGAGCATGGAGGCGCTACCAGGAGACAGGCCAGTACATCAGGAGACGTGGAGGTGGCCGTAGGGGGGCAACAACCCAGCAGCAGGACCGCTACCTCTGCCTTTGTGCAAGGAATAGCAGGAGGAGCACTGCCAGAGCCCTGCAAAATGACCTTCAGCAGGCCACAAATGTGCATGTGTCTGCTCAAACGGTCAGAAACAGACTCCATGAGGGTGGTATGAGGGCCCGACGTCCACAGGTGGGGGTTGTGCTTACAGCCCAACACCGTGCAGGACGTTTGGCATTTGCCAGAGAACACCAAGATTGGCAAATTCGCCACTGGTGCCCTGTGCTCTTCACAGATGAAAGCAGGTTCACACTGAGCACATGTGACAGACGTGACAGAGTCTGGAGACGCCGTGGAGAACGTTCTGCTGCCTGCAACATCCTCCAGCATGACCGGTTTGGCGGTGGGTCAGTCATGGTGTGGGGTGGCATTTCTTTGGGGGGCCGCACAGCCCTCCATGTGCTCGCCAGAGGTAGCCTGACTGCCATTAGGTACCGAGATGAGATCCTCAGACCCCTAGTGAGACCATATGCTGGTGCGGTTGGCCCTGGGTTCCTCCTAATGCAAGACAATGCTAGACCTCATGTGGCTGGAGTGTGTCAGCAGTTCCTGCAAGAGGAAGGCATTGATGCTATGGACTGGCCCGCCCGTTCCCCAGACCTGAATCCAATTGAGCACATCTGGGACATCATGTCTCGCTCCATCCACCAACGCCACGTTGCACCACAGACTGTCCAGGAGTTGGTGGATGCTTTAGTCCAGGTCTGGGAGGAGATCCCTCAGGAGACCATCCGCCACCTCATCAAGAGCATGCCCAGGCGTTGTAGGGAGGTCATACAGGCACGTGGAGGCCACACACACTACTGAGCCTCATTTTGACTTGTTTTAAGGACATTACATCAAAGTTGAATCAGCCTGTACTGTGGTTTTCCACTTTAATTTTGAGTGTGACTCCAAATCCAGACCTCCATGGGTTGATAAATTTGATTTCCATTGATAATGTTTGTGTGATTTTGTTGTCAGCACATTCAACTATGTAAAGAAAAAAGTTTTTTATGAGATTATTTCATTCATTCAGATCTAGGATGTGTTATTTTAGTGTTCCCTTTATTTTTTTGAGCAGTTTATATTGTTGGTACCACTGTATACATTTATGTATCACTTGACTGACATAATTACAAGAGATTAACGTACTTAACTAGTACTAACGTACTAACCTAAAATATCCTGCCCCCACAATATTACTGTATAACAAAGTAGTATAATACTGTCATTATTGCAAAAAAAGAACTCTTTCTGATTCATCTGGCTTCTCTGCACTCTGATTGATCGCAGACTGTCAACTTCAATAAGCACATTTGCTGAATGACTAAATAGAAATACAAATACTGTGACGCACACTGCTGTTGCAGGTTTTCAACAGTAGGGGTGTGCGATACTGCAACATTTTTGGTTTGTTCTCCACAAATAATTGTGTGCACTTTGTTTATTCAAAAAACGTTGGTTCACGTTGGCACAGTCAATTCAGTTTGTTATTTGCCTTTTAAAACCGCACTGTGTTTTAACATGCATTCAGAGGAAAGCAAATTGCTTGCTACATACATGCTTCATTTGGGAATCAAACCCGGGTCTCACAGATGGCAGGTCGAAATGATGTTCTATCACTCACCTTACAATGATTGCTAACCTTTGGCATATTATTCAGTGATCATAAACATTTATTCAGATTTAGCGTTTCGATGACGCATTCACCTCATAAATCATGACACACTGCTCTCCCCTACATGAAAATACATGTGCCACTTTGAATAAATTGTATTAGCGGCATCTGTAGCGATACCGGCGATTCTTGCCCTGTATTACTTGCCCACCAAACAAACACCATGGTCGCGATCCACGTCTTATGGACATGACGTGACCCATATTCGACCAACTCCAATTTGGCCATATGTTAAATAAATCGAACTAGATTATATGTCAATTATATATATTATACCAATATTGTAAAATGAAGGCCAAAAAAACCTGGTCGCAGGACAGCTGTCTGGACGACGTCGGAGGTCAGGACGAGACCCGTTTTCGACCAACTCTAATTTGTCAGTTTGTTGAATATGAATTAATAGATATTGTGAACATGATGTACATATTATACATATATTATAAAATAAACGTCCAACAAACATTAAAAAAAAAACTGGTGTCTGTACGACGTGATGTTAGGACGCGACCCATATTCGCAACAGCAATTTCACCGTATGTTTAATCAACATACATTGGTTATGTGGACAATATGTAAGTATATTTCAGATTTACAGTCAATGTCACACCCTCTCCCGTTCCGTCCAATTCCGCCATCTAGTGACACCCTGCCTCCATTACCCCACGTGCTCCCTCTGATTACCCACACCTGCACTCAATTACCAATCACCCCCCACAGTACTTAAGCACTGGCTTTTCACACAGCCAGTGCTAGTTTGTTGGTTACCCCACACTCGTCGGTATCTTTGTCACCGCCTTTAGATCCAGAATCTCCCCAGTCCCTGTACCTGCTCCCGTTCCTAGTCCCTGCCTGCCTGCCTGCCTGCCTGCCTGCCTGCCTGCCTGCCTGCCTGCCGGCCTGCCTGCCTGCCGGCCTGCCTGCCTGCCTGCCTGCCTGCCTGCCTGCCTGCCTGCCTGCCTGCCTGCCTGCCTGCCTGCCTGCCTGCCTGCCTGCCTGCCTGCCTGCCTGCCTGCCTGCCTGCCTGCCTGCCTGCCTGCCTGCCTGCCTGCCTGCCTGCCTGCCTGCCTGCCTGCCTGCCTGCTGCCTGCCTGCCTGCCTGCCTGCCTGCCTGCCTGCCTGCCTGCCTGCCTGCCTGCCTGCCTGCCTGCCTGCCTGCCATCCATCCATTCATTCATTCATTGCCGGACCCTTGCCTTCCTGACCACCCGCCTGTTGCCTAGTCCCTGCCTGCCTCCCCGTTGCCGAACATTGCCTGCCTGACTACTCTTAGCCTGCCAAATAATTCATTGGCCCCTTTATTCGTCTCTGCCTGTTCTGTGTCCTGCATTTGGGTTCGCTTGTTCTGCCGTACACATAACAGTAAAAAAACAACAACATTCAGCTCGCTTAAACTAATTAGTTCTGATCAAGTTGTGTGCACACTATAGCGGCCTTTTTTTTTTAAACTATCTAACTCCCCACAGCTGCTTATCCTCCTGTATTCCTGCATTGTGCAGTGTTTTCATGTGAGAAACTCCTGAGCAAGCTCCTCTCCCCAATTATGTCTGTTCTTGACTGCATATCCTCTCCCTAAATCATGTATGTTGCGCTGACAGTACATTGTACCCGTTATAAATAAAAAAGTGGCGCCATAGATGGTGAATTACGACCGGGTGTCCGGCCTGAACTGTGCATTGAACCCGTTATAGATAGTTCATGGCGTCATCTCGTGATATCTCTGAGATGTTGTTTGCTCCACTCTTCAAAAAGGGCTTCCCTCCTGTGTCTTTTATATGCTGCAGCATATGAAAAGATCAACTACGGATATCCATTTGTCTTAGCCTTTTATTCGAGCCAGCCACCAGTTATTTAATTTGCTACAACACATGTTATAATACGATCTATTCGACCCACAATTGGCAAACCACAACATAATTATCAACATTTTGTCAAATGTTGTGGAAGTCAGATTCTTTATCTTGATAGTCTCTCACCTCCCTACTAAGAAACTCTAACAAATAATTTTGAATTGCCGAACTAAGGGAACGATAGTTATGTTATTATAACTCTAGTTCTAACGCTAGTTATGTTATAACTAGTTCTAACGATAGTTATGTTATTATAACTAGTTCTATGATTGTAGACGTAGCCGTCTAGGCTTCACCTTATGGGCTTGTCCTGTGCGCGCACTCGCGTGCACTGAACATTTTCAGCAATGCACCAATGAACGTGGGCACCGCCCACATTTCCCACAACACCGTGTATGTAAGGCGGCGCACAGCTGTGTTCATCCTCCCAGCTATTCTTTCAGCATTTGGAGGGTACAGCAGGTGGGAAACTAGACGGATACGCCTACAATCATATAACTAGAGTTATAATAACATAACTATCGTTCTATTTCATGAAGGCTACGCCGTCTAGGCTTCACGTTATGGGAAGCTGCGAGCGGAGCCCGATAAATGTACTCCTGCTGGACCCAAGTCACGATAATAAAGACTTAAGTCACAGGGCACATCAGACTCAAAAAGCCGAAGATGTGCAAAACACAACAGCTAAATAAGAAACCCTAAATTATCTTAATAACCCGCAAAGCGATGATCAAGAGAAAAGACTAAGTCTGTAACTCTGACTCAACCCGTATTTCATTGAAACATGAAAAAGGGGAATGCAGAGCAACAAGGCTTCTCCTACGTCCGCTACCATAGGGGTGGAGCTAGGTAGAAAAACCAAGCTACCAATAGCAACGGAGCAACAAGGCCCTTCATACATCCGCTCAAAAGAGGCGCCAGGAAGAACCTGTTGTGCAATGTTCAATAATTAGATGACAGGATATTAAAACGCCGGTTACGAACTGTAATCAAAGCAATAATAACCGGTCACTCCTGAACTCAGTGCCCACGCTGAAACACCACCAGGTGACAGTAGGGAGAGAGAAAAGAAGCTGAGTGACAAACTCAATATCCAATCCGTAGAAAGGGCCCCCGACTCCAACATAGAGTGGCCGAGTGAGCCCCTGGACATGTCCAACATGTAAAAATTGATAAAAAAGACCGGGGGAAGACCATGACGCAGCCGCGCAAATGTCATCCACCAATACCCCCTTGAATAGGGCCAATGAAGCGGCCACCCCCCGTGCAGAGTGAGCTCTAACACCCAATGGTGAAGCTAAGCCCTGCCGAGTGTAGGCTAAGCAGACACCCTCACATATCCAGCGAGACAGACGCTGTTTGGAAAGAGCACGGCCCTTGGCAGCATCGCTATAACACACAAACAACTGTTGTGTGGAATGGAACGCAGCCAAGCATTTCACGTACATAGCCAATGCCCGCAGCGGGCGCAGGAGATGCAACTCCACCTCTGGTTTTCCATCGTATCCTGCGTGGTCAGCCGAAACGACTGCCGCATAGACTTTGATAGTGGAGAAAGCCAAACCTTTCTCCACAAACACTGAAGGAACCCAAGCATGCTTCCCACCTCACAAAGAGATGGGACAACGTGGTTGAGGTTACACCACGTAAAGAAAGCGCCCCACACACAGGAAGTGGAAGGCGCGCGAGCACTCTGAATAGTGCTGATAACTGCTGCAAGCAGACCTCTGCCTTGTAGAATCAACCTCTCAGAAGCCAAACCAACAACTGACCCGCCACATCGGGCGGGTGGTGCACCGTCCCGTGCGCCTGTGAAAGCGTGTACCGGCCACGGCTCCGTGCAAGAGAGCGCCGCTAGCTCTGGGAACCACAGAGCTGAGCGTTTTTCCAGGGCCACTAGAATGAGGGACAATCCCTCCTGCCTGACCCGCTCCAGGAGAGGATGGATCAGTTGAAGCGGCGGGAACGCATATAAGAGAGCCCGCGGCCACGGTGCATGCGCCATCGCGTCCACCCCCAACGGGGGAAGATCCTGGGGGCTGAGAGAGAACCACAGACTGCAGTGGGAGTTCTCTCTGGACGCAAAAAGGTCCACCTGAGCCATCCCGAACCTCTGCCAGATCAGTCTGACAATGTCGGGATGTAACCGCCACTCGTCTAGGCGGGGGACATGAGGTCCGCCAGGGTATCCGCGATATACAGGGCTCTCAGGCTGAGCAGGTTCTGATGAGCCCACAGCCAGAGCTCGACTGCTGCTCGGTGCAGAGCAGCGGAGCGCACTCCCCCTTGTTTGTTTATGTAAGCCGCCGCTGACACGCTGTCTGTTCGGATCAGAACGTGGCGGCCGTACACCAGGTGAGAGAAATGTACAAGCACTTTCCTCACCGGGGTGAGCTCCAGCACATTTATGTGTGGAGTGGGGACTGTCGGCAACTCGCGTCCGACTGAGTGGGAAAGGCACGTTCCTCCCCAACCCTTCAACGAGGCGTCCGTGAAGACAACTACGTGAGGTGTGACTCTGCCTAGGGGAACTCCTCTGAGACGAGCCGGGGGATTCCCCCAATATTCCAGGTCTGGCGACACCGAGCGGGGTACGGACAGCATCCTGCGCTTGTGTCGCTTGGGATCCAGTCTCTGGCAAGCAAACCACCGCTGTAGTCTGCGCATAAAGAGCAGACCCAGGGGCACTACAGGGTGAGCAGCTGCCATCAGTCCCAACAGGTGCATGATGGACAGTGTGGTCACGGGAGAGAGCCAACAGGACGGCATCTCTCAGAGGAGGCGAGAGCGTTGCCGTGAACGTGACGGAGTCTAGGCAAAGCCCCAAGTAGACTTGCTGGTGGCTGGGGAGCGGGGAGCTCATTATCCAGTTGATGGCGAAACCCAACGAGAAGAGATGATTTATCACCGTCATGGTGTCTCTTCTCGCAGCTTCCTCTGAGTCACTCAGAATCAGTAGGTCGTCGAGGTAAAAGAGAACTCTCTTTCCCTGATGCCTGAGCGGCCCCAACGCTGCCTCTAAACACTTTAAAAAAGTGTGTGGGGCCAGGGAGTAACCGAACGGCAGGCACTGAGAAATTTCCTGTGACCCTGGAGAATGGGGACGTGGAAGTAAGCATCCTTGAGATCCAGGGATGTGAACTCTCTCACATACCGGAGCAACGCGGAATTTCCTCACGGCAACAAATTTGTTGAAGATGCTAAGATCCAGAATGGGTCTCATCTCCCCTGACTTCTTGGTAACCAGGAAGTAGCAGAGGTAAAACCTAGGCGTGACTCAAGGGGGGGGGAATGACAGAGACAGCCCCCTTCCCCAAGAGACGGAACACCTCCGCTGCCAGAGCTGTGCTCGCAACTGGATCCTAAAGCCTTGTCTCCACCACATAAAGGGTGGGGGATGGTGCTTGAACTGTATGGGGTGGCCCCACCTCAACGTGTTGTTCAACCACGTTGGTAAAACGTATCGCTCTCGCCAACACGCATGGCGCTCGGAGAGGGCAAGCATCGAGCTGAGGAACGCTATCCAGGAATGAGCTGTATTCCTTGGCCCCTACCGCCTCCAGACTGTGTGTGAACCAAGGAGGGGGGGGGGGGGGGGGGGCGTACCTCGAAAGGGAGGGGAGATACCCCCTGCGAGAGGGAAACCTGCTGCAGTAGGCAAACTCACAGCGAGCAGCTGAGCAGCGAAAGGCCTGTCCGCGGCTAATGGACCCTGGATCAGGCCCACCCGTCAGGAACAGACGTGAAGGACAGCCACATGGCTCGATGACCCATGGTCGCCCACGCCATCTGACATCCAGCAGTAACCGCCACCGGCTGGCAAAGCTGGAGGATAGCGCCGGAGAATCTAGCGACATTCTCTACGTCGTTCTGCCCGAACGCCAACTGTCATGGCCGACAGGGCAGAGGAGAGTAGGGCAATGTTGTTCACAGCCGCCGCAGCCTGTGAGGCGCAGACAAAAGTTCTGTCCCACAAGGCAGAGAGCTGCTTAAGAAAGCAGTCGGGGGTCAGCGGCTTCTCGTTCGGACGCCATCCGGCGCCCGGACAGAGGAGCGCAGCCAAACGAGGCTCCAGGCGAGGTATCCCCCTCGCCTGTGTGGCAGACCACACCTCCACCCTGGTGAAATCGGTGAACGCCTTCACTGGGGTCTTCAGGAAGGACGGGTCCCCAGCCGCCATGGTAAGATACCGCTGGATGGGTGGGAACAGAGGGCATAGGGTAGGCCGTCTGGTCGACGAAGGAGGTCTAAAATAGTCCCCCTGCATATCGTCCAGTTCCAGGGAGGGCGGTGGAGGTGGCATGGCGATGCCCTTGATGGCCGCTGTGTAACGTGACCCTCTCCCTTTCTGTCAAACTCCGCCGTCTAGTGGCGCCGGCTGTCACTACACCATGTGCTTTTGTTTACTTCCCGTCAATTAACCACCACGTGCACTCCCTCTGTCCACACACTCCTGCCGGCAATCAGACCAATCACCCTCCACAGTATTTTAGCACTGGCTCCCCACAGAGCCAGTGCTAGTTTGTTAGTTTGTGTACCTCTCGTGGTAACTACGTCCCCGGCCACTTCTTTTTTATGGGTCCCACTCCCGTTCTTGTTCCCGTTACGGGTTCCGCTCCCGTTCCTGTTCCTGCTCCCGTTCCTGTTCCTAGTTCCTGCCTGCCTGCCTTCCTTGTTGCCTACTGCCTGCTCGACTACCCGCCTGCCTACGTCCCTCTGCCTGCCTGACTCCCCGCCTGCCTACTGCCTGCTGGACTACCCGCCTGCCTTGCCCTTGCCTGCCTGAGTGTAAATAAATCCCGTTTTGAACTCGCTCCCATCTCGTCTCCGTGTCTTGCGTTTGGGTCCTAGTCCGTAACCTTAACAGTACGAACTAGCCAAGTTGGACCCAGCAGACATGGATTCCTTACGCCAGATTTATTCCCGCCTGGGAATATCCATTGACTCGACTGCCTCAAACGAACAGCTTCTGCGGATCGGCTATCCTCCAGAAGCTTGGGGCGTCAATCAACGAGCGCAGACTCCGCTCGTCCTCGGCTTCTCTCTCTTCCTTCCCCGCTTCTCCGCCGCCTTCACCACCTCGGTCCTTTTCCCTCCCGGCGCCAGTCCCCGCTGCAGCCGCAGCCTCGTGGCCACCAACCCCCACTGCAGCCGCAGTCTCGTGGTCACCAACCCCTGCTGCAGCCGCAGTCTCGTGGCCACCAACCCCCGCTGCAGCAGCAGTCTCGTGGCCACCAACCCCCGCTGCAGCAGCAGTCTCATGCCCACCAACCCCCACTGCAGCAGCAGTCTCGTGGCCACCAGCCCCGCTGCAACCATGGTCTCCTGAGCTCAAGCCCCAGCAGCCGTGGTGTCCGGGTCCCAAGCCTCAGCCTCAGCCCCCATAGCCGTGGTCTCCGGGCTCCAAGCCCCAGCAGCTGTGGTCTCCGGGTTCCAAGCCCCAGCGAACTCCTGGCCGCAAGCGCCGGCTACCGGTTCAGCTGTTTTTCCCCGGGAAAAGGCCCAAGCCCCAGCGGCCTCCCGGCCCTGAGCCTCAGCAGCAGTTGCCTCCTGGCCCTGAGCCCCAGCGCCAGCAGTAGTTGCCTCCTGGTCCCAAGCCCCAGTTGTCTCCAGGTCCCGAGTCCCACTCCCAGCAACAGTTGCCTCCTGGTCCTGAGCCCCACCGCAAGCAGCAGCTGCCTCCTGGTCCCAAGCCCCAGCTGCCTCCTGGCCCTGAGCCCCAGCGCCAGCAGCAGTTGCCTCTTAGTCCCAAGCCCCAGTGTCCTCCTGGTCCCAAGCCCCAGTTGTCTCCAGGTCCCGAGTCTCAGTCCCAGCAACAGTTGCCTCCTGGCCCTGAGCCCCAGCGCCAGCAGCATGCTGAAAGAAAAGGGAGGACGAAGACAGCTGTGTGCCGCGTTATATACACGGTGTCGTGGGAAATGTGGGTGGTGCCCACGTTGATTGATGCATTGCTGAAAATGTACAGTGCACACAAGTGCGCGCACGGGACAAGCCCATAAGGCGAAGCCTAGACGGCGTAGCCTACATGAAATAGAACCTTTCCTAACTGCCCCAAAATACCCGACATCGCATCGACGCTGACTGGACGTCAAAATGTTTAACAGGAATGCAGAGGTGTTTCCTTGTGCGGCATTTGCCAATAATAATTGCGCCGTTGAAAAAGACAGATGTATTCAACGCTCAACCTATAGCGTAGTGAAGACGAGCTTATGAGCCGCCCTTTCCTAAAAACATATTTTGTATTTAGAGGATTCAATTATAATGGAGTCATTTAACAGCCTTCCTACACACCTCGCGGTGCCGGTGAGATATGTTCATGACAACGAAACGTTGTTTGCACCGACATAATACTCTTTATGAAATGGGCACAATAGAATAACCTGAAACTGGTATTGATCTTATTGACGCTAGAATTGATCTTCAGATACGAGACATAGTATCTGTAGTATCGATATTTTGGGATCGATCTAGTGCTGCACGATTTGGTGAAAAAGTCATATTGCGATTATTGTGGACAATATTGCAATTTGCGATTGCGATATAATAAACAAATGGTATCATGAGTCAATTTGCTTGGTTATCAAGGAAAATACACAGATTACTGATCATTTTGAAATGTTAATTTCTCAACTCAAAATTTCAAACCTAAACTAGCAAAACTTTTTTGCTGAAACGTAACAAACATAAATAAATGTGTACAGCAATATTTACGACATTCCAACTTTGAATGTCGTTCAGTCCATCACGAAAAATTTCAGAGAAACGCTCCTATTCAAAAGACATGGGTTTTTTTGTGCAGCACGAAAAAAGTCTGATTTGATGGACAACGGAAAGGGAACACTCCTGTTTTTAGCTTAAATGCAACAGCTTCATGAATCAGACACTAAACATAAAAACGATCAACTTCAGTCTCTTGTCTTCTCTTAATCGCACAACCTTTGAACAAGGATGTTTCTGTGTTTTCTGTGCGTAAGATGAGAGAGGTAGGTATGCTTCTTAAAATGTAAACCACAGTCAATATAACAAGTCTTTCAAAAATTTGAGGCTTCAGTGAGGAACGGAGACATGTGTAGAAGTTAGATCAAATCCAGGTGCAAGTTTCCAGTCCGTTGTTTCCAAAATAGACTGCGGAGTCAATACTTCACATTCAACACTTTATTCGTGGGCTCGCGCAGGAGGCGTCCCACCTGAAAGTGGAGACTTGCTCTCAACTTGGGCATGAAGAACCGGTACACCAGATATTCTGAAAAGAAGAACCATCCCACCTGAAGGGCGGGAACTCAACACTTAAAAACCCCAACTGGACACTGACATGTGTGTGTTAGCCCAGCGAGGCTCGAGTAGCTGATAGACCTGTAATATCGTTCTTGTACTATTCTATTGATAGACCTTGTTTTATACTGATTAAAATCACGGGAATCGTCAACTCAATTGGAGTGTCGAACTCAATTTTTTACTTCCATATAATTATAAGCCAACTCGATCATTTTACTAGACAACAATTGGGGGCTCGTCCGGGATTCGGTCCCAAGGGACGAACCGAGTTGGACCACGGAACCTCCATCCACCTCCTAGACGATCGGAAGGACCACAACACCGACGCGTCTCTTCAGTGGGCCCCATCTGAATAGGTAAGCAGTAACCTTGTCTTTAGGAAAATGGACTAAAACTGCATAGGACAATCCCTTGTTATAGGCGGGATTTAAATTAGATCTATAGGACATAGTCTTGTAGGAAGAGACGCGGGTGAGTGACGGCCTTTCTGTCGACTTTCGTGGGGTATTCATATCAAAAGAACGATGTTACATTGCTATGAATTGTGTTGTATGTCCTATGTAGTTCATGTCGTAAACCCGCGTCAGTGACGGTTAGGGGCTAACATGTAATTATTAAAGACAAGAATACCGGACGAGAGTATTCGAATACAAAACAATTCAAAAGCCTGACGGGAGGCAGCCCCGTAAATACATGTAATAATTGACGACAAGAATACCGGACGAGAGTATTCCTTTAAAAGCCTGACGGGAGGCAGCCCCGCGAGTACATGTAATTATTTAAGACAAGAATACCGGACGAGAGTATTCCTTTAACGTGTAATTGTTTAAGACAAGGATACCGGACGAGAGTATTCCTTTAACGTGTAATTGTTTGAGACAAGGATACCGGACGAGAGTATTCCTTTAACGTGTAATTGTTTAAGACAAGGATACCGGATGAGAGTATTCCTTTAACGTGTAATTGTTTAAGACAAGGATACCGGACGAGAGTATTCCTTTAACGTGTAATTGTTTAAGACAAGGATACCGGACGAGAGTATTCCCAAAAAAAAAAAAAAAAAAAGACTGACGGGAGGCAGCGTATACGTGTAACTATTAACGACAAGGATACCGGACGAGAGTATTCCCAAAATAATAATAATAAAAATAAATAAAAACATTTATTTTATTTTTATATATAGATATTTCCAAAAAAAAAGGTGAAGGAGAGGTGAAGGTGAAAAGGAAAGATATAACCATGAATTCGAAACATTAAATGAGAATTGGGGATCGGAATACCCCCATTTGGAGGGGGCAACGTTCCTAGGTCCGTTGGTGGAAGTCCCAGGGAGGGAGGGGGTTGACACATACCAGCCATGGTGTCATCATGACATGAAGGCGCTGGTAGACTCGCTTCCACCGTTAAAGGATGGAGCTAACCCCTGGATACGTAGGTTCGAAACCCTGACAGCCACTGACAATCTAGCTATGGGTGACATTAGGGCCGTGCTAGTGAGATGCCAGGGAGTCACCGCATGCAGAGATATAGAAAGGGGAGCGGACACTGAGCAACGCCCAGATAGAGACCGGTTTGACCTCTTCCGAGGAAACTGGTGGGAAGCACTTAGAGAAAAATATCCCCACCGGCAGTCCAGGTTAGGTATAGAGGGGTTCATTTACCGGAAAGGGAAGGGAGGACCGGCAGATTTTGTAAAGAAATTAGAGCAAAAGTGGGAAGATCATCATGGGGTGAACCCATTAGGGGACACAAACTGCATGTTCAGGGCCGCTGTTGAGAAACTGTTGCCTCCCTCAGTCCGCACACGGCTCGATGACGTGATCAACTTAAGAATGAAAGATCACACTGAGTGGGAGGGGGCAGTCCTTCACTATCTAGAAAAGTTTGAGGAAGAACCAGATAAAGAGGTAGATGAGGAAAAAATGCTGAGACTAGCTCTCAGCAAATTACAGTTAAAAAATGAACAGGAGAAAGACAAGCGCAGCAACATAGCGGACCCCAGTGGTAAAGCCCAATTGCCCTTGATGCCTCCCCCTGCCCCCCCAGGCCCCTCAGCGACCCAACTGGCTCCAGGGGCCGGGACATGGGGCCCCCAGCCTTCGTGGTATGGGGGATGGGGAGCACCAACTGCTCCTCCCGGACCTCCATCAACCCCTAGATGGCATAACCCCCAAGGTGGCACGCGGGGAAAGGGACGAGGACGGGGGAATCGACGTCCCGGACCCGGGAATCCCTGTTATGGGTGACACCAACTTGGGTATTTTTTGAGGAATGCCCAACCAAAACAGCCCCTCCCTTGGGAGATCAAGCCCAGCAGCCCGGTCGTCTCGTTCACTCACCACCGTAGGTTTCTCCGGGGTCCACGACAGCAACCCCATCACCCAACTGTTGCGAGTGCAAGGGTTTAAACTAGACGCTTATCACCAGTTTCTTTACTCCGCCCCCTGCCCCATTCCCCTACTCGGAAGAGATTTACTCTGCTGGATGAATTCCACTATCCAATGTCTGCGCGACACCCCCGACCCAACAGGCTCCAACCCTACTACATTCCTTCCCTTACTCCCCGCGACCCCCCTCCCTTTCTCCCACACTGAAGTATTTTGAATGAGACTCCTACCCAGCTCAGAACCTACTATTGCCCAGGATAGACCTAGCTAATGCTTTTTTCTGCATCAAGCTCGACCCCGCTTCCCGCGATATTTTTGCCTTTACGTGGGAAGGCGAACACCTCACCTACACTCGCTTGCCCCAAGGCTACAGAAGCACGCCCACTATCTTTAATGATTATGTGGGCCAGGATCTCAGGACTACCGACCTCCCTGAAGGGACCGTTTTAGTACAGTACGTGGACGACCTTCTAGTGGCCGCCGAGAGTAAGGCGCAATGTCTAGAAGCCACCCGTAGGGTCCTCCAAGTACTGGCCACAGCTGGGTACAAATGTAAACAGTCCAAACTACACATCGCTCAGCCCTCGGTGGTGTTTCTCGGCCGTACCATCGGCGAAAACAGCCGAAGGATGACCGACGACGCAAAGTCTGCTATCCTGTCCCACCCCAAGCCTAACACTGTACAGCAAATGATGGCTTTTTTAGGCTTATGTAATTTTAGCAGGCAGTACCTCCCTGACTACACGGACCGTACAGCAGCCTTACGGCGTTTAATTACGGCCGTGGGGGCAAAGAACTTAAAAGCCACCCTCACCTGGGATGCCCAAGCTGACGAGGCCTTTACAGACCTAAAGCAGTCAATCCACGCTGCGGCTGCACTCCAGGCCCCTAATTATGACCTCCCCTTCCACATTGATGTGTCTGATAGGGGGAGTTCTATTAGTGGGGTCCTCTACCAAAAGAAACAGGGCAAGTGCCAAGTGTTGCACTACCATAGTTCTATGTTCGAACCTAGCGAGACAGGACTCCCCTCATGCGCCATACACCTCATTGCAACGACCCGAGTCCTCCAGAAAACAGCAGGCATCACTCTTAACCATCCCACCATAGTACATACAGCGCTTGGAATAAAAGAGGCAGTGGAAAACGCTGCCTTCACCATCACCACAGCTAGCAAAACCAGAGACATCGAGGAAACACTCCTATCCCCTCACGTAAGCTACTCCACTGAAGGGGTGCGCCTGTCTGACAATCTATGCGAGGGAACGCAAGGCGTGGCCCATGCCTGTTGGCCTAAAATTCAGAGTGACTTAAAATTGCGACCAGACTTACAGGGGGACCCGCTCCCTACAACATCACCAAAAGACGTTTGGTACACCGACGGGTGTTGCTATAAACACGCAAACGGAGAGAACATCGCGTCTTGGGCCGTAGTGGGAACCACAGACAAGGGCTTTACGACCCTAAGCAGCAGTCTTGAAACCGAGCAGCCCTCATCGCAGAGAGCAGAACTAAGGGCCATGGTTGAGGCGTTAGAGCGCAGCAAAGGGCGAATAATTGACATCTACACCGATAGCAATTATGTCTATGAGTTAGCCCACGTTAACGCTACTCAGGCGGTCCAGAGAGGCATGAAAACCTCTACAGGAAGCCCCCTAAGACACAGAGATTTAGTCTTGCGACTCCTGGCCAGCATCCACCTCCCCGCAGAGCTGGCAATTATCAAGTGTCAGGGACATTGTAAAAACAGGTCAGAAACAGCATTGGGAAACGACGCTGCAGATGAGGCGGCCAAAGCGGCAGGAGGATATACATCCTCCCCCACACAGCAACTGATAGCTACTGATCCCATAGTACCCACCTCCCCTGTAGACCCAGTACACATGCAGTCCCAGGGAAGTCCAGAGGAAGTCTCAATGTGGTTAGGAAAGGGATGTAGGAAAGACAATGGAGGCATCTACCGGAGTGGGGACGGGAGACCTGTTCTGACCACCCGAGCACTCAGACTCATGCTACACACCGAACATTCCCAACATCACGGGGGGGCAAGAGTCACCATTGACCCAATAAACAGCCATTTCTGGCACCCAGCCATGCTACCAATAGCGCAGGAAATGTTTGAGGCCTGCACAACCTGCCAACAACACCAGCCCTGAAAAGGGATTCCCCGACCCCCAGGAAAGTTCCCGGTCCCCCACTTCCCATTCCAAGAAATAGTCATAGATTACACGGACACGGGCAGGGACCAGCGAACGGAAGGGTTCCGCTACCTCCTCGTAGTCACCTGCCGGTTCTCAAAATGGATAGAGGCATTCCCCACAAAAAGGGAAGATGCAGCATCTGTCGTAAAGGCGCTGACCCGCGAAATCATCCCCCGATGGGGATTCCCAAAACGTATTACTACAGACAATGGGACACATTTCGCTAACAAAATGGTACAGGATGTAGAACATGCACTAGGTATCCAACACCGCTTTGGAGCGGTTTACCACCCCCAAAGTCAGGGACTGGTAGAGAGGGCCAATAGGACCCTGAAAGAAACCATGGGTAAGATAATGACCCATGTCAACACCCCCTCCTCCACCACACAAGCCAGGGACTTCCTACTCGCAGCTCTCGACTCCCAGAAACAGATGTCGTGGCTGTCGGCATTGCCTTTGGCCCTTCTGGCGGCAAGGGGCAATCCACATTCACGCACAGGACTGTCACCGTACGAACTGATCACTGGGCGACCCATGCCGGGTCCATACACCCCAGCCGAACCTCTCACTGACCAATTAGAGGAACAATTGTCTCGTTACTGTACTGCACTAACTCTAGCATCTCGAGCCCTACACTCACAGGTCACCACCGTTACACCCCGCTGCAGCCAGGAGACTGGGTGTGGGAAAAGCAACATCGTCGAAAGTTTCCCGAGCCACGGTGGGGAGGACCTTTCCAGGTACTCCTGGCCACCCCGTACTCAGTGGCCATCCAAGGGACCAAGGGGCGTAAGTGGCTACACCTCTCACTCACCAGGAGAGCAACACCCCCAGCTGCCCAGAACCCAGCTGCGGGACCCCACAACTCAACAGCCTAAAGGCTCCATGGCACCCACTGATCCCAACCCGGGCGGCGGGATGCGGAGCCTAGCGATCACCGGACTCTCATTCTGGACAGTAATATTGTTGACTTTAATGTTTCTTTTTCTTCCCCGGAACTCTCCAACATCCTCGGAAGTGGAGAAAAGAACAGTGGTGAAACCTAATACAGGGATGTTTAAATTGATACTGGAACGAGAAGTAGGAAAAAATGCAATATGGCACAGACTTGTGTGACATTATTCCTTGTACAGGGGACCCTGTTACCTGGCGGGGGTACAACATGTATGGGTGCCTCTGGCCCACGACCAGCAGTAACCCCACCGGACCCTGGTGTCACTCCTGGCGTGATATACAATGGAACACCAGGCCAGGGTGGACCAAGGGCAAGAGTGGCAGCTGGGACCGTAACCCATCACACATTATTCATAAGCTTAAGATGTATCGGGGACATGACTCAGTGTGGGCAGAAAAAAGAGCCAATAAGTTAATCCTTACCTTGACCGACTATCACTCAAATTCCGACGTCTTCATTACAATAGGAGTAGATATCTCCGGGAAAGATCCCCTGGCTCTCATCAAAATCCAGACAGTCGCCTCCCCGACAACCCCAATGGTAAACGTAGTCAATATTAACAGCCGCACCAGTGCACCAATACAGAGCACTGATTACGCCACCCTAACCCCCCATGACGTAATAGCCATGGAGACAGGATACAAAGACTCCAATTTATGGATGAACTGGCTGGAAGCCACGTCGTCTGAGTTAAACATGAAAGGATGTGTCGCGTGCGTAGCCGCCCGACCCATTTTGAACACAGAGCCAGCTCCTTTGTACCCCGGTGATTCTTGGGGAGATAAATGCATGCTATCGCTAACCAAAATGAAATCCCCCCCTAACTGCTCTACGCTAGCAGGCCTCTTTCCCCCGGCCTCAAATCGCACTGGGATCGGGGCAGTTACTACGCAAGTAGGGAATTACACGTGTTTCGACTTAACCTCCACTCTCAAACATCAAATTGACGTTGGCCAGATTAATGACAGCTGGTGCTCGACCATCGACACTAATGGATCTCGCACGCTCGGTCCATGGGCACGAGAAGGCCTCTATTATTTGTGTGGACCTAACGTAATTATCCCTAGAATCACCTCAGACATGCGAGGACGGTGCGCGATGATTAGATTAGTGACCCCGTTGTTAATCCTAGGACCACGCACCCCACCTCCTCGCAACCCCAGGACAAAGCGAAGCTCAGAC
The DNA here is from genome assembly GCA_026745465.1 of Lota lota. Classification (NCBI taxonomy): domain Eukaryota; kingdom Metazoa; phylum Chordata; class Actinopteri; order Gadiformes; family Lotidae; genus Lota; species Lota lota. Next base: position 1,163,009 of record JACYXH010000753.1, read on the forward strand.
ACGTTCGACCTTACCAAAAATAGTCCCACCTACATTGACTCCATTGGGATTTCCCGGGGCGTACCAAATGAGTACAAACTCGCGAACCAGATTGTCGCGGGCTTCGAAAACATTCCCCTCATAGCCGCCATATTTCCCATCACCCCAAGCAAAAACGTCGACCGCATAAACTATGTTCACTTTAATGTTATGAGACTATCAAACCTAACCCGTGATGCGGTCGAAGGCCTGGCTGAGCAATTAGCGACCACCTCACTTATGGCCATTCAAAACCGTAAGGCGCTGGATATGCTACTAGCCGAAAAAGGAGGGGCCTGCGCAATGTTCGACGATAAGTGTTGTACATTCATACCAAATATCACCGCCCCTGATGGATCAGTCACCCGCGCCCTTGACGGTCTACGCGCCCTCTCTAATGAAATGAAAGACTTTTCGGGAGTAGACAACCCGGTGACAGCATGGTTGGATAATATGTTCGGAAGCTGGAAAGGCGTCATAATCTCACTGGTAACCTCCCTAGCTATATTCATTTCCTTATTGGTCACCTGCGGGTGCTGCCTGATCCCATGTCTACGCTCATTCACCAATAGACTCATCACCTCGGCTATCGAGAAACATGACACCCCTCCCCCGTATGCCATGCCCCTATTAAATCCTGACCACGAACTCGAGTATGACGACGTGGCCTAGACTAGAAGCCCCGTTTTGAATTCCCTGCTTTTATAAAGAACAGACCCGGAGCGGGGAGGTGAGCGGACAATAAAACGGGACCTTCCCCGGAACGTTTTCCGGGCCCCATGAGCTCTCTCTCCCCGTCCCGGGGATGTTTTCTTTTTCCATGCAATACTTTTACTATGTTTTGCTTTTGGCTTAATTGTCACTGCTTGCGCCGTACAGGTGGACGAATGTGCTCGGCTATTCGATGAAATGACTGTGAAATGTGTTACACTTTGGTTTAATTTTAACTGCATGCGCCGTAGAGGTGGATGAATGTGCTCGGCTATTCGAGTGGGTAGAGGTTTCCCCTCTCCTTAAGAGAGGTTTCCCTTGCCCCTGTTAAGGGTATGGAACTAGGACCCAAACGCAGACACGGAGACGAGAAGGGAGCGGGTTGAAAGGGGATTTATTTACACTCAGGCAAGGGCAAGGCAGGCGGGTAGTCAAGCAGGCAGTAGGCAGGCGGGGAGTCAGGCAGGCAGAGGGACGTAGGCAGGCGGGTAGTCGAGCAGGCAGTAGGCAGGCGGGGAGTCAGGCAGGCAGAGGGACGTAGGCAGGCGGGTAGTCGAGCAGGCGAGGTTCGGCAACGAGGAAGGCAAGCAGGCAGGCAGGGACTAGGCAACAGGAACGGGAGCGAATCACACTGGGAACAGGAACGGGAACGGGAGCAGGCACAGGAACGGCAGTGGAACCCGAAACAGGACAGGAACGGGAGTGGAACCCCAAACAGGAACAGGAACGGGAGCAGGAACAGGAATGGGAGCGGAACCCGTAATGGGAACAAGAACGGGAGTGGGACCCGTAAACAGGAACAGGAACTCTAAAAGGCGGGGACGAAGTTACCATGAGAGGTTACACACAACGAACTAGCACTGGCTATGTGAGAAGCCAGTGCTTAAGTACTGTGTGGGGTGATTAGTAATTGAGTACAGATGTTGGTAATCAGAGGGAGCATGTGGGGTAATGGAGGCAGGGTGACACTAGATGGCGGAGTTTGACAGAACACGGGAGAGGGTGTGACAGCCTCCTCCTCAGGCAATTAACTTGGTTGAGATTCCCTTCATTTTGTAAGTTTCCCGTCCCTTTTTTAGAGCTCTTGTGAGCTCTAGAGAGGGATTGTAGACGGAAAACTGATGACAAAAGGAAATGTACTGTGTAGTAGACAAAGTCATCTCGAGTGCAGGCTTCGAAAACTCTGTAGTAGACAAGGTCATCTCGAGTGCAAGCTTCGAAAACTTCGAAAGACAATAAGACAAATGACTCATAACAAAAAAGTTCCTCAGGTCTGACACCTGAGGAAAACCACGATCGAAGCAGAAACAGAAAACCACAAGCGACGCGTAACAGCGTCCCACTAAGCAACAATAACGGCGTCCCACCTGAAAGTGGAGACTTGCTCTCAACTTGGGCATGAAGAACCGGTACACCAGATATTCTGAGAAGAAGAACCGTCCCATCTGAAGGGCGGGAACTCAACACTTAAAAACCCCAACTGGACACTGACATATGTGTGTTAGCCCAGCGAGGCTCGAGCGAGCTTCGTTGTCTTTCCCTGCGTGGAGAGAACTCAGTACTGAGTAGCTGATAGACCTGTAATATCGTTCTTGTACTATTCTATTGATAGACCTTGTTTTATACTGATTAAAATCATGGGAATCGTCATTTCAATTGGAGTGTCGAACTCAATTTTTTACTTAGGAGGGTTCCATATAATTATAAGCCAACTCGATCATTTTACTAGACAACAGATGCTAATTGGTGCTTTTGATGCAAAATATTTGATGCTAATACCACACCCCTCAGTTGCTCCGTTGATCAATTGCTTTAAGAACAAAAGGGGGTTAGAGACAGACGTCTGGCAGGGAGGAGGATGAGAACAGGATGAAGGTGAATACATATAATTTGTTTGATCAACTCAAAAGTAGTGGGAGGATAGGGACAGATGGTTGGCAGGGAGGGGGATTAATAACAGGATCAAGGTGAAACATTTATCAACTAAAACTGGGGGTCCGAGAAAGGGCTCTGGCAGGGAGGGGCGTGAGGGCAGGGAAAAGGTGTCGTCAACTAATAGTGGGGGTCAGAGATGGCTCTGGCAGGGAGGGGGAAAACAGCATGAGGCGAAACCATATCTAACTGTTTAACGATCAATACAATCTTCAACACATGTTATAATGTTCCCCCCTGAACTGAACACCCTTTCTGAAGGGGAACTTGTAGCAGCAATGCAGAGGTCTTTCCTTGTGCGGCATTTTCCAATAATAATTGCGCTGGTGAAAAAGACATGGATTCAACACTCAACCTATAGCCTAGTGAAGACGAGCTTATGGTCCGCGGTTTCCCCCAAATTGCTTTTGTATTTAGAGTATTCAATTATAATGGAGTCATTTAACAGCGTTCCTACACACCTCGCGGTGCGTAGATGTATTCACGACAACGAAGCATTGTTTGCACAGACAGTTCCACTCTTTACAACTGAAAGTGGTATTGCTCTAATTGACACTAAGTATCTATATTTTGGGATCGATCCAGCAGACTGCCGTTTGCAGGAACACCAAACCCAGGTTGTACGGTACCCTTGCTCCCTGAACTCACAGCATGGTAACGATACAAAAACGGGTCCGGCCGTCGCTTCCCCATCATGTTCCTTGGTTTTTTCTTACTTTATGGTCATCCACATCTCATTGTTGTTGTCGTCAGGGGGGGAAATGAAATGCTGTAATTCAAATGAGCATTACCATTAGCACATGGTGAGCAACGTGCCTTTTAAACTGAAAAGATCACAGGAAAAGGTAAATGGCCTGATTATTGAACTAATTGGCATTTAATCAAGACCAAAATACATTTAGCAAAAAACAAAAAGGCTTCTTTCCATTTTGGACGACTTTACACTGCCATGGTACGCACATGTCCTGCAAAGCAACCAATAAATTAAATGGATGAAATGATGTTAAAGGGAGAAACGATAGACTTAAAAGAAGATTACGACAAGGGTGAAAAGAATAAGGAGAGAGGAGGCTCTTATCTTAAAAAAGCACAGGGGGGTAGGGCTAGGAGTGTTAAGGAACAGGACGAGAACCCAAATGTGGACACAATGAGGCTCAGAAGGGAGAGATTCAAAGGGATTTATTGCGACAATCAGGCAAGGGCAAGGCAAGGCGTGGTCAGGCAGGCAGAGGTTCGGCGGTAGGCAAGCAATCAGGCAGTTAGAGTTGGGGGCGACAGGCGGGTGGTCAGGCAGGCGAAGGTTCGGTGGCGGATGGCAGTCAGGAAGACGGGGGCAGGACAGGAGGTGAGGATCCGGGGAGAGCTGAACACAAGGAAAAGGGCAGATTAGGAGTAGGCAGGAAGAAGGTAACAAGAGCTAGAATACTGGAACGAAGCTACTAACACTAGAAGTGTAAACAACGATCTGGCGCCGGCTGCTTGGAGAACGAGGGAGAAATAGGATGGTGGCAGCGGGTGGCGTAACAGTACCCCCCCCCCCCACCCCCCCCCTAAGGACTCCTCCAGGCGGACGCACAGGATGGGAAGGGTGCAGGCGGTGGAAGTCTCTAATGAGGGAGGCGTCGAGGATGTGGCCTCGGGGAACCCAGGATCGTTCCTCTGGCCCGTACCCCTCCCAGTCGACAAGATATTGGTAGCCCCGGCCGCGACAACGCACGTCTAGGAGACGACGCACAGTCCAGGCTGGGTGATCGTCGATCATCCGGGGAGGTGGCGGAGCTGGAATGGGAGACGACAGCGGACTGGAGGAGACGGGTTTGAGCTGGGAGACGTGGAAGGTGGGGTGAACACGGAGGGAGGCGGGGAGCTTGAGGTGGACGGCAGAGGGATTGACGATGGATTCGACAGGGAAAGGGCCGATGAAGCGAGGGGAGAGTTTCTGGGTTGACCCCTTGAGGGGAAGGTCCTTGGCACGGAGCCAAACTTTCTGACCGGGAGTGTACAGGGGGGCCGGAAGGCGATGTTTGTTTGCTTGCCGCTGGGATTGAGAGGACGCCTGGAGGAGCGCAGCCCGTGCGCGGTTCCAGGTACGTTGGCACCGTTGCAGGTGGGCCTGAACCGAGGGGACCGAGATCTCCGCCTCAAGGGAAGGGAACAGGGGCGGCTGGTAACCCAGGGAGCACATAAATGGGGACAGACCTGTGGAGGCGTTCACAAAAGGAGTTATGCGCATACTCCACCCAGGGCAGCTGAGAACTCCAAGAGGCGGGGTTAGCCTCGGTGATACAGCGGAGAGCGGCCTCCATCTCCTGGTTGGCCCGTTCCGACTGGCCGTTGGACTGGGAGAAGTATCCCGAAGACAGACTGACTGAGGCCCCCAATGCAACACAGAAAGCACGCCAGACTTGGGAGGTGAACTGAGGGCCTTGATCGGAGACGACGTCCACCAGGATACCGTGCAGGCGGAAAACGTGGGACACAAGGAGATCCGCGGTCTCCCTGGCAGAGGGGAGTTTAGGGAGAGCTAGGAAGTGGGCAGATTTGGAGAAACGGTCGATTACCGTGAGGATGGTAGTGTTTCCTTCTGACGGGGGAGACCGGTGACGAAGTCCAGGGCGATGTGGAACCACGGACGACTGGGAATGAGCAGGGGCTGGAGTAAGCCGGAACGGGGCCGGGTGGAGGTCTTGTTGCGGGCGCAGGTAGGACAGGCCGCGATATAAGAGCGGACGTCCGCATCCATCGTTTGCCACCAGAACCGCAGGCGAATGAAGTCCAGGGTACGGGTCACACCTGGGTGGTAGGAGATTCTGGAGGTGTGGGCCCAAGAGAGGACTCTCGTGCATTCGGAACAAACAGGCGATTAGGAGGAGCATTTCCGGGGTCCGGCTGCCTTCCCTGGGCCTGAAGAACTGCTGACTCGACCTCCCAGATAAGTGTCGCGACGAGAAACGAGGACGGTAGGATGGGCTCAGGGTCTGGGCTGGGGTCTTCGGGAGAGTGTAGGCGGGACAAAGCGTCAGGCTTGACGTTCCTGGATCCAGGACGAAAGGTGAGCGTGAAAGAAAAACAACCAAAGAATAGGGCCCATCTGGCCTGCCGAGAATTCAGTCTCTTAGCTGACTGAATATACCCCAAATTTCGGTGGTCAGTCCAAACAATGAATGGTTGTTCCGCGCCCTCGAGCCAGTGTCGCCACTCTTCCAACGCCAATTCTACGGCCAAGAGCTCGCGGTTGCCCACGTCGTAGTTCCTCTCCGGAGGGGTCAGCCAGCGGGAGAAAAAAGCGCATGGATGTAATTTGTAATCAGAGGGGGAACGCTGGGAGAGGACCACGCCTACGCCGGTGTCAGGGGCGTCGACCTCCACCACAAACTGGAGAGTGGGGTCGGGTTGAATTAGGATAGGCACGGAGACAAAGCGCCTTTTGAGGATGTCGAACGCCGCTTCAGCCTCCGGTGTCCACACGAAGGGCCGCTTGGTGGAAGTCAGGGCCGAGAGAGGTGCCGCGACCTGGCTGTAGCCGCAGATGAATCGCCGATATAAATTGGCGAAGCCCGGGAATTGCTGTAGCTTCTTGCGGGAAGAGGGAGTGGGTCACCGCCGAAACCTTTGAGGGGTCCATCCTCAACTCTCCTTGGCCGATGATGTATCCCAGGAAAGTTGTGGAGGAGACGTGAAACTCACATTTCTCCGCCTTAACAAATAGTCTGTTCTCGAGGAGCCGCTGTAGGACCTGCCGGACGTGGATCCTGTGCTCCTCCAGCGACCCCGAGAAAATGAGAATGTCGTCCAGATAGACGAACACAGAGTGGTTAAGCATGTCACGCAAAAAATCGTTGACCAGGGTCTGGAAGACTTCGGGGGCGTTGGTGAGTCCAAACGGCATGACGAGATATTCAAAGTGACCGAGGGGAGTGTTAAAGGCAGTCTTCCACTCGTCCCCCTCCCGGATGCGGACCAAGTGGTATGCGTTACGTAGGTCCAGCTTGGAGAAGACCTTGGCTCCGTGGAGGGGAACGAAGGCAGAACTGATCTGGGGCAAGGAGTACTTGTTCTTTATGGTGATGCTATTTAAGCCCTGGTAGTCAATGCAGGGTCGGAGAGAGCGATCCTTCTTCGTGACTGTAGCATGGTCCCATACTACACGCCACCTAGGTGGCTTTCCTCGGGCTCCTCCAGACCAATGGACACAGGGTGGTGATGTTAAACCGGTTTATTGTAAAGGTTGCGTAGAATGAGGCATGCAGATGGTGCTCCATGCTGCCATGCCGGAGAGCTCTCTCTGAGTGTGTGTGGTGATGGCTGGTTTAACCTGTGCACACTGATTGCTTAATGTGCAACAGGTGTGCAGCCTCACCCAGCCCCAGAGTCCAATCAGTCTGACTCGGGCCAGGTGAGGCTGCTTAAACCAGCCATCATCCACACACACTCCCACATACCCCCAACACCAAATTGAGCTGGGGAGAATCCCCAGCTGAAGCCTACTCCCCCCCCCCCCCCCCCCACCCACCCTCCTCCTCCACCCCCATCCAAAAAAGAAATACATAAACCGGACTCTGACCCAGGGTTACTATACCTAACATAAACAAGCGGACTCTGACCCATTGTTACCATACCTAAAATAAAAAAAATAAAAACCCAACCCCATAGTCCCCACACCTCCCCAGGGTGACCCGCCAACCCACCCTCCCCCTCCATCCTGGAGACTCGGAGGCCCGGGCTGCTGCCTTGACTGGCGGAGGTGTTGGCGGACTTGGCCATTCCAGGGCTGTCTGGACGGGCTGGCAGAGGAGTCAGCTGGGCTGCGGCGCTGGCTGGATGCTGGGGCGGCTAACCGCAGACGGTTGCCCGTGATGGTTGCTGAGCTGCCTCCACCGGGATCCACCGCGCCGTTGGGAAAAGGGATGGTGTTGGGAGGCGACTGTCCGTTGTCGCTGCTGGCGACCCAGTGCGCCCCTGGACAGCCTTCCCGTGTCCAACGCAGTTTGGAGAGGCCCCACGTTGGCCGCCAGTGTAGTATGGTCCCATACTACACGCCACCTAGGTGGCTTTTCCCACTCCACCTAGGTGACTTTCCTCGGGCTCCTCCAGACCAATGGACACAGGGTGGTGATGTTAAACCGGTTTATTGTAAAGGTTGCATAGAATGAGGCATGCAGATGGTGCTCCATGCTGCCATGCCGGAGAGCTCTCTCTGAGTGTGTGTGGTGATGGCTGGTTTAACCTGTGCACACTGATTGCTTAATGTGCAACAGGTGTGCAGCCTCACCCAGCCCCAGAGTCCAATCAGTCTGACTCGGGCCAGGTGAGGCTGCTTAAACCAGCCATCATCCACACACACTCCCACATACCCCCAACACCAAATTGAGCTGGGGAGAATCCCCAGCTGAAGCCTGCTGTGTACAATTTACACAGCAAATGATTTTGTTGGCCACTGTAATCCTATTTTAATGCATATCAAATAGAGGCATTTCAAATACTATTTGGGTTTGCTTTGCCGAAGCTCTGAAAGGGAGAGGCAGTCCTGGTCTTCATACAGGCTATACACTCACTCACTCACTCACTCACTCACTCACTCACTCACAGCTTTGTCAATGTTGTTTATTTGTTTATTTAGAAACAGTCTGCAATGTCAAAATACAGCATTTACTTTAGTACAGATAATCACCATTCAATTGGTTCTGTGTATAGATGTAAGCTGTTTAAGCTTAGTGTCAATATACATCTCAAATAAAGAAATGTATAATTGGTAGTCCATAAAGCTGTGACCACTTTTCCTGCTTTTTCTCCCCCTGATCAGAAATAAAAAGGTACAAAGTACAATTTGTCTGGGTTCAGTAAATAAAATGAGTAGGTTTGTCATTGATTGACCAATGAAATGGCATTAAATGTCTACAGCGTAACGAACATCATCATAATGCAGGGGTGGACGTTCAACGATGTGGTCATAGCTGTGGGACACCATAATGTAACCGTAGAGTGTGAGAGGGAAAGTGCCGATGTTTACAATACAACAAGGAAGGGGATCAGGAGGAAGTGTTAGTATTAAGAGGGGGAAAAAATAATTAAACATGGGATAAAATGGCAGACAGGGTAACATTTTAAAAAAAAAGGCATACTTATAAAAAAAAAATTAAGAATGCAAGGGGCTGTGATGATTCAATAGACAAAGCTCTATGCAGCACCATGATTCAAATCATTTTAAATTTCCTAAGAAATTAGAAGACTACTTGCTATACATATAAAATCTGATCGCATCAAGACAAGTCTAATACAATTTCAAGCAGGACTAAACATGGCCAATCGGGACTAATACTTTTTCACTTGCTAACAGCCCATGGCGGGAAGCGTTTTTTGGACAGAAGAATGTAAACACACCAACAAATTGCCATTTTATCCGACCAGCCGAACATGACCGACCGTTTTTTTTAAAGTAGTCAGTCGTATAGTATACCAAATAAATTATGTCATTTAAAACAAAACGTGTGTAAAAGTGATTATTCTTTCTTTCAAAAGTGACAACTCTAGAACTCGTCGTGCCGTACCAGAGCCTCCCCAAAGTCTGTCGCCTGGCTTCCGACAAACAGGTCATATTTGTTCAGGATTTCTTCCTTGGAAAGTTTTCCATCCTGGAGGAACAAGGACGTGCAAAGAAAAACATGACAGTCAGCTGTGATCACAATCAAAAGGAAGTGTGAAGGGGTAAATAGACCAAGCACCAAACTGTTGCACCACACAGAAAGCCCGAAACAAACAAACAATGCAAACATTTCCACTGGGTTATTTTCAAAGTGTTCTTTCAATTTATTCAAAATGAATATGGAGTTGAGAATTGAAAATAGACACTTCGCGCAAAAAATAATGATCAAGAAATGCTCTTTTAGATTTTTTTGAAAAGGTACAGTGAAACAAAATAGTAAGGCAAAATATGTACACCTGTTAAATCTCCTCAAATGGGACAGTGGGCAAACAACTGCAGGAACTTTTGATCAATTGTTTAGGTTGGACTTGGTGGTATCTCACCTACAGTTACAATATAACCACGTGAGAAAGGGTGCAGAATTCCCCTTATTGGTGGAGCTATCGCTCCTTCAGTTACAAGGAACCAACCAAAGGACAACACACAGAAGAGAACAAATCTTATTGGTGGAGCTTTATCACCTACAGTGACATGGGAACCAACCAAGGTAGACCCCAGACAGATGACCTCACCTTATTCGTGTCTGACTCGTAGACCAGGTGTTTGGCCTCGGCCTCTGCGTGGTCGTAGTCGGAGGGCAGAATCCAGTCCATGGTCTCCTCTCGGTCCATCTTGCCGTCCTTGTTCTTGTCGCGGAACTCAGCAAACTGCTCGCGCTCCGACGCCACCCAGTCTGGTTCCTCCATCTCCTCGTCGTGGGTGTACATGTCCCCTATGGGTGGTGGGTGGGGGAGGAGAATCTGCCGTTAGTAAACTCATGGGCAGCGATGGTTTATTTGAGGTGTTTAGGCGTGTTTTAGAGTTGTTGCCAGGATACACTTACCCTAACATTGACGTTTGTTATGTGTAACATCCTCTTTGTATTCTAGTCTCGCTTTTTATTTTATTTGTTTATATTTATTCATATTTATTAATTTATTTTGCATTTTATGAAGCGTCCCAATTTTATTAATCTGTTGCCCTGGTGAAGGGCGATTATGTGGAACTGTGTTTGTTTGGAGTGGGACCTAACAATTTTTTACTCTTGTGAGTGAACTGTAAAGTCACGTGAATCTCAATCTTATCAAAACAAAAGTAATTTACTGGCAGAGCATTGAACTCTGCTTAGGTTAGCATTTGTGTTTAGTGTAGGCGGGATATTTACAAGGCTCGAGTGAGACAGATCCTGGTTTCATTTAATTTTAACTAATATTATTTTAAAAGCTACTACAGAAGTTATGTGTATTTTCCAGTTACCAATGTACTCTTTCAGGTCGATGAAGCCGTCGCCATTCTTATCGATGTCTTCCAATGTTTCCTGCACGGGGTCGGCAAATTTGTCTAGTTAATATCATATATATTTAAAATAAAATAAAAATATATATCTTATTGTAATACATCATATTGATTCACGTTTAAATCTTATTATTAGTACCATTGGTGTGTTTAAACTAAGGGAATAAACAAGCAGCAATAATTGCTTTGTACTCGTTACAGTTATATAGATAGTTTTTTTTAATCATACATTTTCTAACCACTTGGAATCCATGACATCACATACCTGCACCACGATTTCTTTCATGTGGTCGTAGTCCTCCGGGTGGAGGAAGGCGGTGAATTCCTCCTTGTCCGCGATGAGGTCACCGTTCTTGTCTGCTATTTTAAAGCGTCTCTCGTCCCTCGCCATCATCTGCTGGTAGTTGTAGCCCTCATCTGGTTCTGGGTCGTCTAGAAATAAATGCAACATTTTCATTGGATGAAAATAGAAGCATTGGAATGTTAGTTATTGTGTTGGTAGTAATGATTTTTTGATTATTGTTTACTCATTAATCAGGAAATTATTTGTCGTGGCAAAACTAAGTTTTTGTTAGCCTTTGTTACAGTATATTTACGTTGATTTAGGATTTTAAAGTACATAAACTCTCGAGACCTCTCAAAATGGCGGGTATTGCCCACAAAAACTACCATGACGCATTCTGATGTACAATTAACCAGTGGTAGTGCTACGTAGCTGTTGCTGCATAGTTTTAACCACCATCTGGTTCTGGGTCGTTTACAGTGTGAGGGTCATAGGGAAATCAAAACCTTACATTGGTTACTCCAATTATAATAACTCAAATGAGGGTTCAGTCAACCAATGGTCACACTTAGTCCTGTCCTCTTACCCAAATAGGTGCCGTAGGTGACGTTCTTATACTCTTCCCAGGTGATCTTGCCATCAGTGTTTATGTCAAAGTCCTTCCACTGGCGGTCCACGTTGTCGTAGATGTACCTCTTCTGCGCCTTCTTGATCCATACATTCAGCTCCTCCTCAGTGACATAGCCGTCCTTGTTTCCGTCGATCTTATCCACGATCACACTAACAAAAAACAGATCACAAACCTTCAAAATAAGCGTCAGCAAAAATGACCGTTTACATACTTTAGATTGGCATCGATTAATTGTAGAACCGGTTATTCCATCGCTGCCTGTTTGTCTGTTCACTGATTTACAGAAAATATACTGCTAAAAAAAATAAAGGGAACACTTGGAGTTACATTGTGTTGTTTAAGTGTTCCCTTTATTTTTTTGAGCAGTATATATTACACTGCTTTTCTGTATGATGTTTCCTTACACACCACAACATTGAAACAGCACTTCGGACACCAGTTTGGCTATTGGGATGTATTCTTTCTGCCATGTTTTTTTGTTCTTGCATATACAAATCAGGTTGTGAAATGAAAATGAAATGAAAGTGAAATGAAAATGACACATTGATTCAATTAAATGTGTTCCAATGTAGTGCAATGGAGCATGAGCAAGTAAATAGTATATTTTCTAAACAATAAAAAATTACATTTTATTTAGTTTTTTCCTCCACTACGCATCCAAAATTTGAATGGATGACTTGGCATGCTGGTGCCCCCAGATGGTTGTCGGAAGCAACTGTATTCTTTAATAAAAGTCAAGTTCTTTCTCATCACAATACAATTTAACTGTCAGAAGTATATGAACACAAGATACATGGACCCTCACTCACCTCCGCAGTGTCTTACATTCTCACTGTTTCTTACTTTTATACTGTCTCATACTTGGGTTGATAGAAGCTTTACAAGAGCTGTTTTCTTAACCAACAGCAATTAAAAATAAATATTATCACAACATGACAAAACAAGCATGCTGTTGGTCTACACCCTGTGCTTGAATGAATCACATGACACATGGCCCTCTCTAGTCATAACAAGGGGGGCATTATAGTCTAGGGGTCTAGAAGGAAGTTTGGCTCCCAGCCAAAATGTTCTTGATTCAAACTCCATTTGTTCAAAGTCTACATTTTGACCACCAAGATCCCTAACCCCTACCTGCCCTTTGATGGCATGTATCTCAACAAATGTTTGTGTTTATGCAAGTATGTAAGTGACTCAATAATAGTGATTTACTAGTAATAATACATTAATCTATATCCATAGTTGGAATTCTGTGACCTATCAACTTTTGCATTGGGAGTACATGTTCCACCTGAAGGTTTTCTTTAACATAAGTTGTTGATGGTTAATACATGTGATACCATTTGCTCTCCTGCTTCTATTGAGGTTTTAGCAACATGTATGTTTTTTATGTTTAATCTTAACATTCAACCTGAAACATCGGCAAATAAGATGACACTATCGGCAAATAAGACGACATTCAGAGATGGCAGAGGCCAATTAATCTGTTGCAACAATTTTGAAAAAGTTATTTCCCCCCAAAATAATCGTAATCATGTGAAAGACGATTATATTAAAGGTTTTTTCATAAATGTGTGTGATTGCATTTGTGCGCATAGTGTGATGAAGGCTTTTCAGCCAAAAATAAACAAACAAACATAAAATATCTGCATTGGCTATCGGCCTAGCAGTTAATTTTTAACATCGTATCGGCCCAGAGTTTCACAATCTGTGCATCCCTAGTTTAAAAAAGTGCTCCGGGGGTTGGCTACCCACCCTAGCCTCCGTTTGCTCTCCTGTGGCGTGAGGTCATCAAAGGTCTTGGCCTCCTCGCGACCCAGGAAGGCTTCGTGGTCGTACTCGAAGCCCTCTGCGTCATTGTGCTCACGGCTGCTGAGGGGCTCCTCGTGGTGGACCCGCTCCTTCTTCTCTGTGGGCTTGCTGGTGGCATAGACCACACACAGCGCAAAGCACATCAACAGAGGCCTGATCATGCTGAAGGGACGAGAGGGAGAGAGGTAGACACATAGGTCTTTTGATTATTGGATTGCATTTTTGATGGGTTGGACCAAAACTTTACTTGTTTATGAATATTATTTAGGCAATGTAAATGTGTGTTTTTCAGAGAGAGAGGGAGAGGGAGAGAGAGAGAGAGAGAGAGAGAGAGAGAGAGAGAGAGAGAGAGAGAGAGAGAGAGAGAGAGAGATTTGCAACAGTTGTATTGGGTCTATAGTTATATATATTCTCAAACAGCACAAACTGTTGGTAAGTACAAATCTCTTCATTGGTTTTTTGACAGTAATTACAATCTAACTACAGGTAATGCACTCAATGTTTCAAAGTAAGCTGAATAAGTCGAAACTGAATAAAATACATTTTCTTTAACATGCATGTTTACCGGTCCTTGTCTGGTTTAGGCTAATGTGAATTCACACATTTCAACAATTACAACTGCAAGAAAACACTCAATTAGACGCAAATATAACATTCATCAGTCGATTAAGCACTGACCTAAGTATCTATCCAGCGTTAGGACAAAGTCTGATGACCGAGATGCACAGGAATGCGACGTATTTAACCTGTCTTTAAATAAAATTTAACTAACATTAGCGTACTGCGTGCAGTTTTAATGCCTACGTCCACAGATGGTACAGACGGGTAACCTACCTGTTAGAGGTTTAGAGTTGGACGTTGAAGAGGAAGCTGCCTTTAACAAATGCAAAAACAAACGGCTCTTATTCCAGGAGTCTGAAAATCACACCCCAGCATCACCGTCCCGTTTCCTTTCAGCAATAGCCAATGAGATCACACAAGACCACTTCTCCCAGTTTGATTGGTCCACTTCAGCAAGAAGCTACGCTTAGATGATGACGTTGTGCATCTGATGCAGGACTCGTTCATCGCACTCGCTTTTCATTGGCTTTCATAAATGAAATGTGGTATTTAAACCTATCACAGAATGAAATGCACAGATTGTCGGTGAGAAAAGTCTCGCATCTGTTTGCCACGTCTACAGAGTTCATTGAGAAGCTGCTGCAATAGATGGGATGACTCCTAAAACTATTTCCTTAGGATGAGACGAGGTTGCATCAGATTGCCAAGTGTGCAAATAACGTGCGGTGATCCATAACGTTATAATAGGCTACAAGCTGAAACCAAACATTTTCCGAGCAAATTTGAAAATTTATGGTAAAATATTTTCCTGCATGTTTGGTATAGTGAGTTCTAAAAAACGTTAGCTAATTAATTCGGAAGCTGATTTTATGAAGTGAAACCAATGCATTTTGTAAGACCTGTAGCTGCCTTGTTTGCATTGAATAGCATCAGGCCAATGTATTATCACACACACACACACACACACACACACACACACACACACACACACACACACACACACACACACACACACACACACACACACACACACACACACACACACACACACACACACACACACACACACACACGTGAAACAAAATTGTTCAGATGAACCTATTTCCATCGACTTTATAGCCTACCATAACTTATTCTATACTATGAAGCGGACAACTCAGAACATGTCAAATCTAGTGAAAGGCCAGCCTACATAGAATATGTTTTGTAACAGGTCTACTTTTATTTTGATCGTGTTTATTTTATTTGTATAATGCCTATTCGTGACCGACCCATTAAATAAATAATAGTAATAAAATGGATCAATTTATTATAGGCTATTGGGATTAACAGTGGGGTTAACATATGTTGGTAGTTCGGCGAATACGGTAGACCTATTTAGCCTACAAACCTACGTACATAGATGTATTATATAAGACATGCGTTGCGTTGTTTGTAGTTCGTCCCCATAAATATGAAACTACAAAATACGTTTCAAACACAAGCTGCCATTAATATTGCCTGTCAGAATAAAATATATTAAATAAAATATGAATCGATATGTTGAATATTAGTTGACTTTGTTTGAAAGTATATTGAAACATACCCGTTTATAGTAATCCATTTTCGGAAAACTAGAGTATCATGATCAACATTTAGTCAGGCACAGTATGTTAAACCAAAACAACGGGGTCCTTGTGTTGTTACACGGAAACCAACGTTCGAGTCCGATGTTTACTTTGCTTCAAGTATAAGGTAACCGTTTATTCGTGATACATAAACATGAATATACATTTAAACATATTAGCATACAACATGCAGAACACGTATTGAGTTGCTGCTTTACTGTGTACGCCAACGTTTGAACAAGCGCAATACAGAAGCGACCGTTGGTAAGACACTTGTTTACATCAGTGTGAATTCTTCAAGTGGCCCAACGCTAACTTGGCATGGCTAATATCTAGCTAAGCTAACGTCATTTTGCTTCTGAATATTATTTATCATGGGAAGAATGTTCCACTGGAACACTGCGAAAATAGAAACGTTATGTACGTTTCAGTTCATTGATTATTTAGACCAAGTATCGCGATGCAGTTGCACCTGTTCATCACGTTAGCACAGAGTTAGCCAATATTAGCTTCTGTTAGCTGGCATGCTAAACCCACTAACGAGGCCGTGATGGATTACTAACAACGATATATTCCCACAGAAGTTAAGAGTATACTATTAGTTACGCAAACTCCTTTGAATACAATTCGAAAAAAGACACTAAACAAAAGAATAAAAGTGTTTATTCACCTTTAACTTTGACTTTTTCACAATGTTAAAATGTGTTAAATTGTGCGTCTTATTTGTTGGTTGATTGTTATTGCAGCGAGTTAGCTGGATGGATCTGTCACTCGTGCCTCGATCAACAATACTCTGCTTTACACGGATATACACATTGTAGGCAATGTATAGATTACATTAATAAATGAAAACAAACCAAACCTGTATTACATTTATATATATATATATATATATATATATATATATATATATATATATATATATATATATATGACTCATTGTCTGCGGTACAATCAATTTGTTATATTTGTATGTAAGTGATATTACTTTGCTTCTTCGTTGTGGGTGTGTGAGTGTTGTTTGAGCATGTGCAGTGTTGATTCATTCTACCTCAGAAAGTTTAGTGAGACACCCATTTCCCATTTATACGTCATTATATAATTTATATTATATATCAATGTTGTCAGGCCACGTTGTGATATTTGTTAGGATATTCTCTTAATTTTTAAAGACTACACTGAAGGGTAAACTGATTAGACTGCAATAATGTGTCCATAATGTATGTAGTTATATAATAGTACTTTGACAATATTGGCATACTGTTAACCTTAAAATCATTTAGGATACATACACTGAAGGTACAGTTTTACTCTACATCTGTTGCTGCAGTTTCACAATTCTCTAGCGTTCTTTAATGTCCCTCATGAACATGACTTCTACTCCTATTATATATATATAAAATAAAAATAAACACATATATATATATATATATATATGTTTATTTTTATTTTAGAATATTCTTATTTAAAATAATACATCTCTTTTGAATACTCATTACTGTCCCTGTACTTCTGCTGTGACACCCGAATGGCCCATCTGGAATTAGCAAAGTACTTATATCATTTCTCTGTGTTTGTCTCCAGCATGCCTGCGGAACGCAAGCGATCAGTCAACATGGACGAGAAGGAGGTGAGCTCCTTCAGCAGCAAGGAGCGAGAGAAGGAGCGGGAACGGGACAGCGAGCGGAGGCTCCCGAGGGACAAAGCCAAGGACGACGGAGGCGGCAAGATGACCAGTGGCAAGAAGGACGGAGGAGGGAAGGCGGCCGCGGCAGAGGAGAAGAGGAAGCGTCTGGAGGAGGAGAAGCGCAAGAGGGAGGAGAAGGACCGCAAGAAGAAGGAGGATGAGAAGCAGAAGGCTGAGGAGGAGCAGCGGAAGAAGGAGGAGGAGGAGAAGAGGTTGCAGGAGGAGCAGGAGAAGAAGCTCCAGGAAGAGGAGGAGAAGCGGCAACGGGAGGAAGAGGCGGCTCAGCTGAAGTAAGTGATGGTCATGTGACCTCGGTTTCTGGAGTTTGCGGCTCGGAAAGTAAAAGTGCTCCCTAGTGTTTTGATTCGGCACCTCCTCTTGGTGCAATAAGCGATATCAGGTACATTATGGACCTAGAAATTCGAAAATGGATTATATAGTTTTTTATTGTTTATTACTCTTATCAATAAATACATTTACATTTAAACTTCAATTATTAATGTCTATCACAAATCAATAGAGCCCAAAGTGTCCTGATATTTTCTTGCCAAGTAAAATCAAGTATCTATCTATCTATCTGTATCCTATCCATTTCACAAAGCATAAGCTGCAGTCTCTACTATTCTGACAACTGACGTTTTTGTTCTTAATTCCCCTTCCCCGTGCAGGGAGAAGGAGGAGTCTCACCAGTTGCACCAGGAGGCCTGGGAGCGCCACCACAGCAGGAAGGAGCTCCGCAGCAAGAACCAGAACATCCAGGAGGGCCGCCCCGAGGAGGCCTTCTTCAGCCGCCTGGACTCCAGCCTCAAGAAGAACACGGCATTTGTCAAGAAGCTGCGCACGCTCACCGAGCAGCAGCGCGATTCGCTCTCCACCGACTTTGGCGCGCTCAACCTCAGCAAGGTGAGGGCCCCGACCCATGGCGTTTAGGGGTCTCCCAATGTGTCTCACTCCCCAGCCTCTGGAACAGTCTGCCAGAGGAACTGAGGGCATCAGATTCTGTCCAGCATTTCTTTCTTTCTTTTTTCATTGTAGGATTTGTATTTACCATTTATTGTAGCCTATGGGGTTTAGAATAGCCTCCAATAATACCAATGCGATAATTATGATACGCGGTGTCGTATTCCTTTTTTAAGCTTTCTCCGTATCCCATATTGTATATTTTTCCTTGTTTAAACCTACCCCTGTGCGATCTTACCTCGTTTAATTTATCTCTGGGACTCTCATTTATACTCCTAAACCGATTTCTTGGACCTGTTCTGTTGATTCCCTTGATTTCCCCCCCCCCCCCTCACACACACACACACACACACACACACACATCGATCCATGAAGTTTGATTTTGCTTTCTGCAGTACATCGGCGAGGCGGTGGCGTCCGTGGTGGAGGCCAAGCTGAAGATCTCGGACGTGGGCTGTTCTGTGCACCTCTGCTCCCTCTTCCACCAGCGCTACGCCGAGTTCGCGCCGCTGCTGCTGCAGGCGTGGAAGAGGCACTTTGAGGCGCGCAAGGAGGAGAAGGCGCCCAACGTGAGCAAGCTGCGCACGGACCTGCGCTTCATCGCCGAGCTCACCGTCGTGGGCCTCTTCACGGACCGCGAGGGCCTGTCGCTCATCTACGAGCAGCTCAAGAGCATCATCAGCGTGGACCGCGAGACGCACACTCACGTCTCAGTGGTGATCAGCTTCTGCAAGCACTGCGGCGACGACATCGCCGGCCTGGTGCCGCGCAAGGTGAAGCTGGCCGCCGACAAGTTCGCGCTAGCATTCCCGCCCAGTGAGATCATCAGTGTGGAGAAGCAGCAGCCCTTCCAGAACCTGCTGAGGGAGTACTTCACATCGCTCACCAAGCACCTGAAGAAGGACCACCGTGAACTGCAAAACATCGAGAGGCAGAACAGGTAGGGCTGGTCTGCCTTCCTCATGTCGGACCGCAGTGTGACGAAATGGCAATCTCAATCCATTTGGCAATTGCGGTTCTCTGACCTCTAGTTTTCTTAAAGTAACAATGTCGATTTGTATTCGATTATAGATAATATGACTGATATCCCAAACCATATTCTCACTTTTATCTCAATGTATACATATTCTTTTTTTTCTCTCTCCCAGACGTATTCTCCACTCCAAGGGCGAGCTCAGTGAGGACCGGCACAAGCAGCACGAGGAGTTTGCCACCTCCTACCAGAAGCTGCTGGCCAACACGCAGTCCCTGGCCGACCTGCTGGACGAGAATATGCCAGAGTTGCCCCAGGACAAGACCGTCCAGGAGGGTGGGTGCTACCGAGAGCTGGTTTACCCAGCATGCTTAGTGGAAACCTCACTCCCTACTAGAGCTGTAGGGATGTTTAGACTGAGATGCGCACTTAGACTGATTAGTTAGCTTGGACTGGACAAGGTTTAAGACAGTTCTTCAGTGCCATGTCCCAATGTTCCTCTGTAGTGTAGTGTCTATTTCTTTTGGGGGTTACAATCACTTTTCATTTGACAGTTTTATCGAAAGGGACTTGAAAAGTAAGGCTGAAAACCAACCAACCATCCAATCGGCATTGTAGTCAATAAAAAAAAGAAAATGCTGAGCAACCCAGTTTCTCTAAAGATGATGACAGATGGACAGAGTGCAGGGCCGCAATAGGAAAAGTGTTTCCATTGTGTCTGACTTGGAAAGTTGTTCACAGATAAATAGTATTATAGTATAAAGTATATATATATAAAATAAAAATGATGTCATCGATTCAGGATATTGCTGATCTGATGAGTCTCTAGTGTATACGGCATAGTATGTTGTGTGTGTGTGTAACTATATTTCCGGTCCCTGCTACACAGAGCACGGCCCCGGCATTGACATCTTCATGCCCGGTAAGCCTGGCGAGTACGACCTGGAGGGGGGCATCTGGGAGGACGAGGACGCCCGCAACTTCTACGAGAACATGGTGGACCTCAAGGCCTTCGTGCCCGCCATCCTCTTCAAGGACAATGAGAAGAGCGGCCAGGCCAAGGAGAAGGAGGAGGCCAAAGGTAATGAGGAGTGAAGGAAAGAACCTGGAAGAGTTGTGTTATGTTCATCAGGGTTATAAACGTGTCAATTGAATAGTGAGGTTCGATGTCACAAATAACAAGAAGAAACCGTGAGGTGAACTAGCGTTAGATTAACAGTTGACTATAGGGCTGAAGATGGAATCACAAAGCACATAAACATATGAGGGCGTTTTGAATGACCTGTAACCTTTTTATTGTTAAAGTATCATTTAAATCAAATACTTTAGTGTTATTGCAATACTTTTGCTTTGACCATAGTGGAGTTTTCTGAGTGGAATTGTACCTTCATGTAAGCAAAAGATATTGGTAATTTATCCAACACACACACACACAAATACAATGTTTATTTACATTTGTTGCCTATATCAGAAGCCAAAGAGGCGAAGGAGGCAGCCGTGGCGGCGGCGGCGACTACAGAGGAGCTGGAGTTGGAGCTGGAGGCCCTGGACATTGCCGAGGACCCCATGGAACTGGAGGGCCCCGAGGAGATGGAGAACGAGGAGCTGGCCAAGAAACTGCTGGACGAGCAAGGTATCCGCACAACACTAATCTGGGATCCAGCAGTCCAACAGGGGGAGAAGCTTATAGATCCCTGCTTCCAGCAACATGATTGGTCGAAACAAACACGAAATGAAAGAAAAATAAACGCCCCGTTCACCCAGATTTTAGCAGATTTGAGACTTTAGATTGGTTTACTAAAGTCTGATTTGGTAGACTAACCAAACCCTAAAACACAAAACCTAGTTATGTTGAAAGCCAACACCAGAGTATGCTATCAGTCTTCAGTCCCTGCTGTCTTTTTAACATCCTCTCACTTTATGTGCGTGCTTTGCCCTCTGTGTAGAACAAGAAGATGAGGAGGCTAGCACTGGTTCCCACCTCAAGCTCATCGTGGACGCCTTCATCCAGCAGCTGCCCAACTGTGTGAACCGGGACCTCATTGACAAGGTCAACTTAAGAGTTCCAATATATTTTTATTATGTCCTCTGTTGTGGAACTAGCCAGGTTTTGAAGAACCTTTACATCTGGAAGCAGTTTTAAATCAAAAACATTTAAAATGTTTCTCAATGAAAGAAAACACTGATGCTTGCCATCCATGTTAAATATAATTGTGTGTGTGTGTGTGTGTGTACACGCGTGTGTGCACACAGGCTGCCATGGACTTCTGCATGAACATGAACACAAAGTCCAACAGGAGGAAGCTGGTGCGGGCCCTCTTCACCGTTCCCAGACAGAGGTAGAAGTGAAGTCCCGAACCATCCATTGGTTTGCAGTTACCGCATACCTCCAAGAGGGGGCGCCATGGTCATACGTTTGTATCGTTCACATTTTGTCCTCTTTTTCCCTGAAACCCAGACTCGACCTCCTCCCCTTCTACTCCCGCTTGGTGGCGACCCTTCACCCCTGCATGTCCGATGTGGCCGAGGACCTTTGCTCCATGCTCAAGGGAGACTTCAGGTTCCACGTAGGTTCTCCCCGTCATGTATCGTTGATAGATAGACTCTCGATAAAACACTCTAACTACATGCTTGATATACTGTATTAGGCCTTAGACACAGTCCCTCATTCATGAATACGCCTCAGAAAAAATACTAACTATCTTTATATACATCTTTATAATCTATATATATATATATATATATATATACTTCTTCATCCTTGATATTTAGACCTACGATAAAGCACTATGTAATTACAGTGATCATATATCCACCTTATATTAAACACTAATTAAATTGCATCCTTGATATACTGTATCTATAAATAACCTATATAAAATGGTGGGGGTTCAACTGTAAATTCTGTCTGAAAGGAAATGCAGCAAACTTGATCTTTACTGTTTTACAACTTTCAGATCCGTAAGAAGGACCAGATCAACATTGAAACCAAAAACAAGACGGTGAGGTTCATTGGGGAGCTGGCCAAATTCAAGATGTTCTCCAAAACGGATTCACTCCATTGTCTGAAGGTAATGGCAATAATAATCATCATCAAACATCTAATATGACTTTAAGCAGGATGGTGTTTTAAAAGTGTGTGTGTGTGTGTGTGTGTGTGTGTGTGTGTGTGTGTGTGTGTGTGTGTGTGTGTGTGTGTCAGATGCTACTGTCAGACTTCTCCCACCACCATATAGAGATGGCCTGCACCTTGCTGGAGACCTGTGGCCGCTTCCTCTTCAGATCCCCGGAGTCCCACCTACGCACCAGCGTCCTCCTGGTACACACGCACACGCACACACTGAAGATTTTGTTTGTTTTCACTCCTTTGCTGGATCATGACTGAATTCAGATACATGTCATTAAGGAGCAGGTAGGGGGGGGCACCGTTAGGATTTGGACCTTTTGGGATCTAACCTGGCACAGAGTACCACTACATTACTTAGTGTTAAGCCAAAGTACTATTAATCAAAATTGCATCGGATGGCAAACGTATCGTATTTTTTGACAAACCGAGTTTTGCAGTCAGACCCAATTCCTAAGGGACATTTTTAATAATTCATTTTTTTCCCACCTTCTCAGGAGCAAATGATGCGCAAGAAGCAGGCGCAGCACCTGGATGCACGCTACATCACCATGGTAGAGAACGCCTACTACTACTGCAACCCGCCCCCCATGGAGAAGACGGTGAGGAAGAGGAGACCCCCGCTGCAGGAGTACATCCGCAAGCTGCTCTACAAGGACCTGTCCAAGGTCACCACTGAGAAGGTACACTGATGACCACCTTCACACTCGTCCCATCAGTGTGGTGGTCTAGAATGAACCAGAACAGGTTTCAATTCTGGAACTCTGGGACATAAGCAAAGCTGTCTTTTCTTTAATGGTCTGCGCCAAAAACATGAAGCTTTGCATGTTCTTGATTGTCGTATAGAATCAGGATTCAACAAACCAAATACTTCGATTACAATGTAAATTTGAAATATGTTTTGTGTGATCAGACTGTTGAATGATCGTCAGCACCGATGCATAACTTTGTATTTGTTGTGGTATATGATTTACAAAATACACAAATATAGCTTTATGTTTTGTGTGTATTGATGCCATTATTCACCCACTGAGCAATGCTGGCAGAATGCCACCTAGACTTTACCGAGACGATTATTTTAACGGTCTCACTAGACTACAGCTAGATCAGACAATTGTTTTCAGCATGGTTTATCTATCGACCATGTTTTTCGATGAATTGCCTAAATCATGGTATAAATAATGTCAAATGGCCATCACAAGTTACATGAGCCTGAATTAATGACTCGAATTTGTGTGCTTTGGTAACCTGCCGCTTATAAAATCAAAAACAATTAATTGTATAATCTCAAACCGAGGAAAGAAAGAAAGCATTATTTGCATTTGCATTTCGAAAGTTATAAGCAGAAAATATTCAACACTTTTCCGTTAATAAACAAAACATTGGTCATCAAAATGATAACCAATATATTTCTTTGTCTCTGTCATCCCTGCCCGTCCATCCTTTCATCCATCCACCTCTTTCGTTCCACCCACCCACCCCCAGGTGCTGAGGCAGATGCGCAAGCTTCCCTGGCAGGACGCGGAGGTGAAGAGCTACCTGATCTGCTGCATGGTGAACATCTGGAACGTCAAGTACAACAGCGTCCACTGCGTGGCGAACCTGCTGGCCGGCCTTGTGGCCTACCAGGAGGACGTGGGCGTGCACGTGGTCGACGGCGTGCTGGAGGACATCCGCCTGGGCATGGAGGTACATGATTGGAGGAGAGCGGGGTAAAGGGGTTGACTCTACTGGGCAAGGAGGTGTGTGATTGGAGGAAAGGGGAGGTGTTGGAGAAAGGTGGACGGGGCCTCTTGTTGACTTGGGCGTGGAGGTGTGTGTTCAGGAGGAAAGTGGATTCAGCAAGGGGGCAGGGCCACGTGCTGGCTGAGCATGAAGGTGTTTGATTGGAGGAGGAAGGGAATGTGGATGAAAAAGGGGGCGGGGCCTCATGTTGACTTGGTCAGAGAGCCATGTGTTGACTGGGCATGGAGGTGCGTGATTGGTGGAAGGGATGGGGAAATAACTGTTGACTGATGTGTGGATGTCAAGTGGTTGGCTCTGGGCTGTCAATGCTGAGGATGGTAGTTTACCTAAACTTGATGACTCCTACCTTGATGACACCTCACAGGGCTCGCAACGTGACACGCGACCAAGTCACGCCATAGCGCACATTGCCCTGGCTGCGATTATCGCTCGCCGATTTATCGAGAAGGGCATTGTCCGAATAGGTAGATTAGATATGATATGGAGTTTTGAGGTCTAAAATTTATCTTTTGCCGCTGTTGAAGGTTTGTGTCATTGTTAGAGGTGTAACGATTCTCCAAATCAACAGTTCTGTTCATACCTCGATTTTTTTGTAAGTTGTTTTTATTTTTACCATTAAGGCTCAGTCCTTACGGCAGCGACCTGGGTTCGATTCCTGCCCGTGGTCATTTGCTGCATGTCCTCTCCTCTCTCTCTCCCATACCTTCCTGTCTAACTTTCACTGTATCTGTCATGAATAAAGCATAAAAATGCAAAAAATAAGCCTTAAACATATTTAATACAAATCAATCAATTGAATATCAAGAACACTATAAAGTAACTTTATAAATTAACTTAAATTAACTAAGTAAACCAAAATAAATATACACATCCCTTAAAGTGTAAGTGAACCATGAAAAAGAATGCTACATGCGTTCAGAGCAGAGTGGAACGTTTGGCGGAGACTGGCAAAAACATAGGATTTCATGTCTGCAACACGGAATGATGGAACCGCGACTGGTGACAGTGGACGTTTGCATCGCATATTCGTCTCAGTTTCGGAACCGTTACAACCTTAATCATGGTTAATAATGATACATTTATATAGCAAGGCATCCCTGATCTGCCTTTCCGTCCACACATGCATAGTTCTCCACTTATTCCCATTTTCACCTGAATTTCCCATCTGGGATTAATAAAGTACTGTTTCATCTTATCCTTTATCTTTGATCTGTTTTATAGTAGGCAAAAATCATGAACCAACCCCACCCTTCCTAATGGTCATGCCCAACATGCCTACCATCCCCCCCTCCCCAACCCCAGGTCAACCAGCCCAAGTTCAACCAGCGCCGCATCAGCAGCGGCAAGTTCCTGGGCGAGCTCTACAACTACCGCATGGTGGAGTCGGCGGTCATCTTCCGCACCCTCTTCTCCTTCATCTCGTTCGGGGTGAACTCAGACGGCGGCCCCGGGCCCCTGGACCCCCCCGAGCACCTGTTCCGCATCCGGCTGGTGTGCACGCTGCTGGACGCCTGCGGTCAGTACTTTGACCGCGGCTCCAGCAAGCGCAAGCTGGACTGTTTCCTCATCTACTTCCAGGTAGATATCGCTCTCTCTCATGATAGGATTTTTGGTATTTAATTGAGTGATACACATTTATTCCTTATCCTCTTGTTGGATCTCTCTGCCGTCAGAAATTCTGGTATCTTGATATGCCCAAGTCACACGCAAGGTCACACACACACACACACACACACACACACACACACACACACACACACACACACACACACACACACACACACACACACACACACACACACCTTGCTTCTTCTACATAACTTTTTAATTGTTATGATCTGGTCTTCCTCACTCAGTATCACTTCTGTCTTGTTTGCGATGGCCTTCGCACAAAAATTGTATCTCCAGCTTCTGACCCCAAACCACTAAACACAGCTTTCATTAAGAGACCCATCCTCTCATCTGACTGTGTTTGTGTGTGTGTACATAGCGCTACGTCTGGTGGAAGAAGAGCCTGGACGTGTGGACCACGGACCACCCGTTTCCCATTGACATGGACTACATGATCAGCGACATGCTGGAGCTCCTTCGGCCCAAGATGAGGCTCTGTTCTTCCCTGGAGGAGGCCAGCCGGCAGGTCAGCGACCTGGAGCGGGAGGTGCTGGTCAAGCTAGGTAGAGAGAGAGACACACACACACACACACACACACACACACACACACACACACACACACACACACACACACACACACACACACACACACACACACACACACACACACACACACACACACACACACACGTATGCACACACAATCTCCCACATAAGCTCCCTGGATAAGCACAAGTTCCAACGGCTTATACTTTATTCCCTAGTCGATGTCAAAAATAATACCCAAAAAATAAATCCCCATTCACGGTTGGTTGAGAAGGGAAATGAGAGTCAAACAAAAATATTTGTTGTATCCCAGATACGTACACCAGTCTGTGCTGTTTACACTGTGTGATATTGATAGTCTTTGCCCTCGTTGTTAAGGTGAGGTCACTGTGTAATGATAGGAATGTTGATATTTAAATTAGCGATACACACTGATGTATTTGCAGTTTCTATTGAGGTGTAAAATAATGGTGACTGGCAATCAATGAGTGACGTAGTATGACGGTTTGTTAAATCTTACTGGCAGCTGTCATTGCGGAAATTTTGGTATTGTGATGTCCCCAAGTCACACGCAAGGTCTCTTTCTCTCAGCTTCTCTCTCTGCTTCTTTTTCTCTCTGTCTCTACCTTTCTCGCTCTCTCTCTCAATCTACCTCTCTCTCTGCCTCTCTCTCTCTGTCTTTGTCTGGCGGAGCAGCATTCCCCTCCTGTGATGCATAGGAGGGAAGCTGCGACTGTATCCTCAAACTCTTCTGCTAGTCGGACAGGTTTTATGCTCATCCTGTGCATGTGATGTGTGTGGTTTGTAGATACATACCTGAGCCACACACACACACACACACACACACACACACACACACACACACACACACACACACACACACACACACACACACACACACACACACACACACACACACACACACCTGGTGATGAGACAAAGATGATAACTCTACTTCAGTAATTCCTCTATCAAGCTTTTTAAATACTGGAACATACTTGTAGTTTCTGCAACCCGTTAGTTAGCAGTTTCATCTGCAGGTCGGTGTACAATAAAGTGCAACAGGTCTCGACCAGCTTGATCTAGTATCGTATGTTGTGTTTGCTTTGGTGCCGCCTGTTTTATTACAATGCTGATAGTATTGTTTTTTTCTCTGCTAAAGTGTTTGGGATGTAGTTTAGAAGGCCACGCAATGCAATAATGAATGCAGAATGACTGTGCTTGTGAATACCGTGTAGCAGGGTAGCACTCCCATCCACTATTGTGCTGAAATACCGTGTCTGCAAGACTCAACTGCAGCGTTCACATTTGCTGAAAGCTAGTTGTTTTACCGAGAGGTAATATAACAATGTTCTATGAAACTGTTGAATTGAAACCGTTGTCTCTCTGCGGGAAGCTCGTTTTTGTCCGAAGCCTCAAAGGCTGGCGGCACTTGGATACACAGTGCAGAGGGGTGAACACACACAGGCAAAGCTCACCTGTTGGGATTCGTGAAAGTATGCGCTGTCAAAGCGCGCTCACAGGTGCTGATAACACCGCCATTACTGCTGCAGTTACCATTATGGTTGTCTTTGGTGAATTGGTCGTATCCAAGCGAAGTATGTTGGTGTGGCAAGAATATACACAAATATTGTACATAACACAATACAAACGCATTCACCTGAGAGAGCAAACTTCTCAGTCGATACAAGCTAAGGTGTGTGTGTGTGTGTGTGTGTGTGTGTGTGTGTGTGTGTGTGTGTGTGTGTGTGTGTGTGTGTGTGTGTGTGTGTGTGTGTGTGTGTGTGTGTGTGTGTGTGTGTGTGTGTATACTTTAAACGTGTCCATCCAGAATGTGGAAATGGAGAGAATGCATCACTTTTCTTTTTTAATTCATTCCCTTCTCCCTATATACACACACCTAACAAACAGATTTGTTAGGTGTGTGTGTATAAAGGGAGAAGGGAATGAATAAAAAAAAAGTGATGACAAAGATTCAACCTTGCTTCATTTTAACACTGGGCCCATTGTGTCTCTCTCTCTCGCTCTCGCGCTCTCTTACCTGCCACTCCTCTTGTTCTCCAGCCTTTAATTCCTCTCCTCCGCTGTCATCACTCTATCATATGTCCACAGTAGTCCTGAACTTTGGCCTACTACAACAACATCACCACTTGCTAGCAGTTCCACTGCCAGCAACCTTGTGGAACTGTCAAGCACAGTTCCCCGGTTGCGAAACTTTATCAAATACCTTTGGCAAACAAAGGGCAATGTGACTGTACCAGCTGTAGCTGTATATTAGGTGTGTGTGTGTTTTCTCTCCTCTACACATACTTCTTCCCTTCAGTTTCACACTGACCACAAGTGTCAAACATCCCCGGGCAAGAGTTGCATGGAGCAGGTGCAAAGAATGAGGAAGGTACCTTTTTCCTTGTTCCGTCCGCTAAGTTGTGTGTGTGTGTGTGTGTGTGTGTGTGTCTGTGCGCCTGCCTGCCTGTAGGTCTAGCCCTGGAGAAGGACGGCCGGTGTCCCAGCTCCATGAGCGAGAGCGAAGTGCTGGACGAGGAAGACGAGGATGGTGACGAGGAGGAAGAGGGAGGGGCGGAGACAGAGGAGCAGTCGGGCAACGAGAGCGAGATCAACGAGCATGAGGAGGAGGTGGGACGACCTTAAGTGGCTTTTTAATGCAGCGGTCAATCATATGTTATGTCATGTGTAAGGCGGGGCGATTATCTCGATTTAATTGATTAATTTGCATTTACTTTCCTACGGCTTGTGAAATGGCTGAACCGCAGAATCACAATTTATAAAAGTTTGTGATTGTTTTTTTAGTAACGTTGTTGTGTGTGAGCTTTATAATGAGGGACATTGTATATGAAATGTGCCACACACCGTGGCGTTTTACTAAGAAACTTAACCCTCCCTTGGACGCGGACATCAAAATAAATCGCTGCATAGACGGAGTGCCACACATCCACACACACCATGGCATTGTGCTATAGGTGTCCGGGAAACCTAACCCTCTCTTGGACGCGCTCATCAAAATCAACGACTTTCCAGAACCAGCTCAACACATCCGCACATTCACACACCAAAAATTGGCCATTAGTTTGAAATTTTTTAGATTGTATTTCAGGCCAATTCGCCCAGCCCTAGTCGTGTGACTCTTTATTCAGCTAATACATTTTTCTGATGCTCAACAAGAATTCCAGAAATGACCAACCTTAAAACTCAAAGCCCCAACATCTACATCTAGAAGAAATATTGTGTTTGTGCATCTCCATTTATTGGAAGACTTTGAGACTTTGTTCTTCAAAGCTCAACCTTCTAGTGACCTTCACGTGAAATGAAATACTCATGATCATAAATGAGCTCATGAGTAAAACAGGTTTGCAAGCCCATTCTTAAAACATCCCGTCACTGTTATGCAATTCGTGTGTGTGTGTGTGTCTCTCCAGGAGGGCTCAGAGAGGGAGGAGGAGGAGGAGGAGGAGGAGAACACAGATGACCTGACGGACTCCAACAAGGAGAATGAGACGGACGAGGAGAACAATGTAAGTGTGTGTGTTGAGTGCATTTTATAAAGAAGCAGGTCAACATGCCTTGAGTCTACGAAAGATGGAAAAAAAACACGAAAGTATTGATTATACAAAAACATAAAGAGCTATTGCTGTTTGTTGAGTGTGTGTATGCTTTATCCATGATGTGAACCTCTCACCCCCCCAAGGATGTGACCATCCGGGGCGGGGGTCTGAAGCATGTGGCGTGTGCTGAGGACGAGGACTTCATCCAGGCGCTGGACAAAATGATGCTGGAGAACCTGCAGGTACCAACTGAAATGCTATGCTGATGTCACTATGATGAACCTCCTATATCAATGATGGAAACAGAGATTTTAACAATGACTTTAATGATTGATATAACTTTTTTTTGTCAATGGAACGAATGGTGTGAGATTCATACTGCATTATATTTAGGTGTATTCTAAATGTAGTGTAAAAAAATTCTGGTATTCTGCTATTCTGGACTCGGTCAAAACATTTTTCAAGAGACTTGAAATTCAAGCACAAGTGTTTAGAAGCTATTCCATTTTGGAATTGTTATTGGCCCCACTTCTTAGTCACTGAAAGCATCCGCCAAAGGACTACATATAAATCAAAATGATAGATATATATTTAAAGGTCTCCCTTGATGAGTCATCTCATCAACTACATTCACATTCCATTTAGTCCTTTTTGCAGATGTTTTTATCCAAAGCGATGAAATTAATCCTTACAATATTATCATATATGATATAACCTTCACTTTATTACCAGTTAATTTAAAACACTTTTTTATGAATTCTCCTTGCACCTAGAAGTAGCTCCCTTCCTCTCTCCAATTGAAAGGTGTTATGTTAGCTTGCATTTGTAATCACCACTGTGGCCAAGATGTGTATTATCAATGAGGCGCCCAGTCTAGACCATGAGAACCCCTTTTGGTTTTACCTTTCGGCTTATGTCACAACTAAAAACTTTGGACCGTGAGACCTCCTCTTCCGTTTGTGTTTCCTTGTATCCTTTGATGTTTGTGCTTACCATGTGACTAAGAAAGTCATGAGCATTTTACGTCTCATAGAAGATGCTGGGTGAATGCTCCCAGTGTGTCTTCCCATGATCACGCTCCCATTAAATCAAAGTGTCCTACAAGGAAACCGTTTTCCTCCGGTAGGCCAGGGCCAGAGAATAGCAGGTACTTCCCAGAGTGGTTGTGGCCGTGGAGACCGTGACCCTGGTCTGGTTTGTGTTTGTGTCCCCCACAGCAGCGCAGCGGGGAGGTGGTGAAGGTGCACCAGCTGGACGTGGCCATCCCCCTGCAGCTCAAGAGTCAGCTGAAGAAGGGGGGTCTGGGGGGCCCCATGGGCCCCGGCGAGGGGGACTCCGACATCTCGGACAGCATGCAGTTCGTCATGCTGACGCGCAAGGGCAACAAGCAGCAGGTACGCACACACACGCAGACAAACACACGCAGACAAACACATGCAGACACACACACTCATTTCACACACACTCATTTCACAGGCGCTTTCAACACCTGCGCATGACAAGCATGCACGCACACACACACACACACACACACACACACACACACACTAGATACACACATTGCACATTTTTTACGGAATAAAATTGTCTGTACAAGCTCCCTACTGTCCCACTGAGCTAAGAAATAATATTGACCCTTGTGCTAAAAGTGGGTGTTTGTATGTGTGTTCATTCATGAGTGTGTACTTTGGCGCCAGGGGGCGGCTGCCGGGTTTTAAACGGCCTGTCTGTCTCCTTACCAGACGAACAAGCTCTAGTAGTCTCACTCTCGCTCTCGCGCTGAAGTTATTCAGGAAAATACGTGTCACTTTAAATTGGTGGGGACACAGAATTGAGAATGTCTAGAACAATGTGAAGCCATATGTGGAATTTCATGAAAGAGAGGGCTGACCTGGGAGAGGTTGATGGTGTCACAAGGAGCACACACAAGTAGGAAGATCGAATCATACGTTAAGCTGGTCAGCAACATTCCAGTTTCCATTCCAACGTCTACTGCTCTCCCTGCAGGGAAACCTAAACTCTGCATACCAGAGGTCATATCCTTTCCAATGGAAGCTAAACGAGAGTGTGGATGACCCTTGATCCCCTGTTCAATAGGCCCATCTGTTCATGTGGCGGGAAAACAGAAACAAAGCTCTAAACCTCTGAGTGTGGGTTTTAACCTCACATCATAAAAAGACTAATTCAAAATGTGTGTGCTTTGGTGGACCACAGTACAAGATCCTGAACGTGCCGCTGTCGTCCCACCTTGCCGCAAACCACTTCAACCAGCAGCAGGCGGAGCAGGAGGAGCGCATGCGCATGAAGAAGCTCACGCTGGACATCAACGAGAGGCAGGAGCAGGAGGACTACCAGGGTACCGTCACACTTCCCTCTTCTTCGTTCTCCTCTTCTTCCTGCTTGGCTGTCCCCTCTCCCTTTTCTTCTTTTTCCACTTCCTGCTCCTCTTCCTCTTCTTCCTGCTTTGCTTTCCCTGCTCCTCTTTTTGCTCCTCCTCCTCCTCCTTCTTCTTATTTTTCTCGTTTAGCTTTCCCCCCGCTTATTCTTCCTCTTCTTCCTCCTCCTCTACTGCTGTTGTTTTAATGGAGGTGTTTTGAATGTTTGAAACTAAACCTTAATCCAGAAGGTTCCATCACGACTACAGTATTTACTCAACACTATCTGCAGTATGTAGGCACCCTTTTATAGTGGAGGAGTAGGTATTGAGCAGCTCCATTTCACACGTTGAACTCATCATAACTACTGCATAACCCGGATAGGATCATGTAGATACACATTGCTTTTTTGGGATAGGGCGTTGAATATTAAAACCAAACACTTAGGGGAAATCATCATTGGACAACACCATCTCTTGTGAAACTAGTTTAGTAATTACCGATACTTATTTGGCAAATTATGTCACCCGGACACAATTTACGCCAATTAGAATTGTCAATTGTGTGTGCCGAAGGGGAGGTAAATACATTTGACTTTTTCCCCTCCCTGTTCTGTGCACGTGTGCGCGTGCAGAGATGCTGCAGTCTCTGGCGCAGCGGCCTGCTCCAGCCAATACCAACAGGGAGCGGCGTCCGCGCTACCAGCACCCCAAGGGAGCACCCAACGCTGACCTCATCTTCAAGACTGGAGGAAGGTGAGGCTCTCACCCTCACCTTCACCCCTTCCCACCATCCTACCCTCCATATATGCCTCCCTGTAACGCACACACACACACACACACACACACACACACACACACACACTCAAGCACGCAAGCGCAACAGCATAGTCCCAAAGAATGTATGACCAGGATGAAGGAAATCAAAAAGTGCTAACCTCCAGACGTGTGTGTTGTTGACTCTTAACCCTCCCCCCCACACACAATGCACACACGTACAAACACACAACACACACACACGTACAAACACACAACACACACACACACACAGCAGACGGTTTGAGAAGCAGGCATGGGGCGAGCAACAGGAGAGGAGAGACAGGCAGGCGAGGCAGGCGAGGCAGAGCAAGCAGGAGAGGAACCAGAGATGTGAGGGGGTGGAGCCTAATGCCAGCCAGATGAGAAGACCTCCAGTCTGAGAGGGAGAGAGAAAGGCAAAGAAAGAGAAGCAGAGAAAAAGAGAAGCAGAGAGATAGAGAGAAAAAGGGTGTAAAGAAAGGAAAGTGCCTTTAGTTTTGGCTGTATGTCTATGTGCTTGTGTGTTTATGTTTGGAGTATGTGGATGTTTGCAGGCAGGCTACAGTATATGTTTTTCAAGTACTGATGGCTTTCACAAATAATTTTTGTTATTTCTTTTGATAAAGGCTCATGGTTCTAAATGTATAGTTGTTTACATGAAATGTGTTCTCTTGCAGGTGCTAAATACTCAAGTGAGCTTTTTTATTTTGTCTTTTAAAGCTGTGCAGAAAGAACTTTATGAATAAAGATTGTATTAAAACGTATATTTCCTTTACAACAAATAGCAATTTGTGTGTTTTTCCATGTTTCTATGAAGACTACATCATACATCAACCATATTTCCTGAATAAGGTGCTCAAACATGACACTAAAACATAACAATGTTTTTTATATCCGGATATAAACAGAGGATTGAGATGGATTTGAATATAATTTATTATAAAGGTGTAATGCAAGATGAGAATGGATACTCTGATAAAAACCACACTACACACGCATATCCTATATGACATACCCATACCTTGTAAATCTTGTCCATACCCTCAAAAGGACCTATCCATAACCTGTAGAATATACCCTGTTTAACATACCCATAACCTGTTGAGCATACCCTGTAAGACATATCCATAACCTGTAGAATATACCCTGTTGAACAAACCCATAATCTGTTGAGCATACCCTGTAAGCATTATCCATAACCTGTTGAACATACCCTGGAGAGTACTCATACCCTGTAGAAGATACCCATAGCCTGTTGGACATACCCTGTAGAATATACCGTACCCTGTAGAATATACTTTGTAGAACATACCCTGTAGAATACCCATTCCCTGTGGAGTACACATACCCTGTAGAACATACAACATTTCCCTGTTGGAAATTCACTGCAGAATATACCTTGTATAATTTACCCATATCCTGTAGAACAATCTGTAGAATAGACCCATACCCTGTAGGATATACCTTGTGTAATATACCCATAACCTGTAGAACATACCATGTAGAATATACCATGTGTAATATACTCATAACCTGTAGAATACACCATGCAGAATATACCTTGTGTAATATACTTATAACCTGTAGGACATACTCTGTAGAACATAGCTTGTGTAATATACTCCTAATCTGTAGGACAAACCCTGTAGAATATAGCTTGTGTAATATACCCATAACCTGTAGGCTGTACCCTGCAGGACGTTCACTGAACCCTGTAGTTTGTACCCTCTGGGCTATATATACCCTGTAGTTCGTAGCCTGTAGGCCGTACCCCGTAGCCTGTAGGCTGAACCCTGTAGGGTCCGCCTCCTGGCCTCTCTGGGAAGCAGTCTCTACAGTAACCGCCTCTCTGTCCCCCAGGAGACGCTGATCTGAGTCTGGTCCTGGGTGCACACGTGATGAGAAAACGAGAGCGCGAAAGAGAGAGAGTGACCGAGAAAACCAAAACGAGCGAGCGAGCCAGCCATCCAAACGACGCCACGCTGGGGACGGGACTCGTCGGACAACACAGGAGCGGAGTGAGGCGAGGTCCCCAAGTGGTCTGCTGAAGCCCGCGCAGATGCCCCCCCTCCCCACCACCACCACCTCCTCCACCACCCCCTCACCAGCCCCTTCCCCACTTCCCTGACCCTCTCCTGATCCCTCACACATGAGGAACCCACCCCCCCCCCTCCACCCCCACACACACACCCCAACCCCTTATTCCCGTACTGTACTGGAGCAAAATGGGAAATAGAGAGAGAGCATCCACCAGGGGTGCAGGAGTGTGTTCGAGCAACAGGTGGGATGGGGGGAGAGGAGAGAGGAGCTCCCGGTCGGTTCGCCCACGGGTTCGATAGAACGGCTCCTTTTATTTTATTTCTTAGCGTCTGTCGCCCGTGGTTGATCGCAGCATTACAGCATCAAAAGGCAAACGGCGAACCAGGGAGCAACCTACCCACGATCAGCAAAGCTAGAGCGATCAGGCGGGAGGACAGACAGAATAGAGAATCCGAGAGCAGTCAAAAGGCAGAGGAACCAAGCGAGAAGGGAGGAAGGGACATTCAGAACGCAGTGGAGTAGTTTTTGGAGGTAGGGACAACCAGATGGGATTTAAGTGAAATTAAATTAAATAAATGTGTTGGTCTGCTTAGGAAATAGATCTGTAGTGCCGTCATCTTGTGTAACAAAGCTTCTCACCGCTGAGAGAGAGAGAGAGAGAGAGAGAGAGAGAGAGAGAGAGAGAGAGAGAGAGAGAGAGAGAGAGAGAGAGAGAGAGAGAGAGAGAGAGAGAGAGAGAGAGAGAGAGAGAGAGAGAGAGAGAGAGAGAGAGAGAGAGAGAGAGAGAGAGAGAGAGAGAGAGAGAGAGAGAGAGAGAGAGAGAGAGAGAGAGAGAGAGAGAGAGAGGTGAACACGCTCTAGGAGGCGGGGTTGCGCTGGACGATAACCGAAGACCCCTGCCGTGACGGGGCCAACGCCAGGCGAGAGATCTGCACCATTCGCTTCTTTGCTTAGTGATCACAAGTATAATATCCATACCAATGTTATTATGTGTTCTCTATTGGTATCGGTTGTTTTTGGTTTTGTTTGATTTCGGACATACATCCTCTAGAATTTCAATGGTTTTTGTTTTGGACGAATCTACTGATTTGCGGTTGATGATTATTATTATTTTTGTCGGGACTTTTACGAAGCTTATTGTAAGGTGGTCAACACATCATGATATATAAAGCTTATTGTCAAAACACAATTGGAGCGAAGATTCCATGACCGTGTGGATGAGAGAGTGCCGTTCGGTGCCAAGAGAGACTGCAGTTTCTTGTTTTTGTCTTATCTGCTTATGAAGTCTGTGTTTCTTCTTCTGCATGAGCGCTTGACGCACCAGCACTGTAAAGCTGACCCGCTGCCGATGTACTAGTAAAGTGAAGTA
This sequence comes from Lota lota, assembly GCA_026745465.1. NCBI lineage: Eukaryota > Metazoa > Chordata > Actinopteri > Gadiformes > Lotidae > Lota > Lota lota. The sequence continues at coordinate 1,199,328 of JACYXH010000753.1, forward strand.
AATATCACAAGCACTCCTCTCTTCTTTACCACAAAATAACACACGCATGAAATGCCGTTTCAATGGAATTCATTCATTTTAATTGATTAGTCAGCTGATCAATTGATCAAGTAATTAGTTGATTAGTCGTTGATAAGTCTTTTTAATTGATTTATCGGATTACTTTATTAAGTTGGGGAATTGTAAAGTAGAATTCAAGTTCCAAATATTTATAAAAACCGTTTTAAATGTTTTGTCTTGGTGGCCTGTCAATCAAAGCAAGGACACCACTTTTGGTAACATCTGATTGAATAGACCTAATATACATTCAATAGACTAAATAAATCATATGAAAATAATCTTAAAATCTTGCCCAGACGGTGCTTCCATCAAACCGTATTTCTGAGGAATTGCAATCGAAAGCGAGATGTCTAAAAATCAGCCCACAATCATGCGGCGGTTCGTGGTATGCGACGTGTTTTCTGAACGCAAGCGAGAGAGAGAGGGTGTGTCCGGCTCTGTGGCTCTAATTACAAGGACCCAAACATAACCGTTTCCTCACTTCCTGGCTGCCTACCTCCTCTCCTTCACGTACGGCACTAAGTGCGCGTGAGTACTCCCCACTTTTACTCGGCTGACCTTTGCACTATATACGCTTTGGTTAAGAGGGAAAAAACTTTAAGAGAAAACAAAATCATATTGAAATTGTGTAAGTCACTCTATAAGGTCTATATACAGTACAGCCAGCTCAACCCATTGAGCCCCTACTCCACCACCACTGACTAAACAAGCCGCCCTGGGAAGAAAGACTCTCTGTTTGGGGCCCTTACGCAATGGGACTGGCATCGAGACAGCATGCCTCTGTCAGACAGTCAGAGAGGTAGAAGGTGTAGGCCACAACTCATGGGCCTTCTTGCAACGTTGCAACTGTCGCTAAGCGAAATTAGAACACGGAATCTCAATGGCAGTGGGACATAGACCATAATTATATCACCAATACCAAATAAGATAGGAACACAGCCTCACAGAATTTCAGCCTTAACAGCGTAAAGTAAAGGTGCCACCAAGTTGAGTTTTCTTGTGCTATTCATATGGACAAGAAAAGTCCATCGTCTTATCCATATAAATAGCACAAGAAAACTCCTCTATAGCCGACCCATGAAGAATCAATGGGACAATGAGACCAAAGCCTCTAAAAGGGAGGGCGGGTAAAGGAATGGCCATGGCCGTGGTCAATCATTAATCTCCTTGTACTCACCTGGTACATTCCAAGGCAAGAGAGAATTATGGCAAGCTAAGTCATTTTAGAAGAGCATTATTTTCTTTAATAATTGACAAAAACCCTCATAGGAATTGCGTAATACACATTGTACAATTTATAACGATAAGATCAAACCAAGTTCTTTATTCCATAGCAGGAGCAGCGTCTGGCTAGTCAATCTGTCTCCCAAATACCATAACTACTTCTCTGTGATAACTGTGCCCCAGTTTGTAGACCTGTTAGCTAAGCAGGTATGATTTCCCTTGTGTGAGTCCGCGTGTACTGTATGCACCACTGGATACTTCAAAGTAACTGTAGATTAACTACAAAAAAGCCGGAGTCTGTAAACACAAGTCGCAACGATTCTAGCACGGCCAAGCCAACAACAGCTTAACCTGTGCGAAAATAAAAATAAAGTACTTCATAATAAATGTAGGTTACCTACAAGAACCGGAGTCTGAATTAAACAGTAAAACAAACAGTTAAACAAACAGTTAACAAACAATATACACATATTCACACACCCGCACGCACACACACTCAACACAGGCATTCACACACAAAAGCATTCACACACACAGGCATGCATACACACACACACAAACAGGCATGCACACACACTGACAAACACAAGGTTTCATAGGAGCAAGGGTACCACTGGGCACTGGTTAAAACGGATGATGCCTGTAAAGCATAGTCTTCAACAACACAGATTATCCCACATGTATTTCTAGAGATGGCGGTTACAGCGCTTGTACAATGAGTGCTGTCGGCCACTGGAGTGAAGTTGTGTGTTATTTTCTGATGGGTGCTGTGTAGTAGTCAACGTTAGAAGTGCAGAAGTCAACATTCTGCCCACAAGTCATTCCACAGTCTGTGGTTTGGGGCTGGAAGGTTGTCAATGGAGTATAAATATCTTGATGCTAACTCTGAGTTCAGCACAACACACTGAGATTCGCCAGGGCACTTTTTGGCTAACGCAGTGATGCATTCAACGCAGTCCATAGTGTCCATACATCACTGAATCAGGGGTAAACAACCTCCTCCTGCACATAGAGAGCATTGGAAACAGAAAGCACTATACATTTGATGAACCTAACGGTATTTTAGAAGTCATGAAATACAGTAGTTCTGTGTTCGGTTGTTTTTTTCTTTGCCTCTTCGTGTCCTGCCTGGAACCTGATAGGTAATGTATCATTGTATAAAGAGATAAATAGACAACAGTATAGGAAAGAAAAGAAAAAAAAGTATCAAAGTTTTGATCAATACATAACTAATGCCGATTCAAAATGCTTCAAAGAAAGGGTTTTCATTAACCTCCATCCTCACTTCAAAGCACTAAGCTCAGTATCAGGTAAAACAAAAACATGTATACATGCACCACACAGCAACAAATGCCCAAAACATGTTGCTATTGACAACAACCCTCAATGCCCTCCAATCCCAACAATGCCCAAATTAGTAAAGTAAAACAGATGACCTGTTCTCAGCAATAAACCAGGGCACACCTGACTCTTGTTTTATCTGAGAACCTCAACCATTTAACAACAACTTCTTATATACGATAACACCAAGCAGCTCTTGGGAACAGAGGAAAACCTCTTGCAGCAGGTGTTCATAAAGGAGAGGTCCGAGATCGAATGTCTGTCCTTTTGTTGATGGGTCCTTCCCAGGACAATGGGATCCTTTACTTTTACACCGCAAAACCTGGTTAAACATATTTTAAGTGTCATGTGTTATCTTAGTCAAATATATTTGGCAACACAGCGCAGTAGAGTTAATACATGTATGTATCTCTATATCTGTGTATGTGTGTGTGTGTGTGTGTGTAGCAACCTAATGCCAAACATGTTTGTAAGAATTCACTGGCAGGGAGCTGGGAACTGGCTGTTCAGGTAACACAGGCACTAGACTGTACTTCATTCCATTGTTAACATAGGTCTCTCTGCCACCGCACCTCCCTCTCTCTCTCTCTCTCTCTCTCTCTCTCTCTCTCTCTCTCTCTCTCTCTCTCTCTCTCTCTCTCTCTCTCTCTCTCTCTCTCTCTCTCTCTCTCTCTCTCTCTCTCTCTCTCTCTCTCATGCACACACACACACACACACACACACACACACACACACACACACACACACACACACACAGAGAAAGACCCACACGTATCTACCTCAAATCGACCTAAAAACCAATACGTTAAGGATATTGCAAGTTAACCGAAAGCGCCGCGGCGACTTCCAGAGTCAGCCAGAGTCTTTCATGAGGCCCAGCTTCCTCAGCGCAGCCCGCCGAGAATCGTCCATGGCACCCTTCCCTGAGAACTGCACAGTGATGCCCTGGGCACGGAACGCCGCAGGTTTAGACGACGTAGACTTCCGCCTGGCCTCTGGGGAGGTGACGTGCGGCCGCTGGAGGTTCCCGGAGGAGTTATGCCGCAGGGGTTTAGGAGCCGTGGAGGGTGCCAGAGGTCTGGCCGTCCTTGCTTGGGTGTTGGAGCTGGAGGGGTTGATGGTCATGGTCCTCCCGCCGTAGTTGTTGACTTCGATGGCCGTAGGCGGCGGTGGCAGGCTCTGGTCAATGTGTGCGCTGAGGATGTCCGGCAGGTCCCTCCTGGGTAAGTGCGGGGACATAACTGTGGACTTTCCACTGTAGACGTTGTTGCCCACTCTGGAGTGCGGGGCTTTGCCGTTGGGGCTGTCCGGAGCAGGCAAGTTGTCACCCTTGGAGGAAACACTCGGGTTGATCACGACCGTCTTGCCCCCGTAACTGTTAAAGTCAAAAGAGGCAACTTCGGGTGTTTGGGTAACTGATGATGGCTTGCTTTCAATCGGCGCTCGATGGTAGCTGCTTCTTTGAACTTCTTCCACAGGTGAAAGCTTTATATGGATGGTCTTGTCTTTGCTGCTGCTGATGAAGTCCACCGTGTCTAGTTTTCTGTCTGGTTTAATCTCACTGGTTGCTGGCCGGCTGGGACGTTGCACCGCGGGGCTGCTTATGCTTCTCTCCAAGTCTTTTGGGAGGTCTGGAGCTGTTGCATCCGAGGTGGTGCTCTTTGGCGTGATGTAAAGGGCATCCCCCCATGACTGGGCGCGATTCTTGAGGCCCAATTTGGACAGGGCCTCCATCCTGGATTTGCCCGGTGTGGGGTCCCTGAAGGAAATGCTTCGAGAGGGCATGCTACATTCCTTCTGAGTGACAGCGTGCAGCGCTTCTTCCTGGCTCTGATACTGCGACGCCCCTGGGAGGTTAGCCAGCATCTGCGCCTGCCTCTCATGGATGTTCACATTGGCCAACGATTGGTTTCCCTCCTTGTTACTATGAACGACACTGATGTTGGCAGGGAAGCGGGAAGGCTTGCTGGACGTGGGCGGGCCATGTTTGACTGTGTGTTCTGGGGCCAGGCTGGTTGACTTGTCTGATTCCAGACTCTTTCGGTGGTGAAGGAAAGAGGGGCTGATGTTAGAGGTGGTGCTGCCCTGGTTCTCCGCTATCTTCTGGGCTATCAGGACAGGGGTGGGGACGCAGCCCGGGGGGCAGTAGCTGGAGCGGCCATCAGGGGTCCAATAGCTGCCGCTGGAGGCAAGGTGAGGATTGTACTCAGAAGCCTTCATGTCCGCCGGTTCATGCCTTGGCTTCATCTCCTGGTGGGTGTTGGGGATGGCCACTATACTCTGAAAATCTGGGACAAACATTTTATGTTAAGGGGTGTTAGGTTAATGTCTCAGTTAGTATTAGAAAGCTAAATTGGTCAAATAGAATGAAACACCTTGAGCTCTTACACTTTGCCCCTAATCAGGCAATCGAACAATGAAACCTACAACTTAAAACAATTCCTTAGTGTTAACGGATTCTCTCTCTAGTGTGACTTTTCTCACTCAATCACTCACACTTCCTTGTTATAATTGTATTGCTTCTTGACGCCACACGTATCATCATATTCCTCAAGCATTATCTCACCCATTGCAATCTAGCAGATCAATGTAGCAACACACTACAGCAACCAAAATAGGTTCTACTTCCCTATTGGCCGAGGGTCATTTCTTTAAGGTTGTGGTTAAGGTTGATGGTTTGTTGCCCAAGTCGTACCTGGCATGGTGGGATTGAAGAAGGCCTCTTTGGTTGGAATGAGGTCTGGCTCAGGCCGAACCAGGTCTATGATGTCGTTGTCCCTCGGGTTGGTGGTTCTGGTCTGGAGAGGTGAGGGGCGAGCCGGGCTGGAGCTCAGAACCGGCATGACAGGGGGGAAGGTGGCGCTCGCCAACCTGGGCGCCTGCTGGGTCTGCTCTACGCCCTCCTCGAAGCTCTCCTCCAGGGAGTCGATGGTGGACTCGAAGAACTGGATACACTCCTGCTCTAGCTGCTGCAGGTTCATGTTATCCTGCTTTCGGGGTAGGAGAGGAGAGGAGGAGAGGATGAGGAAACATCAACAACAGCTTCATGCTTGCTAGGCTCTTTATATTCCTTTACTTCCCTGCATTGTATACCTCATCTCCATGATAACACTGCCCTCATTGTATTGCCTTCTTGTTATTGCCTATCATCATCATCCTGATCACTGACAGAGAGAGAGAACACTGCATGCCAACCTTGCAAACTTGTTCTGATCACCTTTCTCTGCGACACATAAACCATATCCCCCACACCAATGTCTCTCTACACACCACAGTGCCCCTTAACATAGTACGGTGGAGATCTACCATAAAACATCCAATAAACCCTGATCAGTTTACTTGTTTTTTTTGCCCTCCCTTACACAAAGGGTAAACCAAAACCACTGACAATTTCAGTAATGCCGCCTCCGTAGATCACACCTCTGTGGGGAGGTTAAAGGTAGGAATCTTAATGGAGACGTGACTCAACTTGTGTTTGAGCTTCCACTGGACACTTCTCAAATGAATTCTGGCACTAAAGATAGAAATCGACTCGACATAAATGAATCAATATGTCTTTGTTGGACGCGATTATCCAAAGCAATACCTCGAGTTCCTACATTCTTAGCATGAGTGGCCCTAGTGGGAATCAAACCCCTAACCCTGGGGCCGTTAATACCCTGCTAGGCAACAGCCTGTGGTTGAACAGGATTTATGACAATGGCGGGCACAGTAGGTAGGTATGACAATGTGCTGTTTAGACTACATGCTGTGCCGCCACTACAATTACACTGTTGTGTACACAGCGTGTACGGGCTACATACTCATTTACACTATTTTAAGGTTAAGGTCTTGGTGGTTCACTTGGCAAAACCACACATTCTGCTGTTGACATAATGGCTTTCGCTGACATGTTCAGAAGTATGTGTTCATTCATACACACAACACATGGCACAATGACCATGCAAACTCGTTTCACCCCACACAACTGCGGTAAAAACACCTACGGCAATGCCTCCCTGAAACTAACATGAGATACAACTGATAGTTTGGTTTCAACAACAATGGAAGATTCCTTTTGTAGCATTCAGCGTGACACGCAGAGACTGCTGTCCAACCGGTCTGACTTGCTCGGGTTTGTTAATGAATGTCATCCCTAAGGCATGCTTGAAGAGATTATGTCGTCAGGCAAGTGCTGTTGTTCTCTGTCACTCAGGTGAACCGATTTTAGTGTAGGACAAACAGAGGTCAACAAGCTAGGGGGGCTGATGTTTCCGTTCACAAGGAGAGAAGGTATTCTAATATTGAAAAAACGGAATGATGAAGACTTTACTACAATTCGATTCAGGAGTAGGACCAAACAGGAAGGCTCTCTAGATTTTCCCATGATTGGCATTTTGGACGCTTCATTAATTAAGCTTAACACATGTTTTTCTTTTAAAACCACCAATTCTAAATTGATCCAGAGTCAAGGAATGATTGGATGATTTTTCTGGTACTTACTTTGGGTACTGAGGTCCTGCCGGCACCGTAGCTGTGCGGAGGGTTCCCCCGCAGTTGGACGTCCATGGCGGCTTGCTCTGACCTCCGTCCAACGCCAGACGTCACACTCTTCCTCCTCCACTCTTCTTCTTCCTGTTTCTGTATGTATACCCCCCCACCCCCCACCCCTGGCGTGCTGTGTCTGTCTGGTCTCACACTCAAGGATCATCTAATCCTCTTTACTCATGTGGAGTCTGGTTCACCCAGAGAGAGGGAGAGCGGGAGAGAGGAAAAGAGTGGGGGAGAGGAGGTGAATTGGAGAGAAAGACAACAACAAACATTGTTAAATTTGAAATACAAACACCAATGAAAATCTCAATGGGATGTTGCGACGGAGTCACATTTCATATTGGAAGGAGTTTACCGATCACCATTTGCTTTGGAAGCCCTTATTATAAGCTCAGCACATGTGGTACCGGTTTAGCTTATCTTTGTATGTTAACCAAATATATAAACGGTCAATTTAAACTGACGCTCGTAAAACGACTCCTTGTCGTGTGCCTCAAGGTCGTTTTGTTCTAGAATGTCTGTCTACTAAGATGAAACGCCATCACCTACATTTCAGCAACCGATGCGATGAGACAAAAAAAGACAGCATCGGTTGCTGAAATGTCGCTTTCCCAAATGCAATTTGACACAATGACGCGAATATGACAAATGTATGACGAAACAAATGGGGTTGTTAATTGGTCAGATAAGCGATCATCAGTAGGTTTTCTTAGGTAGACAAAGTTAGACTAGTTCGTTAATAGTTTGTTCAAAACATTATAGAACACAGGTTCAACAACGCTACATTAATCAAATCACATTTAAATTACGATCATGACATTTAACCCAATGTGTCCAACGTTTATGAATATCGTAGATATAACACCGTAAGTACACTTACCCAACAGATCTTCAGCAACCACATCACTGTCGAATAGAAGGGGTTGTATCATAAGGTCACAGTAAAGATGATCACTTTGTCGATTTAAAATGTCTCCTCTAACGAGTAAAGTTTAGCTGGGTTCGGTCTTCTGTCTTCGGACTGGGTGTTACTTCTGTAGACTCCTTGTGCGTAATGTGGTGAGAGAGAGAGTGTGGTGGCAAGCCATCTGAGCTGCAAGTACTCCACCCATTCTGTCGTTCAGGCGAGAAGGTGGGTACTTTCAGGTGTAGCCTACTCCTGTTATCCAAACACAGTTGGCTATTCTTATTTTTTTTTAAGAAAAAGATGACTCACGGACACACGTTTCGTTTGTGTAACTACTGCATAGCCTACTGCCGTGAGATTGTCCCATGTCTTGATCTCTCGTATATGCACTGCACGCTGGGGGTAGCCTACATGGGGTAGCATACATGGACAGCACTTACTGAACTGTTTAGTAAGCTCAAACTGATCCTATATCCACATCTAGTGGACAAAATGTAAAGTTATGTAAATATTATATAAAAGATGCCAAGAAGCGCTTCTTTATATTGTTCTTTAGAATATATTGTTTGTTTTAACTCCAATATTAAAAAATAAAATCTTTATACTATCTTTATATATGTAGGTGAAACCCCTGTTTCAGCCCGAATTCAAACACTGAGATTGTAAAAACGTTCTGGAGAGTTCTAGGAAGGACGGCGGGCGTGTTGTCCCTATAGGGACGACCCACCCCAACTTTGTGACACTTTCTTAGTACCGTAGTTGTGTAGGAGCGTTAAAATACGTTTATTTTATTTATTTATTTATTTTTACGAAACGCGCCACACCGTGGCGTTATACTATAACCCTCTCTCGGACGCGGACATGACATAAACCGATGCCTAGACGGAGCGCCGCACATCCATATGGCGACGTCGAGCATAGTAGAATGGGACGGAACGCGACCGAGCGTTCACAAACTGGCTGGCGGAGACTGGCAAAAACAGGACTTGACTCCTGTTTTCTCTCAATTTAGGTCATGTTTCAGTGACAGTGATAAAATGGCATACATTACTACGTTGAAGATCATATAATTGATATAACCAAGTTTAAAAAACAAAACGATATTGGGTTCCCGTCAATGTTAATAGCGTTAGGTCTGTCCTTTAAGTCTTTCCCGAAATCTAATTGGCCAACACGGGAGGCTTCAACCCGGAAGCGTTGTTTTCATCATCATCAGGCAAGGCAGCTATGGCACGGAATATATTATGCAGAGCTGTGAATATCTTTCAGCTCAACAAACAAACTTTTCTCACCGGTACCCGATTGTGCACACGGGCTCAAACAGAACCGCTGACCCTGAGGCAACAAAACAATGGAATAAGGTTTTGTTTGCATTTCGTTTGCATTTTAGAGGACAGTTACATTATAAGAAGTTGTGAAATGTCACTTCGCAAGCACAAATCTGGCTCTTCCTACAACAATATTTGTCTTTCAGGAGAATCATACTGAACAACCCCCGAAAGAGGAATGCACTTTCCCTGTCCATGTTAGAATCCCTAAGAAATGACATTCTCATCGATGCCAATAGTGACGACCTCAGAGTTATTATCATATCGGGTAGGTTTTTGTTGTTGTTTGTTTGGTGTTGTATTTTATGTCGATGGGACAATTGGAATGATTCTGTTGCTTGTTTGTGTGTTAGCAAATGGTCCAGTGTTTTCTTCCGGACATGATCTGAAGGAGCTGACCTCGGTGCAGGGTAGAGAATACCACACGCAGGTGTTTCAAGCCTGTTCAGAGGCGAGTTTCTCCGTCTTGCTTTTAAGGGAACAGTACTCAATTCGATTACATTCAATTCAAAGGGCTTTTATGCATGGGGAAACTTTGTAATTTACAAAACCCTACATGACTGGATACAGAAGGACAGAACTTTTCATATTGACATGTAGAAATAACCATATATTTGAACATTGTCTCTAGGTGATGACTCTGATCCAGGACATACCTGTACCTGTGATCGCCATGGTGAACGGCGTCGCCACGGCAGCTGGCTGCCAGCTCGTCGCCAGCTGTGATATAGCCATGGTGACGGAGAAATCCACATTTGCCACCCCTGGGGTCAACGTGGGGCTCTTCTGCTCAACTCCGGCCGTGGCTATTGGCCGAGCAGTGCCCAAGAAGGTAGCCAATAGGATTGGATCATCATTCAGTACCGTCCTTATCCTGAATACAGATATTCCATTTGTGTCAACATATTATTTGTTGTCAATGAAGGTGACTGAACCTTGTTGGTATTATTTATGTTTTTTTTTGTATACATGAAACTTTATGATCTTGAGAGTTGCATTGTGATATTATATTGTGTTGAAATATTATATAGAAATATATACGAAATGTGTAAATATATATATATATTATTTATCAGCCTGTACCAACTTAGTCATTACTTACTAATAATCACTAATAATCTTTCTTTCTTTCTTTTTAAAGTTAACATTGCTTTTCCCTTATTTGCCTAGGTTGCCATGGAGATGCTGCTCACAGGCAACCCCATCTCAGCCCGTGATGCCTTGCTCCATGGCCTGGTTAGTAAGGTGGTCCCAGAGGAGCGTCTGGAGGAGGAGACATTGGCCGTCGCCCAGCGCGTCTGCCAGGCTAGCCGGCCCGTGGTAGCCCTCGGCAAGGCCACCTTTCACAGGTAACCCCCCCCCCCCCCCCCCCCCCCCGTGGTAAGGTTGTAATGGCTCTGGTCAAATGAGAACGTGTGCAGAAACAGAGAATTAATGTTGAGAGAGGGGATGAGCTGAGATAGGTATAATATAAAATATAATCCAATGTATGCCATTTGGTGAACGCTTTTATTCAATTAGTCTTCCGATACCGTGAGTGCATTAAGGCCCCATTATACTTGCAACAAAATCGAAATTGGGGAGTGTTCGCGAACGCTGTCCAACTGCTGGTCGAAACACAGCGATTACAACGGGGTACAATATTGTCACCACAATGTGTTGGTCCTTTATTTAATGATGCCAGGGGTTTCCTACCATCTCTATGTCCATGTAGTCCTTGCTGGAGCAGTCATACAAATGTCCATGATCCCTCTAAATCTCAACAAAGCTTACTACCACTGCCATTACCACTACCAGTTCCTTTCAACATTCTTGTGACATGACTCCCACCCTCTCCCTCTCCTCCAGGCAAATGGCCCAGGGTCGAGATGCGGCCTACGCCACAGCCTCCCAGGTTATGGTGGACAACCTGGCACTGCGGGACGGGCAGGAGGGCATCCGGGCCTTCATAGAGAAACGCAAGCCCATCTGGAGCCATGCAGCGGAGAAGGCCCACGACTGACTCAGTAGAGACTGACTGGACTGTTTGTACTGATGTAGTGTACCACTTTGAATCCAGTGTGTTGTCGATGAAGTGGAATTATTTTAATGACTTTTCCAGAGGAAGAGAACGAGTTGTAATTCAACCAAAAAAGTGTTTGTTATCCGTTTTGCTCCACGGTTGGCTGAGGCTAACTGAATGAACCTCCAAGAGGGTTTTTGCGGGGATAATTGAATTCACAGGTTTAATTGAATTCATAATGAATTGCTCTCGCTCAATACTTTGAGATTATTGACAAATGTGATGAGTATTTGTATGAATGGTGAGGAGAAGGTCTTTACTGTCAAGATTGTGGACGGTATGTGAAATGTTCAAGGGTACTGGTGACTGACTGCTGCACCACACTACACTTTATCTACTAGGCCCGGTTACACTTGTGGTTCAAATGAGACATTTGTGATCGGATCCGATGAGTGTAACCGAGGCTTATGTCTAACATTGGTTTTGACTTGAGGTCTGTTTGAAATCTTGTTTGGAGCACATGACAACCCATAATGATTCATGATCATAGTTCAACTGACATATTTAATGCTAATCAAGAGGCCTCCACTTCAGCTCTCTCACAAATATAAGCTAAAATGTCACTGTCTGGAACTGGCTTTTTTTTTTTTTTTTGAATGAGCAACCAAGGATTTGCTGACTTTTGTTTTCTTTGCGTCAAGATCTACACACCAAATAAAAAAAAACAAGAGAATATGATATAAATACTAGCCCTAAAACATAAACTAACAGGAAACCATAGCTTATATTATAATCAAACCCTAAGAGGAAACCCTTAACCTAAAACCAAACCCAAATACAAAATACGTTAGGATAGGATTTTCCCATTAGGAATAGGTTTTAGGGTTTGTTTTTAGGTTCTAGAGTTTGTCCTATGTGCTGGGTTTTAGGGTTTGGGTTTCCGTTCTTTGGTTGGGGTTAAGTATTTTGGTTTGAATAAGTTCTGGCGTTAGGTTTAGGGTTTCCCATTAGGGTTTGGTTGTAGGATTTGGTTTTTGGTTCAAGGGTTTGGTTAAGGGTAAGGGTTTCCTATTAGGGTTTGGGTTTTCCATTAGGGTTCATCAAAACCAAACCCTTATTAACGAAGCATCTCCATATAAATACGTTTTCAGTAACAACTAGACACTGTCTATACTTTCTTAGACTTGGGTTGCTGCTGGATAACCTTTTTTAATACAGCAGCGTTTGTGCTTGCTTTGTGTATATAGCCGTGAGTAGAAACATCATTTAGAATAGACACACAATATACATCATCAAAGTTTTTGGCTCGAGCACCATGTCCCTCCACTATCACTTTCTACCGCTAGAGGACAGAATAACCAAATAAGTGGACGAAACCGCAAAGACGATAAAAGGGGATGTCTTAAAAGGCTTAATATAATATAAATATATTTGATAAATATTCGATAAAAGGAGCACAATATGACTTGGCCAAGTTGAAAATAAAATGTAAATTTACATCTTAGTCACTCAGCTACAGTAAGCAATTCGGTTCCATTCATTTTCAATACAAAACAATTCACATGCCTTGCCTACTGATTTTATTTGGACTAACGTTATACATTTTCAGCACACTATCATTTTACACAGGCTTACTTTTGATGACTGTGAATTTTACTTTAAATGTACAACCCACTACTTCCTTGGTTCGTACTATTGACAGGCAGGTTAGTTAGTGGTTTTGTTTGACCAAAATTAGGCTTTCATTCCCGTTTTGATTTTGAATATTTCTCTTATTGACAGCCTAGCATGTCACTCTGAAGGAATTTTGAAAAAACTTTTTATTTTTTAAATCAAAGTCCTATCATAGGTCTTGCAATTAAATGGGATAGTCTAATCGCACAGTCAATGACAGTCACTTATTGATTTCACTCAAACTTGTTTTATTAAACAAAGAATCAGAGAATTGTGAAGGAAATTAGTCTGAGGATAAAAAAATGGGAATGTAATAAAAACAGTACTGCTATACTGTTGACAACTAGGGTAACGCAAAATAATGAGAAATAATGGCATTTAGCCAATTAACGACTGCAATGTGTGATTCACACATTGGAAACTAGGGGGCGCTGTAAGAGTAGGTGTGAATAAGTTGTGTAATACACAATGTTATTTAATGTTTGCTCAACTTAAATGTAGGCCTACGTTATGGTGTGCGTGTTTGCGTGAATGTGACGGCGTGTTGAAAATGACAGCCAGCTAATGTTTAGTAAAAATAACTTTTGTACAGACTGCAAATCAGGAAAGGGTTGACAAAACAAACGTACACAATTTCTCTCTAAGAGCCCTTACAAAAAGAGCCCTTGACATTTCTCAAGCAAAACAGAATCTAAATTTGACACAAGCCCGCATACTTGAAATGTAGCCATGTGTATACCAAATGTATCAGCAGATCAAGAACAAGCATTGCTGAAACAGTAATGGTAGAATAATCTCAATGACAAAAAGGAAAATATTCAAATCAATTTCAGTTTGTACTCAAGTTAAAATAGAAGTCACAACTCTCAGTAAACAAATTATTATATTAGTTGCTTAACCATAAACTCTTCTCTTTCAAAAAATAAGATCAACGTGCATACGGCGGACAAAACTAATGTAAATGATCTGTTGCAAACATATATATAAAAAAATAAAGTAGGAATAAAATAAATGAATACGTTTTTTTTGTCTCTCTGGGAGTACAGCCTGCCCCCTACTGATTTTAATACTCAACGACAAAAAATAATAATAGTTACTGTACATTTAAGACTCTAAAAAGACATATATATCTATATCTATATAAAGATATATATATATATCATGTCATCTCTCGCAATGATTTCACATCCAAAAATAAAATAGCTCTCTCTCGGTCAGTTCAGTTTGTTGCGTCATCATATCATAGTTTACAGTGATCGGTGGAAACTTCCGGAGGCTGGGTTGACCCGCACCGTCGCAGTGCAGTGGAGGAGCCAGCAAGAACCGTACTTTAACACATAAAGCACAGCAAAACAAATCAAACAATACACTTAAAATGAACCAACAACACAGAGAAAACAAAACAAAAACTTAACGAAAGAGTAGACCGCCCAAACAAATGGAATAAACTCCAAAGAAAACACACAAGCATAATCCTAACCAACGTCAGAATCAAACAGCCTGTCTATTGCCATAGTGTGAGTGACTTCACCTTATTCTCTTAATCTCTATATTCAGCACAGTACATCCGTCAGTCCACCTTTCACTTCCTTTTCTCTCTCTCTCTCTCTCTCTCTCTCTCTCTCTCTCTCTCTCTCTCTCTCTCTCTCTCTCTCTCTCTCTCTCTCTCTCTCTCTCTCTCTCTCTCTCTCTCTCTCTCTCTCTCTCTCTCTCTCTCTCTCTCTCTCTCTCTCTCTCTCTCTCTCTCTCTCTCTCTCTCTCTCTCTCTCTTTTCACAACAGCATGGACTCCTGCATGGCAAAGGCCTCCTGAGCATGGCGGTAGTGCGGCGCTACGAACAGCGCCGGGAACTGCTGCTGCACCACTGCCTGCTGCTGGAACTGAGTCCTGAAGTGGGGCGCGCGGACGTCTGGGAAAACAAACTCCTGTAGCGGGGACATCTGGGCCTGCTGGAAGCTGGTCGAGCGGGGCATGCCCCCCGGGGAGTGAGGGTGTAGGGGGTCACCTCCGCCGCCGCCCATCCTCACCTCCGACACCTGGTGGCGACTGGGAGGGGGCTGCCCGTCGGCCAGGCTGTAGTCCGCGGGGGGATGGTGGTGTTGGGGGGGAGTGGCTCCCCGGCCGTGGTGGTGCTGGCGGTAGACGGTGCCCTCCCGGAGCATCGGGTGCCCCGGCTCCATGGGGAGCGGGGCCAAGACGTGGGGGTTCCGGCCCGCATTTGGCGGAAACCGGTGGTAGGTGGCGTACGAGTTGTTCCCGAGCGTCTTCTCCGGAGATGGGCCCTGGTGGTGGTTGGAGCGGGGGTGCTGCACGGTCGCATAGGCGCGCTCACCAGGGGGTCGGGGAGGACCGTAGAGTCTCTCGTCTCCGGGCCGGTGGTCCGGGATCCCGGTGTAGGAGGGTTGTAAGTTAGGCGCCATGCCCTGGCGGCCGGGGAGGTACTGCTGCTGATGCTGGGGAGGAGGATGAGTGGTGTGATGGGGGCTGGCTGGATAGTGGCCCCGGGGTCCGTGGTACCCCCCTGCCGGGCTGTTGAGAGTCAGCGGTGGGGGGATGTGGTGCCTGGTCATACGGGAAGGCTGGAGTCCCCCGGGGCTCATCAGCGAGCCCATGCTTCCTGCCACGCCGCCGGGGGCCCGCCCGGAGCGGGGCTGGAGCGGGGACGGAGTGCCAAAGGGGCTCTCCACGGGGGGAGTCCTCAACCGGGACGGGGATCTGTCCGGCTCAGGCACCTCGAGGGCCTGCTCCCCTGTCTCGGGGACGTTGTCGTACTGGGAGGCGTTGGAGCCGCGGTCGGCGCCCGGGACGAGGCCCCGTGACTGGGGCCGCTGCTGGGCCGCCGCCGAGTCCTCGTCCGGGCTGGAGCCACGGCTCAGACGGATCTCCCGGGCTGCGGCCGCCTTGGCCGCCTCCAGCTTGGTCTCGGAGGGCTTGACCCAGCGCGGCCCTACCGGCTGGCGGGAGCTGGACGCCGCGTTGGAGTTGTGATTGGCCGCCGCGTGGCTCTGCCTGCGGCCCCCGTCCCGCACCATCTGGAGCAGCTGGGGCGTCGGGGTGGGGGTGGTGGGCACGGGCGCGGGCATAGCCCCCCTCTCCGGAGTGGTGTTGGTGGTAGTGGGGACTGGCGTCTCGGCCGACCTCCTGTGGGCGGAGGTGGAGGCGGAGGAGGTGTCCGGTTCCCCTCCGGACCCCCAGTTGCGGCCCTCCCTCCTCCCGGACTTGTTGTGGCGCCTCTCCATGGAGTCCCGGCGTGCGCGGCTGGGCGGCCGGCTCTCCGGCTGTCGCTCCGGGGGGACGGGGCTGGGGTCCCGGTGTGGCTGGGGTCCTGATGACACGCCGTGGGTCTGGCCGTTCGCCATGTGGTTCGCCACGGCTTCGTTCACCCCGGCCCCCGACTCTGGAGGTAGCACCCCCAGTGGTTTCTTGGGGTACTCCTCCTCTTTACCTAGAGACAGAGAGAGAGAGAATGAGAAAACAACCAAAGAGAAAAAAATCCCAAGGACTTTTTTATTTTTTACGTTGAATCACATCCAGATGAGGACTTTCACGACGACGGGAGAACATGGACTCATGCAACACCACTGCCATAGAGAAGGGGTGGAAAAAATATAACAATGGGCCTTATTCACCTAGTTTAGCACCAAGATGCAACCAAGATGGCCACTTGGTGAACAAGGCCCATAAAAAAACAACACTGAGAATTACACTCAAGACAACACAGGTGAAGGTACACTTTCCACAGGCCAGAGAACAACAAAGAAATAAGTGCAATTTTTTTAAATATTTTTTCAACTGAATGTTAACTCGGGAGTTGGCCGGAGGTTGCCTACTCTATTAGGAACACTGAGAGAAGAAGTGTTGGAAAATTACGAGTTTCATTCGGTTCCATTAAACTGTGCTCGAACACGGCGGGCTAGAAAAGGTCGTACGGAAATACTTCCTGATTAATGACCCCCGCCGGATATGCTGCGACCATTTCAAATACATTAGTCGTACCTGGCTAATAGACCGCTATAATAATCAGCAGAATGGGTCCTTGAAATGGGTCTAAGAAAAATGTATGCAAATGTCATGAGCAGTCCCGCGGTACTGGCGTTGAAAACACTTTGAATTAGACACATAGTCGACGAAGAACAAAGACATCCACAAAGAAATGGTGTAATTGGTGTGAAAAAGTACAGTGTGGAGAGATGGTGAACAGTGTGGTGAGGGGGACAGGACGGGACACTGGGGACACATTGGGAACTGCAAAAAAGAAAAGAATACCCAAAGAAATCAAACAAACTGGTACAGTGCAGCACCGTTACCAAGGAGACGGCAGCTGAGAGAAACAGGAAGCTCTGTGGGAGGGATCCAGGAACAGGAAACAAACACAGACACACCACCCCCCCCCCCCCCCCCCCCTCCCCACCTTTTTCCCTTCTCTTTTCAACTCTTATTGCCTGACTACAACCCTTCAGATGCAAAGTCTCACTTTGTTTCAAATCTGTTAAATTTGATAATGTCTTTAACCGTGTCAGCACCGGTCGGTTACCACAAAGAGAAAAAGAACAACCTCAAAAGTAATAAATAAACTGAATAAGGTGGACTTCATGCTTTTCTGAAACCCACTTGGTCTATACAGCAACGTGACCATCCACAGAGATACGGAGAAGGAAGAAGAAGGAGGAGGAGGAGGAAGAGGATGAATCCACCTCAGAGCAATAAATGGCTCATTTGCCATAGCCTGCTGAGAAGCCATTGGGTGTTTTGTGTGTGTGTGTGTGTGTGAGATAAACTAGAATGTGGATAGCCATATCTGATAGCCTGAATGCAGGTTCATGTCTCAAGTAAATAAACGTGACAATCCAAATCTAAATCGACCCGATCTCCTGGCAGTAAGTTATAACCACAGTCCTATTGCCGTCAGCGTCTTATAGCTCTGAGAGTTATAAAACGTTTTTTCTTCATTGGCAGGGCAACAGATGGCCAGGGAGACAGATCTGGAGATGTCTGTTGTGCAACAAAAGCCTCCAGTGCTCAAAAAGAGGACCTCATTATCTTGTCAGTGGGGTGGGCAGGCGAGAATAGACTACTACTGTTAAGCTTGTGTGTGCATGTGCACGTGTGTGTGTGTGTGTGTTTGTGTGGACACATTCTGGATAGTTCCATGCAAAGGACGTAGAAGATGGTCACTCCTTTTATTGGGCACTTGATGCTCTTGTTGGGGGCACGGGGGGAGAGAGAGAGAGAGAGAGAGAGAGAGAGAGAGAGAGAGAGAGAGAGAGAGAGAGAGAGAGAGAGAGAGAGAGAGAGAGAGAGAGAGAGAGAGAGAGAGAGAGAGAGAGAGAGAGAGAGAGAGAGAAAGCGAGAGAGAAAGCGAGAGAGAAAGCGAGGAAGATAACAAGAGAGAGAGAGATAGAGAGAAAGAGAGAGAGAGAGAGAGCAAGAGAGAGAGAAAGAGAGCAAGAGACAAAGAGAGTGAGAGAGGAAAATTAACCCAGCCATTGCAACACTGAAGCCAAGCAGCTGGGCTCACTCGAAAAAAAACAAAAAACATAATCAGTGAGTTCCAAAAAAAAAACTAAAACCAAAAACAACAACAAACCATGAGTAACCTGAAGCAGGCACAACTCAACCGCAGAACAGACCACCACTCCGTAAAAAAATAAAAACCAAACCAAACCAAACCCTGCAGCGATACTGGACAGACAGACGGACGGACTGACTTGACGCAGGGAGTGGAAGGAGGGAGGGGAGGGACAGATGAAACAGAGAGGGGGGAGGAGGACCAGTTAATAAAGCCCACCGGTTACTGTTGTAGGAGGGAATATGGCCGCCGCTCACAGCCACACTTTTGTAGGCTAACCTCATTAGAAAATCAGAAGAAGAGAGGGCTGGTTAAGCGACATTATGAGAGAGAGAAAGAGACAAATAGAGAAAGAGAGAGAGACAGAATAAAAGCACAGGTCACACACGCAAGGTTATAAACTACAATTATCCACGGCAAACAGGAAATGGGTGTAGTCGGGTATGTTTGAGGCCCACTGTGTGTGTGTGTGTGTGTGTGTGTGTGTGTGTGTGTGTGTGTGTGAGAGAGACAGTACATATGTGGATTGGCTTCTGGATTCTTCTAGCGGTGTGTGAGTGCCAGAATGTGTTACGAAAGAGCTGATCATTCCCAAAGTGGTGCGTTGGGTGGTTGCCACGGGATGTGAGGTGTCAGCAATGTTCGGAATTTGGATTTCAATTCATGAATTATTCCTATGTGAGCATCTTGATGACTCAATAAATCAGCCCACCTCTTTATGTTAATGATGTGTTTGGCTGACCCTAACCCTTTTAAAAAGGCGCTCTGAAAAATGAAAAAGGACGCCAGAACACAAAATAAGAAATAAAAGAAATAAAATATAGAAAATATAAAAACAACGTTATATTTGATTTTTATATTGTATATCTTATATTTCTTATTTTCTCTATTTAATATTTTTTTTTGCAGTTGCGTTTTGTATTTGTGTATTTTGTACTTTTTTGAATACACTATTTTATTCCAAAAAATCATCAGTACAGCATTATGCTTATATCATTTTTTTTCTTTTTCATCCACAAGCCTTCCCTGTTAAAAAGCCCTCCAAATACACAAACTAAACACAATCAATTCAAAATAAAGAAATATTAAATAAAGACACACACACACACACACACACACACAGATTATATGTCATTTTGTAAATGTTATCCCCAACTGCGCCAACATATTGCAGCATAAGTGCAAATTTACAAATTACGACCTGTTTCTCATTCCGCCTCTGATTCAGAATGTCAGCTTGTGTTACATGGATGCATGTTCTCTGTGTGTTTGCATGCATGTGTGTGCGTGGCGGAATGTCGGTACCTGGCGCGGGCAGCTCCAGCTTGGCTCTCCGCAGCTCAGTCATGGAGGTCTGGAGATGCTCAATGACCACGTCATCCTCCAGGAAGAAGTCCTTGGACAGAGTCACCTGCAGGAACTCCACCAGCTCCTCCATGGACAGCTTCATCAGGTGCTCTGGTTGGGGTGCGCACATGGAACACACACACACACACACACACACACACACACACACACAGAATAATCCTTTACAAAATGGTTTTGAAGCAACATACAATGCATGTTTTGTCGTGAATGAGAAAGTGGTGGTGAGGGAGACATCTTGCTCCCGGATGCCTAAGGATTAATAATTGTGATTTCAATGCATAAAGCAGACACAGTTTGATGCCATACTTTATCATCAATAAACTATTAAGAAGAAAACATTTCCTATAATACATTTGTTTTAAAGAAAAGAGTGTTGTGAAGTCGGTATTTAGCTGGAACAACACAACCCATGGACTTCAGGCCCACTACTGGAAGTGTTATTATTGTTGCTGGGGTGCGGACTGCCTTACTCTTGTGCAGCTTCAGGACTGTGTACGACATGGCCGTAAGCACACGCTCCCCCTCCAAAATATAGATGTCCCAGATCCTTAGGGTGAGAGTGAAGGGTGTCTGTGGGGAGCGAGGGAGGGAGATGGAGAAACAGAGAGAGAGAGAGAGAGAGAGAGAGAGACAGAGAGACACAGACAGACCGACAGACAGAGAGAGAAACAGAGAGATGCTTTGTGAGATATTCCTTAATAGTATGAAGATGTCTTCAATCTTTACATCATTACAGAAACAACGGTAAAAAAAAATGAAATCTGTAAAATAAGTAGAATGTGTGATTTATATTGAATCCTGACCCCTACATCATCACAGTATCAAATTATTATTAATAGCAACACTGACACAGTGCACCGGTAATGGTTATGATGGATCTATGTTTGAGTATATCACATACATGACACTGTATATAAACATGACACTGTATATATACACATGACACTTATATCACATACATGAAACTGTATATACACACATGAAGCTGTATATATCATATACATGACACTATGCATCATATATATAACACTGTATATACATACAGGACACCGTATATATCATGTACATTCAACTGTATATATACATGATACTGTATATATATATATGACATTGTATGTATCATTTACACAGCAATGTATTTATCATTTACATGACACTGTATATCCTGAAAGAGAGGATGTGGATACTCACTCTGTCCAGGAAGCACTGGAAGAACCATTTCATCGTGTACAGACTGGTGAACACCTCTTGGGTGTCCTGTATTAGACGCACGCACACACCAAGAACAAATTGAGTTTTTTGACATTCATTTCCTGTACATGACTCCACATGCACCATACTGCACACAGTGTTGCTTAATGACTTGACACCAGAGTGCTTGGAGATTGGCTACACCTCATATGATCCATACATTATAGGGTCGTACTATGTATAGTAACATGTAGGGGAGAGGCGGGGAGGGGGTCTGGATCTCACCAGATGCTGTTTGAGTTTGGGCATCATCTTCTTGAGGATGCGCTCGTGGTGCTCCTGGAAGCGCATCAGCTTGGGGAAGCCGGGGATGAAGAACCCTGCAGTGGGGAGAGAGGGAGGGAGAGGGGGAGGGGGGGGAGGGGATGGTAGGAGTTCGGGAGGAAGAGACAGGATGGAGGAGAGAGGAGGGAGGGGGAGGATAAGAAAGGAGGGGATGGGGGGAGAGGAGAGAGGGATGAGGGAAGGGGGAGATGGAGAGAAGGGATGCGAGGAGGGAGGGAGGATGAGAAAGGAAGGAGGGGGAGCAAGGGAGGGAGGGGGGAGATGGAGAGAGGAGAGAGGAGGGAGAGGATTGAAGTGAGAGAAAAGAGGGAGAGATGAGGGTGAGAAAGGATGGAGGGAGGAGGAGACAGGACGGAGGGATAGAGGGGAGGGAGGAGGATGATGATAGAGATAGAGAGAGAGAGGGAGAGAGAAGAGAGAGAAAGAGAGAAGAGAGAGAGAGCGAGAGCGAGAAAGAGAGGGAGCGAGAGGAGAGGATTGTGATAAAGCGTGGAAAGGTGGAGAGAGCAGGAGAAGAGAGAGAATGATGATGAGATAAAGGCACTGTTTTTTTGTTTTTTTATGCTCCCAGTCTGCCTGGAGAAAAAAAACCTGTCTAGACGTGTAACAAAAGTGACATTTGAAATCACTGCCTTCTGGCTCATGTAATACTACACACTTTTATGTACTCGCTTTTGTTTCCCTCAGAAAGCACATATGCTGTACCTCCTTGGGAAACGTGTGTGTTATGTCTCTCTGTTTACAACTTTGTTTTAATTGTTTACAGGGAGCCAATGTGGATTAGTGCATTTTATTTTACCCAGAATTGTGAGGTTTGGAGCGTAACCGTTCATGAGTACTCGAGTACTTGATTTGGCCGTCAGTAATCATTGACTGAAAGCGTCCATAGAGTAATACAGTCAGTTATGTTAAGGTATCCTACTTATCTTACTGATGTCAACTTATGAAATTAACCCTGCTCACTGAAGCATGTAGTGGCTACAACAAAGTTATAATTCAACTTTTTACTATACTGTAAAATAGTTGAATATGTGTTGAAGATCTTCAGACATGCCAGATCAGAGGTTGGGTCGAACAGGACAATCCAGGGGGTGATTTTACGAGCCATCGGACTTCCCTATCTGTGACCACCATACACTGACCTTTTCTACAATCTATCTCCGTAAATACGAAAACCAACACAGGACAGACTCAACGCTTCCGTGTTCGGGATCCGCCATGTTTACCAGGACGTCCCCATTGATAAAAAGCTACCGCGGGGTGGGACAAAGTTGGTGCGGGTGAGGGAAGCATTTTAATGGAGGATTCAGTGGGGTGTTTACATGGCCGTGAGTTAGAGAACCAGAGACAGTTTTAATGTGTTTCAATGACAGTGGCCAATGGCAATGCCAGGGGATCACTACAACTCAATGTGGATATGACTTCAAATGGAGTAAGAGACGTGTGTGTGTGTGTGTGTGGTGTGTTTCAGGGTTGTGAAAGTGGAGTTTAATTAATGTTTGGTACCGTGCATGGAGTGCTTGGGCCCTGAGAGCAGTTTGACCAGGGCCCAGAAGGCGTCCTCCTCGTTCATGTAGATCAACAGCAGCGCCGTGATCTGACTCATACCCTGACAGTAGCCCACTTCCTATTAGCACAGGAAGTAAAGACAGCAGGGAGGGAGGGAGGAAAGGGAGGTGGGAAGGAAGGAGAGAGGGAAGGATCAGGGAGAGAGGAATCAGGAAAGGGGAGATGGAAAGGAGGTGGGGGGAGGAAAGAGGGAAAAAAGAAGGTTTATATGATTAACATCTCAAAGACATACACAAACGGAGAGAGATCAAGCTGTCTCAATTTGTGCGTAGACAGAATAGCTTAAATTAACATACTTCTTAATCCCCTGAGAAAATGACCAGGATCACAATTTGAACGTACAGCAAATTGGACTCATTTGGTAGTGAAATTGTGGCTTGAATAAGGAGATCACATCATACTGAAAGTAAATGTGAATCCTAATCTACAGGTTAAATCGAGAGCAGTGGATAAGATGGCGTCGTAGTAGACTTACATCACTAAGAATGAAACTTTTGCTGGAGGGTATTTACCGGACATCGAATGCTGTTTTCAATTTAGATAGCAAGAATGATATTCAATAGGACATATATTTATGAGCCATATGTGCATGCCCAGGAACGTTTATTTCAACGTTCAAAATAAAACAATGGTTTCAAAATAAGACCGAGATGAATGAATCTGGGTTATTCAAGAAAGGCTAACAGTGTGAGTTTGTGATTGTGACTCACCGTGTTGTAAATGGAGTAGGCTGTGAGGACATGGAACAGAGCCTGCTGTCTGAAAAAACAAACGTTAACACAAACAATAACACAAACGTTAACACAAACTTAAACATTAACACAAATAGAAAACATTAACAAACGTAAATATTAACACAGACATAAACATTAACTCACTAGGACAATTTAATGTGATTGGGTATGCATTTGTAGGTTAATGTGTGCTTGTGCGTGTGTGTGCGCGTGTGTGTGTGCAAGAGTGTGTGATTTCCTAGACTGGAAGTTTTCTTGTGTGCCCTCTCTGACCACCTATTGCACATGAACCAGGAGTGGTGTGTGTAAGAGGGCAAGAGAGATAACAAGAGAGTGTGTGAAGGACACTGTGTAGTTAATGAAGTCATAAATAAACCGATTGAGGTTGGTAACATCATGCAAGACAGATGACTCATAGCAGGGGCTTTCAATGGGTGGATGTAGAATGTGTGTGAGTGAGTGAGTGAGAGTGATTGTGTGTGTGTGTGTGTTTTTGTGTGCGTGCACGTGTGTGTGTGTGTATATGTGTGTGTGCCTACTTGACGTCGTAGCGGTGCATGAACATGATGTGGTCCCGGTAGGTGCGGTTCACGTCCAGGTCGATCTGACGGATGTCGGGCGAAAGTCCTCGAGCTCTGACCTTTAGCTTCTACAAGATATACAAATTGAATGCGTTAGTTTAGCATAACAATGGGGTGGGTGTTCACAAGAAGAAATAAACCTGCATTCAATTTGACCATTTTTAAAGACTACTTAACGAAAACAAACTTTAAATACACAACTTTATTTTGGATCAAATGCCTAAATATTGATCTAGGTATGATCCCTAGGTATTACATTTTTTATTTACAAGATTGAAATAAAACGGTGATATTGGCTATGAATGTCACATTATTAAATTACTAACTAAAACTATTCATTACTCATCAAAAAACAACAACTGAAAATGTTCTTTAGTAATGAGAACTTGTGCTGGTCTGGAAGTATATCTCACCCAAAATCCCATCGCAATATCATGATATTATTCTTGCTCTGCAACCCCCCCCCCCCCCCCCCCCCCCCCATACACACACACACACACACACTGGCCTCTTCTTTAGCCCACAACAATGACTCACGAATCAACAGCTTTATGAAATCTCTTTGAACCAAAGGACTGCTCAGTAAGTCTTATTAATATTGCAGGTAGAGTGGCCAAAATAAAACCGTGTCATTCTGGGGGGAATGAGTATAGTAGGGGTGTTTTACAATCATCTGGAAGGTACTGGTTTGATCCCCAATGTCCTCACGGTCTACCTTTATGAAGAGCACCACCTGCTTGTCAATGACCTGTACCTGAATTCACTATTAGTCCCTTTGGATTAAGCATCCGGTAGATCAGTGGTTCCCAACCTTTGACCTTAGGTGTACCACTAAATTGTCATCTTTCACGGACCACCTCGTATGCAAATGGTACAAAATAGATAAATACACATGCAGTGGCTGAGCAAAGAGTGCCAGCGCCCCCCTTTATATACAATTACAAGAAGGCCGTGGCCAGTGGGAAACAGCTGAAAGAAAAAGTCAGCAACGCTGCTTATGCTCCCAGTGTGTTGATTTGCCAAACACAAATGAACACAAAACATCAATGGAAAACATTACAATGAAAAAGATGGAAAGATCGAATCAACAAGGCTCTATAAAAAAAGAAAATAACAAGCCATAATATTATATTTACTGAACAATACTTAATATATTTATTTTCAATGATCTCATTTCTTTTTTTCAATTATTGTAGAATGTGTCTACTTCAAGAATAAACCCCCAGGTACCACAGGTTGGTTAGCACTGCAGCAGAGGACTCAGGAGCAGTAGTATGATTTCATACAACGACAAACAGCGAGGGTAGGTTGGCGGTTGGGCCATGTCCCAGCGGGTGGATGTTTTCTTTTTTTTTATGAGCAAAAATCCTGTATCTTTGTTCTTTGGAAGGGAACTATGGATGGTGTGTGTGTGTATGAGCTTGTGTTTGTTTGTGTGTGCTGGTGGGGAGGGGTTACCTCATAGAAGTCCTTCTTCTCCTCCTTGATCTTGGGGACGTCGAGGAGCAGAGCCCAGACCTCCCCACGCAGCTGCAGAGGAATCCCCTTGTAGATCCTGCGAGACAACTGGAGGAGACAAAGCAGACACCGGTCAGGGAGCGCGCACACACACACACACACACACACACACACGCACACACATTCAAACACACACACACACACACACACACATACATACACACAGACACACAGAGACAAACACACAGGCACACACACACACACACACACACACATCCAAACACACAAAAACACACAGGCACACACACACACACACACACACACACACACACATAAACGCGAGTACGAAAAGACCCATATATGTGAACAAAAAAAGGCATACACATGCACACACACACACTAACAAGTGAACACAAAAATATACACACACATATATAAATGCGAGCATGAAAAGACACACACACACACACACACACACACACACACACACACACACACACACACACACACACACACACACACACACACACACACACACACACACACACACACACACACACACACACACACACACACACACACACACACGCAGCCTCAGCCATGCCCACGACCCAAAATAGGTCATGGTTCACTTAATGTCTAACTATCTGGCATCGCTGAATTCTGCAGAACAAGTGAGAGTGATTTCCTTAAGGTGAATGGAAATCTAAAACTACATTCTGATTTAAAATCGATGGTTGTGTAGGTGAGCTGCATGACCCTTTGTGCCCTGTCTTGAATATGAACCACCTGAACACTCACACACATAATTATAGAGTTTGTGTGTGTAGAGAGTGAGTGAGAGAGAGAGAGGGAGACAGAGAGGAGAGAGAGAGAGAGAGAGCCTGAGAGAGGTGAGAGAGCGAGAACGAGCTCCCTCTTTAATATAGCATATATAGCATGTCAAGGACACACTACAGAGTTAATAAAGAGTAAAAAAACAATGAAGGTAACACCATACAAGACGGATCACTGTGTATGTGTATGTATGTGTGTGTGTGGGTACGTTTTCTCTTTACAATTTCCTCTCTAAATTACCAACAGCTCTGTTAGAACACGATGTGTCAACAGATGATCAATAGCGTGTGTGTGCTTGTATATGTGTGTTGTGGGTTTCAAGAAGGCGAGGGTGGGTGAGTGGGAGCTGTGGTATTCTGTGTGTGTTGTTTGCTCAATCATCCTTTGGGACTCACAGCCTCCACTGCAAGAGCCTCACAATTACACTCTGATGAGCATCTGTTAGACCAATCCCTTCTTCATGTGTGGATGTGTGTGTGTGAGAGTAAGACTCCATTTGTGTGTTATTATGTTTAATAGTGTGAAACGGTTGTCTTTTATGTTTACATACAAGGCATCTGGACGCATCATTGTGTATGTTTGTGTTTGTGCAAGCGCGTGATTCTGTGAGTGAGTGAGCGTGCGCGTGTGTGTGAGTCTTTTGTGTGTGTTTGTTTCTAAGAGAGTGTAAATGCTTCATGTGCTTGTGCAGGCATATGTGTGTGCCTACATGCGCACGTGTGTGTGTGTGTGTGTGTGTGTGTGTGTGTGTGTGTGTGTGTGTGTGTGTGTGTGTGTGTGTGTGAGGAGCAAGTTGTTCACCTTCTCACTGTTCTTGTACTTGTCCCAGCTCTTCAGCATCTTGAGCCACTTGGAGGTCCGCTCCACCTCTAGGTGCTTTTGCTACGGGGGGAGAGAGAGACAGAAATTGTCAAAAAATGTGTCTCTTCATCGGTGCCAGCTGTGATGCGTCAACAGCCACCTGCCCAAAATAACCACCAATGATTTCCAAAATGAACAAAAAAGGAAAACATGATTGAAGAAAAATATATAAATAGAAAATAAAGTCTAACTGTAGGTTACAATGTGTGCCAAAATGTCAAAAGCAGGGCATGCGGGGAACAATGGTGATGAAATCATTTTAATTGAATGTTATTGAATTTTCTTCAACAAGATGAACACCACGCAGTGTTGTTTTTACCATACTTTAAACCATACTGTGAGTGTTTGCATCCCATGTCTTTGAGTGTGTGTGTGTGTATGTGTGCGGGCATGTGAGTGTGTCTTTGTGTGTGTGTGTGTGTGTGTGTGTGTGTGTGTGTGTGTGTGTCTGGATGTAGCTGCCATATTGTCACATTTGCAGCAGCTGCATTTTGTACTCTTGGGTGCCCCAGCTGGCATTTTGTATCAGCTGAAGGTTCTTGGTGAAAGCACCAATCAACATCTCACTTCAGACGGAAGGGGGGAAAAGAGAAAATAAAAGATTGGCAACACTCACCTTTTCTTCCACCGAGTCGTAGGACGGTAGCTCCTCCACACTGAGATGAGGAGACAGAGGAGAAAGGAGAGAGGAGAGGGAGGAGGAGAAAGGAGAGGAGAGGGAGGAGGAGAAAGGAGAGGAGAAGATTGAAGAGAGGACAAAGGAGAGGAGAAATAGGAGAGGAGAAGATAGGAGTGAAGGGGAGATGGAGAGGGAGAGGGAAGGAGAGAACAGAGGATATAATAACATGGGAGAGGAGCAGAGATAAGAGTATAAGGAGAGAGGAGTGGGGATAGGAGAGAGGAGTTAGGATTTAGGATAAAGAAGGGAGAAAGTAATCCACAGCAGAAAGGAGAGAGGAAGAGGAGATAAAAGGATAACAAGAAAATGGGTTCAACATAAATCTTCATTGTGGCACAGCCAACCCAAAACGGTCTGAACTCTTTTTGATTTAGACTCTGACTTTGTATTATCTGCACCATTTTCAACCCCACAATCCTACTATGCAAAATATCATAAGACTCCTTTGAAATCTGATAAAAGAGAAATGTCCCATTATCCAATAGCCCCGGCCTGGACCCGGTTCAGTCTTGGCGTACATGTGTGTTGCCGGACTTCAGTGCAAGACAACAAACCAGTTTTCCAGTAAGAACCGAATCTCCGGATCAACAAGAGAACTGAGCAAGCAGTGGCCACTCGGGGGTCAACGGTTCCCGGCCACGGATCAAAGAGACAAGGGGCCTCAAAGTTATCAGCGCTAGCGCAAACAGGAAATAACGGATGAAGGCCCCCCCTCCATTTTGGCTCAGTTCCTCAGTCTCAGCAGGGATCATTTAGCTATCCCAGGAAACGAACCAAACCAAATATTGTTTGGGCCACTGTGAGAATATAATGTTCTTTTTCTTCGCCCATCCTTGGGTGAAAAAACAAACAGTTTATTATGACAAAAAGACTGCACATATTCAAGGCAGGCCCAGCCAAATGCTTCTTCAATACCCGTTTCTGCACAGCACAGCACAGCACCGCACACTATGACGCCCAGTGGAAGAAACTCTTGAAACATGTGAAATTAAGTGAAAGTGAGCTCAGATCCACAGCGCTAGCTGGGACGCTGTTGTCATGGTAAAGGAAGGAAATGAGTGTCTTGCACTCATCCACGCTTCCTGAGAGAATAATTCGGGGATTCCCCCTCCCCCGTGTTTTTCACCTTTCGAACTCTGACCCTAACATGGAAGTGTGTGTGTGTGTCTGTGTTTCGGGGGCACGAGAGAGCGAGAGACTGACCACATATGTATAAGAGCTAATTGGTTTGTTTGTAATGATGTCACTGGTCTTTGATGATGTCATGTCACTGGTCTGGGATGATGTCAGTTGTGCTGTGACTGACCTCTGACAAAACTTTGGAGGAGGTCACGGCTCCCCCGAGATGATCTTCCAGCCCTATCCTGATCTGTCACCCCTGATCAACACAACCATACATATCCTGCTAGACACTTTGCACATTCTGCTTCCGACCGCATACACACCATCAATCCATCTCTTTATCACTCCCCTCTCTCGTTTTTCATCTTCCCAGCTCAGCTTTTGATTTAGTTTCATTTCCATCTTTTCTTCTGCCACCATCTCCCCACTCTCTCTTCATCTTTTCAACTCTATCTATTTCCCTCCCTTCTCACTCACTCACTATCTCTTTATCTCTTCCCCTCTCTTTATCTCCCTCCCCTCTCACTCACTCACTCTGTATCTCTTTCCCTCTGCCCATCTCCCTCCCTTCTCCTTTCCCGCTCTCTCTCCCTTTACCCCTCCTTTCCTCCCACCTCTCCCTGTATTTTCCCTCCCTCCCTCCCTCCCTCCCTCCTGGCTGAGGCCTTCGGACCAGACACAGTGGCCCTATGATTGAGGTTAACTCAGCCATGAACCCCATGTGCCAGCCTAAATATAAAACACACCAGCACACCGCTGTGTAAAAGCCTCGCCACACACACACACACACACACACACACACACACACACACACACACACACACACACACACACACACACACACACACACACACATCTCTTGCCACTAAACGGCAGCATTAGCCTGTGATTATCTTTTTTCATCTGTTACTTCAAAGTGACGCCCCCGTTGAAGCTGTGCTTTGAAAGAGAAGCCATGATGATGATAATAACGAAGAACACAGTCACATATAGATACTTCTATACATGGATACGTTTGTGTATGTGTGCCTGGCCTTACTGGCGGAAGCCGAAGCGGTCAATGTCTTTGTACAGGCGGAAGTCTGTGTCCTCCCAGGGCTCCACGGTGGCCTCCTTACCCTGCAGATAGAGGAGGAGGAGGAGGAACAGGAAGATATAAACAGTGTATCTAGAATGCATGGACCTTCAAAACACCTGTGTGTGTGTGTGTGTTAGGTAAGGTGTGTGTGTTTACATTAGGTGAGAGGTGTGTGTATACTGTATACGTTAGGTAATGTGTGTGTGTGTGTGTACATTAGGTGAGGTGTGTGTTCATACATTAGATGAGGTGTGTGTTCATACATTAGATGAGGGGTGTGTGTATACATTAGGTGAGGTGTGTGTATACATTAGGTGAGGTGTGTGTATACATTAGGAGAGGTGTGTGCATACATGTGGTGAGGTGTGTGTGTATACATTAGGTGGGGTGTGTGTGTATACATTAGGAGAGGTGTGTGTGTGTATA
Organism: Lota lota; assembly: GCA_026745465.1. Lineage (NCBI taxonomy): Eukaryota > Metazoa > Chordata > Actinopteri > Gadiformes > Lotidae > Lota > Lota lota. The sequence continues at coordinate 1,230,212 of JACYXH010000753.1, forward strand.
CATTAGGAGAGGTGTGTGCATACATTAGGTGAGGTGTGTGTGTATACATTAGATGGGGTGTGTGTGTAGACATAAGGTGAGGTGAGTGTGTGATTTCGTTTGGTGAGGTGTGTATAGGTTAGGTTAAGTATGTGTGCACTCCTTCAGGGACCACAGACACTGCATGTTCTGCGTTAAACTCTCCCCCTTCGATGAGTTCCTCACCGAGGGTCCGATACCGAATGCCAGCCACGATCTTCAGGGGCATCCAATCATGTTTTTGATTGGCCCGTAGATTACTGCAGAGCCGTGACTGGTGCCCTTGGGGAGTGTGTGTGTGTGTGTGTGTGTGAGTGCTTGCCCTCGCGTGAAAACGGAACCGCGGTTACGCGTGTGATAAGAGTGGCTTAGCGGAGTATATATCTGTATATGATGTGTGTGTGTGTGTGTGTGTGTGTTGCGTGTGTGTGTATTATGTGTGTGTCACCCCTAACAGGTGTGAAATGAACAGCCCAGACACCCAGCTGCGTCACTGTCTGGCTCCCCGCCTCCCCGCCTCCCCCCCGGCACCCCGGTTAGGTTTACGGGAGGGCAATGGAAGGGAAAGGCCAAAGACGTGACAAAGCTGTGACGGTCTCACGTGGCTATGACCAGGACTACGGGACTGGTCACTCAAGACTTTCTGTTTTAGGATGAAAGGAGACAGGAAATGCCTGACTACCCCCTCTGCACAATCAACACATTTGTAGCAGCAGATAAGAGGCTGGGGAGTGTGTGTGTGTGGGGGTGTGTTTGTGTGTGCATGCATGCTAACAATGTATTTACGAAGGCTAACTTTACATAAATATTACTCGCGCTAGCAATCAATAAAACAAGATATGAGGACAAAAGGGACCAATGCCAGTTTATCTTGGGTATAGATCGGCTGAACAAAAGGTGTCATTGTTCATCCTCGTTTGGTGCCTTCAATTCACTTTCAAGTATGCACACCCACGTGCACGAACACACAGAGGCACAAACGTGCACACGCACACACACACACACACACACACAGAAACACCAGCCATCTAACCACCAACCCTTCAGCTGTCAGAAGCAAGCGATGCAACGACAAAACATTGGCACAAAAATCTCGCCTCGATAATTCTTTGAAACGTAAGAAAAAAGTAAAGCCAAATTAAATAAAAGATGTCAGAGAGAGACGGTAGACCAAACAACTGATGCCTGATCAACTGATGGATGGGTGACAACCTAAGCAAAACCACTGTTGGGTCAAAGGACAAAGCTGTGGCCAGATAAAGTAGGAGTTATAATAATGTTTGTGCGTACGTATGTCCGGCAGTGGCAGGAGTGAATAATGTAATTGTTCACACATATGGCGAGCGCAGGGAGCGAGAGATGCAGAGAAGACGCCTCGCCAAAGCATGGCGAAGGTCACAGCTTTTAGTCGCTTGATGATTGCATCATCATCATCTTCATCACAGATGCATACAGGTATCACAGCATTAAAGAAAGAGAATGAGGCAGAAGTGGGGAGAGACAGACAAGGGGAGAGAGAGAAAGAGACAGAGACAGAGAGGTGGAGAGAGAGACAGAGGGGCTAGAGTGAGAGGAAGAGAGACAAAGAGGAGAGTGAGAGAAAGAGTCACAGATGTAGGAAGTGAAAATGAGAGACGGAGACAGCGATAGAGAGGTGGAGAGAGAGAGACAGAGAGGTGGAGATTGAGAAGGAGAAAGACAGAGACAGAGAGAGATAGAGAGGTGGAGAACGAGAGGGAGAGAGACAGAGACTGAGAGGCATAGAGGTGGAGAGGGAGAGAGAGACAGACAGAGAGAGATAGGGAGGTGGAAAGCAAGAGGAAGGGAGACATAGGGCCAGCTGCTGTGCTTGGAAGATTTATTTCTGAATCTGGTCAACGTTTGGCCGCACTGCAGATAGTGTCTAAATCCTCGCAGCCATTATTGGCAGAGAAATTTTGAATAAATACGACTAAATCAAACACACAAACATCTGAGAGGAATTTGGAGAGAAAAAAACAACAATTTCTTTCCAGCACTGTGTTTCCTTGTATCTATCTATCCATCCTTCAATGTTTATCATTCTATCTATATGCATCTATCTATGTATCCATCCAATCTAGATTTTAAGATTCAAGACTCAAAGGGCTTGATTGGCATGGAAAACATGCATTGGCATTGCCGAAGCACAAAAGGTAAAATAAAATACAAAAAAGCTACAAAATAAGAATTAATTGATAATACAAATTAAAAAGTTAAAAAAACATTCCTCTATCCATTCCATCCCCCTTTCCCATCCCCTCTCCCCCCACAATGATTTTACAATAATAATTTAAAAGAAATAGGAAATCTAAATTTTCAAACCAGCAGAAACGAATTGGAGTGACGAGTTTCAAAGAGCAGACTGGTGTCGATTAGAGCACTCCACAGGTTAGCTCCCAGCCTCACGGGATTGATTAGTTATGTTTGGGTTTAAGACAAAGAGAAGCACTCACACACACATTGAAACACACACACACACACACACACACGGCGTGTCTAAAAAAAACATCTGTCTCTCCCTCACAGAGAGGTGTGTCTCGGAATGTAACCTTACAGGGAATTCAGTGACTGTTCTTTTATTTTAATTTTTATGATGCCAACACTGACTCATCTAAATCTAATGACGAAGATAGAAAGAGAACACATTCTAATTTAGAGAGGGGGAAAAAAAGCCTTCAAGCAATAACTGCCAATATTCGAATAAAAATCTAGAATTGAATGATCACACAATGTTGATAATTGGGCCAAAAATGTGATGTACGATTATTCAAGCTGCCACTTCTTCTAAGATCCCACTTATTCCGTCACTTCTGCAGATAACAATTACGCAATGTGCAATTATCATTGTGCTAATTTGGTAAGTAACGGCAATATCCTGGCACATAGTACAGACAAGAGCTGATGCGACTCAAGAGATTATCAACAGATGTACACAGCATATGCATGCTGTGTTTAGGCCTATAGCTGATTGAACACAACATGCATATGTTGTGTTCTCCGGATGGGAATCGGCCGGGACCTCAGGGTACGGTGACGAGATGACGAGAAAGTGAAGTGACTCCAGTCGATTGGTTTGTGATGTACAACGGGTCCCCGGGAGCAGGAAGTGAAATTAGCTTGAAGGGCCATACACACTGGATGGGCCACCCATACACACTTATCTGCTAATGAGCATGCATGTAGGATTTGATTGGAAGGCTCCTCGTACCTTGTCATATTTGGCGACGATCTCGGCACGTTCCTGCGCGAGTCTGACTGCCGCACCCTGCTCCGTTTCAGACGCTGAGAGAGAGAGAGAGAGAGAGAGAGAGAGAGAGAGAGAGAGAGAGAGAGAGAGAGAGAGAGAGAGAGAGAGAGAGAGAGAGAGAGAGAGAGAGAGAGAGAGAGAGAGAGAGAGAGAGAGAGAGAGATTATTCTTATTCAAAATTCTTTAATTTTTCTTCGTTGGGAAATAGCAAATACATAAATACATAGATACAATTGTTAAAACCGTGCATTTAACCTGGCCAGGATCAATTCATATCCCTAAAATGTAACCCACCACATCTTTTCACCTCTCATCTAAAACCTTGCTTTAGGGTTTGGGTTTCCTTTAAAGCAGGTTTTCTACATTTCTGGGGACACCTTTACTACAAGACATTAAGACATATCCATCTCTTTTAATATTCTGCAGACAGACGAACAGAGGGTCATTACTCCCACAATTCAGTGTTATAGGCTCATTTTGATTCCCTGTGGATAGATATCATCAAACGGACAGAAAACAAATAGGTACCGGTACATATTTCTGGATGAATACAAGATTTGTGTTTGTGTGTGGAAGGCTTCCTCACAGTGGCCTTTGTTACCTAGAAACCACACAGTGTTCAACCAAATGGCCGACTTGTCTAGTTAGCCCACACACAGATGTGTGTGCTGTGCGTACATCAGAGAAAAATAATCTAGAAAGAAACAGGCACTCTGTTTAAAAGTCATAGAGTCAAACGGTTGTTTATACACCAATACATTAAAACAGTAAAAAAAAAAAAGAAAAACACACTTCCCACTTCTCCATTCACTTCCACAATGTACAAGTCAAACTTCCCCTCCCCTCAACAGGTGAACACACTCAGGCACAGCTACATGTCCACACACACAGACACCACTTCTCCATTCAGATCCCACTAGGAAGTTCGTGAACTCTCTGCTCTTTGGTAAAAGCCACAGCATCGCCAAACAACGAGATCACAGCTTATTATAACAAATTGATCAGTGGCAAAACAGCCACTGGAATACATACAGGAGTGCCAAGCATTAACTGCAATTTGAGGCACGTGAAAGATAAGAGATTGTTTTTCTTTCTCAGATTTGGCTTTATGTTTGAAACCAATTTCGACATAAAGATGTCTGCCTTGCTAATCATAACAATTGTGAAATGCTCAGTGTTTTCCCTTGAAGATTGTCGGCAGCAGCCAAAAAACAGTCCTGCCACGCCATCAGAATAGTTTTACAACTTCTTGAGCAAAAAGGTATATTCATAATCATTCAGAAAAGCTGTATTTTCTGCTGCTGTATTGGAAAAAGTAATTTCTGCGTCAGGGCAAACCCCCAACAAGTCCCCAACCCCAAAAAGATCTCATTGAGCTGCTGTGGAATTTTTATGACAGGATGGAGTGACAAAGAGGAAGGCGTGAGCATTAGGCTGCCAAGAGTACACACACACACGAACACTAACACAAGAAATTGGCAGGCCTAAACTATCAAAGCAACACACACACACACACACACACACACACACACACACACACACACACACACACACACACACACACACACACACACACACACACACACACACACACACACACACACACACACACACACACACACACACACAAGCATTAGCATCAGCATGCTGGCTGGGTCCAAACAAGCTAGCAAACAAACAAGTCCAATGCACAGACGGAGCTTTGACTTCTGGGAATTCCGTCAGGTGTGTGTGTGTGGTTCCCATGGTAACAGCGGTGGCATTAGACTTGTTTTGCATTCCTGCAGTTCGTTGCAGACGTCTCGTGATACGTGGGGACAAAAAAAAAAGTATTGTCGTTGCATTAATCCAGTCGCACCATCCCAACCTGACCTGGATGTCTATTGTGAGTGTGTGTGTGTGTGTGTGTGTGTGTGTGTGTGTGTGTGTGTGTGTGTGTGTGTGTGTGTGTGTGTGTGTGTGTGTGTGTGTGTGTGTGTACCCAGCTTTAGTCATATTAGTATTCTATGGGGGACAAGACTTCAGATAAACGCAATTAAGCCCCATTTCATGCTTTGGTAGTCACAGTGGTGCGTGTGCGTGTACCAATAACTTTTGTACAAACAGGATGCAGAACACAATAAATATAATACAATACACCACCAGACTAAGTTTTTAACAACAAAAACTTCATGCTGAATCACAACCATCTCCCCTGCCCTCGCTCACACACACACACACACACACACACACACACACACACACACACACACACACACACACACACACACACACACACACACACACACACACACACACACACACACACACACACACACACACACACACACACACACACACCTATCCCCCCCTGTTGAGAGTGAATTGTCCATGACTCCCCCTGGTGTCCATCAGTCCCACCCCCCCCCCCCCCCCCCCCATCCACTGTCCTCATTCCTGCTCTTCTAACGAGTCTTGCTGTCCACCCATCCATTGATATATAACCAGAGTGTCATTCTATTTATCTATCTATCTATAGGGCTTGTACATCATAACGTCACATCGCAATGACTTCTGCCATTTTGGTAGCAATAGAATGCGAGTTATCTTGTTGGTAGAATGGTGACACCATGGATCTACTGATTCATCCATAGTGTCTTTCTGTCCATCTATCCATCTACTGATTCATCCATAGTGTCTTTCTGTCCATCTATCCATAGTATCCATCTACTGATTCATCCATAGTGTCTTTCTATCTATCTATCCATAGTATACATCTATTTATTTATCTATCCATGGTATCGTCTATCTATCCATTCATAGTATCCACCTATTTATCTATTATATGCCACTGTCTGTTTCCAAGCATCTTTCCATCCATCAATGTTTTGATGTATCATTATTATACAAATCGATGCATCCATCGATGTACCCTTCTACTGTACCTATCCATCCGTCTATCAATTCATCCTAGACAAAGCTGATGGATTGTGCTTCAAGTAGGAGCCCCCCACATTTATTTTACAATAATAATAATAAATGGCAAATCCCATTTTTAAAACCAGCAGAAACTAAATGGAGCAGTAGCAGACTGGTGTCAATTAGAGCACTCCACAGGTGAGATCCTAGCCTCACAGGACTGATTAGTTGTGTTCCGTTTGGTACATAGAAAGAAACACACACAAACACTTCAAAGACATTCCAGCAGCAGAGAAGTGGAAGCAAGCAGGCTCAGTGTGAATCCATCTGGACTGCCACAGTTCTTTTGACTGTATATACAGTAATGTAATATATATTGATAGAAGAGTATATGGTGCTTTTTCTAGCCACCACTCAAGGCACTTGGCAATTGTCGCCTCGCATTTAATCACTTTCATGAACACGCTCACACTGCCTACAGCGCTACCAACCGCCACAAGATGACGGCTACCTTGGCGAGAACCGTTAGAGGCTAGGCATTGTTGGTCTGTGATGACCTGCTTTACCACTTGAACTGAAACCATTAATCTAATTCAACTAATGTTTAAATAATATTGGACAATGATTTGGTTATTTTGCCAGGCTAAATAGTTTTTTTCATTCATCAACTAAGAAAATATGAAAAATGCAGTGCTTATAGTGACAGAAATGCAACTCTTTTTTTAGGTTTAGTAGCTTAACTCAACTTTTTTAAGCATGCAGATTCAAGTGATCCTTTTATGTCCTAGATATGTACAGAAAATATGAAATAAAAATTCTAGATGAAATTCCGGATCAACAGATGAATCAACAACAGTGAAACATGGTGCCGTACAACTAAGAGATGGTGACGAGCCCAACGGCGAAATAATTTAGAGAGAAATAAACGAGAGGAGTTGATCTCGTTCAGCTGGTTGGCCATGACGGAGGTGACTGACGTCATTGTCTTTGCCAGTGGGGGTGGGGGGTGGGGGTGGGGGGGGGGGGGGGGGGGGGCTTGAGTGGCACAGGCTTGACGGCTGTAAACGCTGTGGCGCGACGACAGGTTTAATCACAGCCTCTGTCTATTTCTCTTCGCGCTAGCTAGCTTCCGCCGGGGTTAGCGCAATTAGCCGCAGTTTTTTTTCTGTGTTTCCGAAAAAGACAGGAAAAAAGGATTCTTGACACCTAAAGGATGAATCGCCCTCGCCCCCCTTCTGCGTCTTTTTCTCCTCCTCTTCCGTTCCCCCCTCTCCCTCTCTTTGTCTCTTTCTAAACCCCCAACTGTTCAGTGGAGGACTTAATAATCATAGTAATAATGATGATGATGATTGGGATGATAGTAAGAACAATGTGAAAAGTGACAGTGCAGACTGATTGTGGGGAAGAATGCGCTTCCTGTACTTGGTTATTCAGAGTCAACTTCCCTAGTTTTCAGCCATTGTAACCCCTCAGCTGCAGTGAGTGGACAATGTGAGCCAATGCCAGACACACACAAACACACAGCATGCAGAGACATGCGCACACACAAATGCATGCACATTGCAGACACACACACAGACACATTTTCTTTTATTTTGCCTACGGAGCGGCCACCATCTGAGGATATGGCCACACACCAGCACCACACACCAGCACCACACACACACACACACACACACACACACACACACACACACACACACACACACACACACACACACACACACACACACACACACACACACACACACACACACACACACACACACACACACACACACACACACAGATTCAATAAGGGGTCTTTTGATTTGATTTCCAGTGCTGTTGAAAGGTCCACCCAGGCTGCTTGGCAGTGAAGTTAATGGTGTGATGAAGCTTCAGGATGTGAGGGAGCTGAACTACTCTCGCTCTCTCTCCCTTCCTCTCTCTCTCTCTGTTTGGTGGTCTTGCTCAGAATACGCTCAGGGAAAGAAACCTCAACAATGAGATTTCAACCCCAATAGACTACGATGCAGTTCGCTTCACGGCGACTAAGTCCCCCTCCAAGGAACAATACTGGTTATAGTAGTAGTTATTCGGTGCACAGGCACGCACGCTTGTTCTTGCATGTGCGTGTGCGCAAATGTATCTATTATTTAGAAATTATTTGAATGCAACTTTTCCATGCTACATCGAAATTCTGGCAGCAAACGAATGTTATGGTTTTGTGCGCACACACTCAAGCACACATGCACATTCACACTCACACATGCACAAACACACAACACGAGTGATGTCACCATACACAATCCAAACAACAACAACACAAAAGCAGCGCCACTAACCATGAGTGTGTGAGTGACTCCACCGGGCCCTGTGTGACATTAGGAGCTATTTGCTACGCGTCCACAACAATCATCAGCTCTCCCAGAGAGCCTCTTAAACACTGCACTTAACACCGGCAGACCAACTGGACAACATCATGTGACCGAGGGATGACTCATGGTGGCAGCAGTGGCCGCCATCAAACAAACACACAAAACACAGAGGGAAGAACACGATGAACAAGAGGTGGCCCTAACATAGAACACACACAAACTGAGTAAATGTGTGTATGTGTGTGTGGGTGGGTGGGTTGGGTGAACTCAAAATGGTGAACTCAAAATCCAAAAACAACTGTCAACAATACGAAAGTTCCTTTAATACAATGCAGGTGTTAAGAAAAACCAGAAACAAACTGGTGTTAAACTAAATCAATCAAAACTAGTATTGCCATGGCTGTCACATGGCCATCTCAATATGTGTCCATACATTATCAGTAAGACACACTACCCAGTTCAACCCAGTTCAACCAGACCTCCATATATATTAAAATAAAAGCAGAGTGCAGGTTGAACTCCCTGAAGTCTAAACAAACTATTCTGCCACAAAACGTACAAAAGGCAATACTTTACTGTTTATTGCGATGGGAATCGACGGTCCCCTCGGCATGAATGTTTCTTCTATTTATTTACTATGATTCTTATCCTTTTCTTTACCTCTTTTCAGCCTGACGAGCGGATTTGCCGGGCTGCTCAGAACTTTGGTCCGCATGAGGTTTGCGACGACGTCGTCGCGTTCACACGCTCACAGAAAGCTGCGTTGTCAGAGGCGGGGGTGGGGAGAACCATCAGTCCCCCGATGTTGGACCGAAAACCCGGGGCCGCGGACAGAACTCACCGCTCTGCATCTAACGCCTAACGCTACATACTGACGCGGAACCAAGTGTGTCGCTCACTGGAGCCCCTCGATGACACATGAAAGAGAGAGACAGATAGGGGGTTAGAGAGAGATAAACAAAGAGAGAAAGAGCAAGAGAGAGAGAGAGAGAGAGAGAGAGTGTAGGAGATACAACAGAAGAGTTACAGAGGGACAGAAACAGAGAGAAGTGAGATAAGTTGTGTGTCAGTGTCAAGGGGTCTTTGCAGTAACAATGCTTCCGTTTGTCAAATCCAATGTAGAACAGAGACAGAGAGAAAAACAAGATGAGGAGGGGAGGGTGAGAAGGTGTGTGTGTGTGTGTGTGTGTGTGTGTGTGTTTGACACAGAGAGATAAATAGACAGCTACAGAGAGACAGAAAGCTACAGAGAGAGAGAGACAGAAAGCTACAGAGAGAGAGAGACACAAAGCTAGACAGAGAGACATAAAGCTACAGAGAGAGAGACAGAAAGTTACACACAGATTAAAAGAGAGAGACATGACAGACAGAGAGAGTGAGAGAGGCAGAGAGAGGCAGAGAGAGAGAGAGAGAGAGAGGCAGAGAGAGAGAGAGAGAGAGAGAGAGAGAGAGAGAGAGAGAGAGAGAGAGAGAGAGAGAGAGAGAGAGAGAGAGAGAGAGAGAGAGAGAGAGAGAGAGAGAGAGAGAGAGAGAGCAGAGAACACGCTGACTTCAGGAGCCAGGCTGTCCCACTCACAACATTCCACATAACACCCAAACACAAACAAAACAACAACAGGCCCCATTGAAGGCATCAGAAAGAACAAAGAGAAAGAACAGACAGACAGACAGACAGACAGACAGTCACAGACAGCCACAGATGTAGAGAGAGAGAAGAAAGAGAGAGAGGGGTGGGTTGAGGGGGGGGGGAGGACTTAGCAGGTGACATCTTCATGATAAACAGCACCCATTAAAGCACCATTATGAAATGGACGCGGCATTGCATGACGAGTCGTATCGATATAGCCTACCTGACGTGTGCTGGGGGGACAGAGAGAGAGATAGAACTGAAAAAGCAGGTACGTGTGTGTGTGTGTGTGTGTGTGTGTGTGTGTGTGTGTGTGTGTGTGTGTGTGTGTGTGTGTGTGTGTGTGTGTGTGTGTGTGTGTGTGTGTGTGTGTAAAAATCAACAAAATAACCGTCTCATTGTTAGGTCTACCAGTGGTCAAAGTTGTGCTGTTGCTTATTATCATTTCTTATTATGATTATCATCTTATGTTATGTTTTGAGAAATGCAAACTAAATGCAAATATCCCCTAGAAACTCATATAGCGACTGCTTGTGAAATATATTTTTTGTGGGATTTGGTTTAAGTTGCCTTTAAGATTTTCCGAAATGCAGATCGGGGGAATTTAATTGAAAATCAAGCCTTGTCAAAAAAGCAACTTTACCTGCAATAAATAATTAATCATTTTCTATTATCATATTTTAATGAGCTCCAAATTACTGTTATACAGGGGACTGAGCCTTTTAACTGCAGTACTACGGTTTGAGGACCAATACACCTCCATGAAGAAAACTAAAGTGCACTCCAATTGTTTTCACAGACACAATACTTGAAGAGTAAGAGAGAGAGGGGGGGGGGGGGGGGGGGAGAAAGAGACACAGACAGACAGACAGACAGACAGACAGACAGACAGACAGACAGACAGACAGACAGACAGACAGACAGACAGACAGACAGACAGACAGACAGACAGACAGACAGACAGACAGACAGACAGACAGACAGACAGACAGACAGACAGACAGACAGACAGACAGACAGACAGACAGACAGACAGACAGACAGACAGACAGACAGACAGACAGACAGACAGACAGACAGACAGACAGACAGACAGACAGACAGACAGACAGACAGACAGACAGACAGACAGACAGACAGACAGACAGACAGACAGACAGACAGACAGACAGACAGACAGACAGACAGACAGACAGACTTGAGACAGAAAGAAGGAGAAAGAGAGACAGTACAGCACTGAAAAGGCTGTTGCCAGATACGGCCAGATACGGATATACTGCAGCCTTTCATTAGCAAGAGTTCTCCCTAGAGATCATTAATACCTAGGTCGCTACCTCCCACAGCATAGCACCTACATATGTTCTTAATTAAAAAGAACAGTAGGCAACTGGATCTGCTATCCTGAGGGACCAGGGAGCAGATCTAAAACACAGGTAATGCATTGGAGAAACTGTCATCGGCGGATCCTTAATGGCTGAACAAGGACATATATTTACACACTAGTTATGACTGGTGATGTAATTTCCCTCTATTTTATAGACAGAAGAGTTTAGACACACCCACTTTGTGTGTGCAGTGGGCAATGTCAGTTATTGGTCAACCTTTGTACAATATGTGCTGGGACCGGTGTATGAAAATACGCATCACACACCCACACACACACACACACACACAAACTCAATCGCTCATACATTCCCATACACACACCTATTTGACTCACAGAGGGTGATAAAATATACTCTGAACCGGGCAATACCACTGTATGCTAGCGGTCATTGTTTGCAACAGTTGTCAGAGTATGACAGATGACGTTGTCATACTACTGAGACGGGACAATAGAATACATTTGATTGTTTTACAACCATAAAAGATTAGGCTACAACGAGCACAAACAAAACTTTAGGAATTCATTGCACAATCATAAAACAGAAAGCACATTGCAACTGAATACTCCCTCTGGGTCAGTGAAGGACATGTCCCATGATGGTTCAAATGCTAACAAAAAGACTGCCAAAGAACACAACAAAAAAACTAAAAGTACAAGGTTGTTGATATAAATCTTCTGATGTTTGATCCAATGAAGACTAACAGACACCGTAGATATTAAACATCTCAGATATTAAAGACTCTTTGATAAGCTTGTTTTTAATACAAAGAGATGTTAAATAGAGAAAATATTAAAGTTCTTTATCTTCATACTATTGGATATACGCCAATATTACAAGTAAATACTTTTCCAACAACCACTTTTACTTTTCTATCCTGAACACTTTTGGCAAAAATACAAACCAGAAACAAAAATTTGCATCTGCCCTACAAGCGCAGTCTACCTGCATGCATAAGTGTATAACCCGTGTACACACGCTAGCTAACGTGGTCCTCATAGCTAGTGGGTAGAGCAAACACACAATAAAAAAACGAAAAACAAATACATAATAACTAAGGGACTGAATGAATCAGAAACAGCCTTCAATCTAATGCTCAACGCACACATTCTGAAAACCAAACTAAGCAGTCATAAAATAAAAGAGAAGTTGTCTTAAGCACTTGGCTGGCACATCATTTGAATAATTGAGTGAGCATGGCCTTGCACTGCCAGAAAATAAAGAGAGAGAGAGAGAGAGAAAGAGAAAGAGATCCATTTTAATAATGCAGAGCAGAGACATTAAGCCGCACAGAAGTGAACAGAAGAAAATTGATAAGCAGGAGAAAATGAAGAGAAGGAGAAAAAACGGACAAGATGACAGACGCAAGAAGAATTGGAAAGGAGAGACGTGGTGACAGATTGAATCCTAAGAGAGGAGAGTGAGGAAAAGGGGTTAGGAGAGTAGAGGGGAGAGAGGAGAGGAGAGAGGAGAGGAGACGACAGAGGAAAGAGGAAAGGAGAGGTGATATGAGACGAGAGAAAAGAGAGTAGAGAAGAGAGAGAAGAGAGATTTGGGTGGCTGCAGGTTTGGCAGAGGACTTGAGAAGTTATTTGCGTCAGGACTAGCATAAATCAAAAACCCTCTCTCTCTACACACACTGCCATACCAGTCTGGATGCCAGCTGCCTCTCTGACCAGCCTCCAGGCCTCACCATCCAGCCTGGAGGGCTCGCTCACCTGGGCGATTTCCCCAACCACCAGAGACCCCTACACCTTGTCGGAGTCAATGGAACGGAGCGCCCACTTCTTTTAATAGTATAATAATAATAATACTAGGTGGGCAGGACTGTCATGTCTAGTGGATGGAGTGTTCGTTTCCCAGCCGTCATGGAAGAACGTTTCTTTATAACCTTTGAGGTTTGTGCCTGCAATGTGATATTTCCCTATAAAGGTCATGAACATTTACTTTTTAAATGCTGGCCGTGTGTCTTCCCGTGATCATATTCCATTAAACCAAATGCTTTTCCTCCATGTAATGTCTTACGAGAAATACGTTTTCATCACCAGGCCAAAAAGGTCGTGGGTTTGATCCCCCAATGTCCACAAGCTAATCTGTAGATACCCCTGAGCCAGAGGCCCTAACAAATGTGTCTGAACTCACTTGTAAGTCGCTTTGGATAAAAGTGTCTGCTAACCGACTGTATGAGTAATAAAGTCTCTGTATCTAAGTATAGCAATGGTGGTCAATGTATGGTTGCTAATCAAATAATGGCGGATGGCAGCAAACCAGCTGGGCGTTGGTCAACATGCACAGGAACACCTCAATAGTGTTTCAACAACTGACACAAAAAAGTGGATAACGGGCACAAAGGTGCGGGGGGGGGGGGGGGGGTGATGTGATGGTGTATAAACGGCTCACTACTAAGCTTCCTCACAGAGGCATTGGATCAGGGGCGTCTATGCTGCCAGGCTAAACACCTGGACGGAGATGGATGGGACCGTCAGTGCAGCATTTTTCACCCTATGACCCATTTTCACTCTATGACCCACCTGCACGTGCCTACGCACGCACACACGTGCCTACGCACGCACACACGTGCCTACGCACGCACACACGTGCCTACGCACGCACACACGTGCCTACGCACGCACACACGTGCCTACGCACGCACACACGTGCCTACGCACGCACACACGTGCCTACGCACGCACACACGTGCCTACGCACGCACACACGTGCCTACGCACGCACACACGTGCCTACACACGCACACACGTGCCTACACACGCACGCATGTTTAATTTACTCAAATAAATAAAACATGGTAAATAACAATATCCTTTTTCAATTGTAAAAAAAAATACATGCTGGAAGCACAGTTTCTATTGCAGCTCTTTGAGCTCATATTACAATCTCTCTACTACAAAAAAATGATTAACAGAGACAATTTATCCTCATCAGAGGTGTCGTTACTCTCAAGTAAGCGCATTGGCATTGTTCAGAAATATCCTGTTTCAGTCAGACACACACACACACACGCGAGTTCACACTTCTGCACCATCACCCCTGTGAGTCAGAGCCGCCCAGCGTGTGAGGGAGCAGCATGGAAGCATGCAACCAGAGGACCCTTCATCCTCCATCTTCATCGAGTTAAGATAGATCTTATTCTTTCACAAGATTGCCCAGCGAGCAAATGTCAGGGGATAGAAAAAAGAATCATTAAAAACACAAAACAAGAAAGCAAAGCGCACACACGTATGCATAGACACACACACACACACACGCACAGTCACAATCAGCACACCATCAACTCTTAAGGAGGAGGAGGAAGAGGGGAGGTAGGGGTGGTGATGGTGGTCGATACAGGATTTCAAGCTCTCCTCACTCAGTTTGAGTAGCCCTCGCCATCTTCAGTGATTATGCGCGATGGACGAGTGCACTCGCGCCACTCGTATGTCATCAATAGTCTAACTCTGACAAGGTGGTCCAGAGACAGACAGACAGACAGACAGACAGACAGACAGACAGACAGACAGACAGACGGACAGAGCAGAGTATCGATGTGTTTACGAACACGAGACAGACAAACACAAATACTAGTAAGAAGATATGAACGCACACATAAATAAATTCAATACAGATCCGGTTATGGTAGAACCCCAAGAGACAAACGGATGGATAAACTGTTGTAATTCGGTTGAATAAAAGATGAAGACAAACTGACGTGAAGTAGAAAGAACAGATTGATAGGCAGGGCTGGTTTGGAGTTTTATTGCCACTAGTACGGCTGAATGAAATGGGTGATCAAATCATCCTTGTAAAATTTGATGTCATCATCATGTGCCAACAAAAGTGTCGGGAGAGAGCGATCGCGCTAACACCAGCTAGTGCCAAGACTAGCGAGTGTTAACGCTAGCAAGTGCTACACAGACGCTTAGCATTAGGCTTTGTTCACACTAGCTAGCATTAGCGCTAGCTAGAAAGGACTTGTGAAACTGATTGTCACAAAGAAAACCCAAACTAATTATAACCAAGTCAAGAACAAGTCAGTGAGCAACAGTAGTAGTGCGACGTTTCACATAAAGATAATTTTGTTCCCCAAAAGCTAGCCTTGCCCCCTCGCCAGACCTTAATGAGAAACTAAAAAGGGGCGTCCATTGGGGGAAAGAGACAGACGGACACATTAAAATCTACTTTAAATATATTTAGCAGAATAGATGATCACATCACTCACCCCCCCCCCCCACTCTTTGAATAAATGATCATTGACGTAATTAATTATGAATTTATTATTAGAGGTGGTGGGGTGGTGAACATCATTAAAGCAACAACTCACCCCTTGTTTGACCTCGTTAACATGGAAATGCAAATTAAGCTGGAAATTAGTGTGTCTGTGTGCACGCGTGTGTGTAAGTGTGTGTGCACGACGTGTGAGCTGGCTGTTCTATTTCAAGAGCATTGAAGTGTGAAGTTGACAATCTGTGGTTTGCCTTCCTCTGGCGAGGCGAAGACTTGGATACACTTGCGGTTAAAAACGCTACGAAAAAAAGCAGAACAAATATAAAACACCTCCAGAGAAAATGGTTGACTTTGGCTTTGGAGGATGTGTGACCCAATCAGGAGCTAGGACAGTGTAAGGGTTCAAAGGGCGAATGCTCAATGCCCCATCCCCCGGGGGTTTGCAATTGCTTTCTTGACTCGTCACTCCACATTGCGCAAAACTCAGTGATAAGGGCCACACACATGCACACGCACAAGACATGCCCTACAGTGAGTATGCACACACGCGCGCACACACACACACACACACACACACACACACACACACACACACACACACACACACACACACACACACACACACACACACACACACACACACACACACACACACACACAGCTCCCATAGCAACAGCACTATAAGAGCAGCGCCAGGGGAACTGAGCTTCGGCTCAGGCCATCATTGTGTTTGTTTAGCAGAAGGAGAACCAGTGTTACCTCCTCAATGACACACCACACCACAAAGACTACCAGACTACCGCCCGCATGGACCGTACACGTGGGCTCAGATTGTGTACAACACACATGCATGCACACACACGCACACACAGACTCTACGGTCAAGCATGTCTGACAGCAAAATAGCATTACAGCCGTTTTGTGAATGTGTACCCATGCACACAGCAGACACACACACACACACCTCCGAATCTGGCAGCCGCCCGGTGTCTGGACGGAGACACCAGCTCCTTGACGATCTGTAGCACCTGCATGCTCCCTGGGGTGGGGTGGGGGGGGGGGGGGGGGGGGTGGGGGGAGTGACAATCTGCCTCCCACCAGGAGAACGAAAGAAGCCGAAAAAAAAAGAGTCCCACTTTTTTGTCCTTTCAAGCTGCCCAGCGGCTCAACTCCTCCTCCTCCTCAGCCCTCCCCTGCCTCCCCCTCTTCCACCACCGCACTCATCCTCCAATTCCCTGGAACCCCGCGCCTCCGTGCTGCTCCTGCGTAACAAGTGTCATCCGACATGGATCAGGGGAGGCGTGGTGTGGTGAGGGGGGGTTGGGTCACCTCTACAGCCCCTGCAACTGCCTCGGGTGCAATCCTGGTGGTGGTGGCGGTACTGAGGCCGAATACCACGTTTACCGGCGTGTTGTCAGCTGACCTCAGTTGCCACGGCAGCCCATCCCGCCTCCCGCTTCTTTGCCGCTTCTCTCAGCCAATCACTTCAGCCCTCTCTTTCCACTCTGTGTTAGCGGCAGCTGGCGGACTTCAGAAGGCAGATGTGTGCTCGCACACACCCTCTCTTTCTCTCTCTCCGTTGCTCTCCATCTCTTTTTCACCCCTCCTGAGCACCTCACTCCCAGATGTTTCCCATGTCCTCGCTCGCTCTCTCTCTCTCTCTCTCTCTCTCTCTCTCTTTCTCGTGGTCACGGTTGCCGTGATGAGACAGCGAGAGAACGGGACTTGGCAAAAAAAAATAAAAAACACAGACGACAGCCCACCACGACCCCCACCCCCTCCCTCTACCTCCTTGTTGAACACTTGACCCGCTGGGAAAGGGGACTCGGCTCCAGCCAAAGATCGCCTCCGGTCGTTGGCTAGCGCTCAAGAGAACGCCGTAACGCACATCCACCGGCAGCGCTGCTCTGCAGAAGTGAGATTGAGTGAGTATTTCTGTGAGCGTGTGTGTGTGAGAGAGCGTGTGTGAGCCACTGTGCTCGGCTGGAGAGCACTCACACACTTTCCACTTGACAGCGAACACACATGAGGAAATAAGAGAACGGGGATGAACGAATTTCTTGATGAAGACTGGGAGGAAACGGACTCTCTCTCGCTCACTCGCTCTCTCTGTGCCTCGTACTGCTTTCTCATCCTCTTCTCTGCCTCTTTCTCCCCCTTCTCTCTCTCTCCCTCTCGCTACCTCTCTTTACTCTGGTCCGCGACTGCAGCAGCAGAGATAAAAAGGCAAATATATATATATTTTTAAATCTGTTTTCAAGGCGCAGCAGAAGGCAGTGTCTATAGCCATTAGGGTCGGCAGAATTCATGAACAAATTGTTATTTTGAACTTTTCAATGGATCCCTCGCACTCACGCTCACAAAGATTAACAGTTTGGGCTAGTGCAATGATATGTCCGCAGTCGTCACCAATCCTTGCGAGGGCTAAAACGTGCAAGAGTGCATCTACGGTGCGCCACTTAGTGACAGAAATTTGATGGATTTGACGCCTGGACGGCCCTTAAACAGTCAGACTGCAAACGGCACATCAATAACTTCCCTTTCATTTCTTCCCAGTTTACAAACAATTCAGAAGAGGAAGTGAACCGGCACGGTATAATCCTAGGTTCAAATAAATACTACGGGTTGCTACACATTTAGAGAGGGTGGTTAACACTCGATGAGGCAAATTGCGATAAGTGACCCTCGTTCTATGAGTATGCCCATTTTCTCCTCCGTCACGTCGTATGTAAAGAATCATAGAATGACCCACCTAAGTGATCCAGGGACCGTTGGAATGCATCGAGTTAGAAGAAAAATAATTCTTCCCCCCCCCACCCCCATCACTGGCAGCGGTGCCGCCTGCAGATACAGATCAGTCAGAGAGTGGAAAGAGGTGGGGCTGGGGAGCTCTCTCTCTCTCTCTCTCTCTCTCTCTCTCTCTCTCTCTCTCTCTCTCTCTCTCTCTCTCTCTCTCTCTCTCTCTCTCTCTCTCTCTCTCTCTCTCTCTCTCTCTCTCTCTCTCTCTCTCTCTCTCTCTCTCTCTCTCTCTCTCTCTCTCTCTCTCTCTCTCTCTCTCTCTCTCTCTCTCTCTCTCTCTCTCTCTCTCTCTCTCTCTCTCATATGTCGGGCAGGCTCAGTTTCATGCTCCATCTTTTTTGCTTATCCTTTAATCAAATGATTCATCTGAACATTTAAATTGTGTCATCTTTGATGCACAAGTACACACGGACACGCACACAAATTCACACATACACAGTACAGTAAATCAAAATGTGCTTGTTGAAGCTTCCTGAGGCACAAAGTGTGCCTTTGTGTGTCCATCGCTGGACGCACCAAGCTGCACAGTTGCAGACCGTGCAAAACTTGTGTGCACACACACACACACACACAGGATGCTCATGCATTGCATTCTGTATTCATTTATACATCACTACCTTGGTCTGCAGCATGCAGAACAAACTGTGCTGCATATGGATCAATATGTACAGTAAGCTACACTACGGTGCGTCTTCAGGGCTGAGTTATGTGCAGGACGTTTATTAG
Organism: Lota lota; assembly: GCA_026745465.1. Classification (NCBI taxonomy): domain Eukaryota; kingdom Metazoa; phylum Chordata; class Actinopteri; order Gadiformes; family Lotidae; genus Lota; species Lota lota. The sequence goes on from JACYXH010000753.1 coordinate 1,249,514, forward strand.
GGAGAGGCACACACACACACACACACAAACAAGAATGGTTGAGCAAAGGTATGCCAAACACAAGGAATGAGGGAATTACAGCAGATACAGACAGAGATACAGACAGAGACAGAGATACAGACAGAGACAGACAGACAGACAGACAGACAGACAGACAGACAGACAGACAGACAGACAGACAGACAGACAGACAGACAGACAGACAGACAGACAGACAGACAGACAGACAGACAGACAGACAGACAGACAGACAGACAGACAGACAGACAGACAGACAGACAGACAGACAGACAGACAGACAGACAGACAGACAGACAGACAGACAGACAGACAGACAGACAGACAGACAGACAGACAGACAGACAGACAGACAGACAGACAGACAGACAGACAGACAGACAGACAGACAGACAGACAGACAGACAGACAGACAGACAGACAGACAGACAGACAGACAGACAGACAGACAGACAGACAGACAGACAGACAGACAGACAGACAGACAGACAGACAGACAGACAGACAGACAGACAGACAGACAGACAGACAGACAGACAGACAGACAGACAGACAGACAGACAGACAGACAGACAGACAGACAGACAGACAGACAGACAGACAGACAGACAGACAGACAGACAGACAGACAGACAGGACAGACAGACAGACAGACAGACAGACAGACAGACAGACAGACAGACAGACAGACAGACAGACAGACAGACAGACAGACAGACAGACAGACAGACAGACAGACAGACAGACAGACAGACAGACAGACAGACAGACAGACAGACAGACAGACAGACAGACAGACAGACAGACAGACAGACAGACAGACAGACAGACAGACAGACAGACAGACAGACAGACAGACAGACAGACAGACAGACAGACAGACAGACAGACAGACAGACAGACAGACAGACAGACAGACAGAGAGAGAGAGAGAGAGAGAGAGAGAGAGAGAGAGAGAGAGAGAGAGAGAGAGAGAGAGAGAGAGAGAGAACGAGCCCTGCAGAGATATGGATCGCTCTACTGTCAACATGGCGGCGATAGAGGGAGAGAATGGATAGCGTTGAGACTCTCTCGATCTGGCTAATAAATCACACCAGCATGCAGTTCAGCCCGGGTTGAGCCACGCCACGCCCACTTCAGATCAGAGACATTAGGGCCCTGCCAAAAACGGCCAGTAACACCCAGGTGTTTTATGGAAATTGACATGTAACAGTAGCCAAGAGGTAGACAACGTGTCACATTTTTGATAGCTCAGTGCTTAAAGGGCTAACCCCAGTGGTGAGTTCTGGTGAAAATGTTTTCACTTGCATGCACAGCTCAGGCAGCATCACTGCTTAAAACACATTGTCCTAGTCATATCCCTTGTTATTCCAACCTGAAAATCATCTCCATCGGCCTACCGCTTGAACCATCAAATGAAAACTAAACAAATCTGGATTTTCATCAACACTTTTTGATCGTCTGTTATTGACACTGGGTGGCAGTGGTAATACATTTTTAATTCAAAGTAAACAACATAAAGTCAATCTTTCCCTCTCCCCCTCTCTCTCTCTAATTTTCACTTTATTGGCATGAATGATGAAACACTACTGCCAAAGCATTTGACAAAAAAAAAAAAACACAGCTTAAAATAAAAAATACAATAATCATAATATAACATCAACAACATCAAATAGTCATACATTCTTCTGAACACCAGTCCCTCTCTCTCTTTTCTGTTTGGTTGACATATAATGACTCAACGTCATGTTGGAGGGTGGAGGGGCGGGTGGGGTGGAGGGACGATGTCTGATTGAATCAAACGAGCTACTGATTGGTTTTCTGCACTTTTGATTTTCCCACATCTCATAACATGGTCTTCAGAGTGCCAAGGAGACCGCCCTCAGGTACTACAGATGCACGTTATTCATGCCCAACACTAATGTCTACCTCTACCACCACCACACTGCGCTGTGGTGCACCTGTCTGGGGTCAGGGGCAAGAGTAAGAGAGAGAGGGATGGCCTTGTGTTTAAAAAAAGATGACGTGCATCGAGAGACATGCTGGAACACGAAGAGACAGCCCTGAGTGTCAGGATGCTGAAAACAAGTATACAACCTTTTTTTCACATTCTGCATCCTAAAATGCCCAAAACAATGCTTCTCTCCATAGAGATGAGTCTGTCTCAATCTCTCTCTCTCTCTCTCTCTCTCTCACTCTCCTATCTTCCCTACCTCCTTCCTTCCTTTCCTCCCTCCCACATCTTGGCATGGTGCCACTCACGCACAGGGCAACGTAATGCAATCATGGTGACGGTGCTGCGCTCTGTCACACTTCCTATTTTCTCCCCCCCACCCCCCCCCACCTTTGCTTTCTCAAGCATTCATTTTTTTATTCATAATTTGTTTGTGTTTCCCTGGCCAATCGGGAGTTAGACCTTGGCATTCCCGAATCCCCTTGCAGGGCGGTCCACTTTCCAGCGCTGTGTTTAAATACCCATCCAGCCGGTGACTTTGCCGTATTTACCGAAACTCAAAACACATCCTCCTCTACTCACATGGATCACCTTTAGGAAGAACAGACCGTGTTGATGCCCGGATCACTACAATCCACGCTTTCAAATAATCTTGGCGACTATGCATGGATACCCCCCAGGACCATGACACCCTGACCAACACACACACACACACACACACATTCCTGTACCACCCTGGTCTGGTGGAAATGCTCACTCAGCCAGTTTACCATCGAGGTGAGAGGTCCAGTGTGTTTCAGTGACTGCTTCTGTGTGTGTGTGTGTGTGTGTGTGTGTGTGTGTGTGTGTGTGTGTGTGTGTGTGTGTGTGTGTGTGTGTGTGTGTGTGTGTGTGTGTTTAATACACAGTACTTTTACTGACCTTTTCGATTCTCAACCCAAATACCCCATAAAAAAAACAAATACCCCATACAAATATACACTGAAAATAATGAAAACAAAAGTAAAACTAAACATTTTCAAAATGTTAAATAAAACAAACCCGCTTTGAAACTAATTAAAACTAAACTGAAAACAAAAAGTCAAAAGAAATAAAAGAAAAATAATGACAAATGCAAAGCTATGATAACCTTGCTCCACTCACTATCACACCCCTCCACTCCCCTCACACAATCTCACAGAAGCACATGCCATACAAGTTAATTCATACATCACATGGTCGACTCAATAAGGGTGTATTTGCCTTTTTTATTCTTCTTCTACTTCTGCATTGTCTTCTTTCAGTCAGTGACCAGAAACCAATTGGGTGTAAGGGTATGAGTGTGTATTCCCCACCAACCTGATAAGGTATGTTGTTATTCACTTAGCAGCTGATCCAAAATACATTAGTGACCGGGGGGAGTGATGAATTTCACAAAGTCCTGCCGAGTGAGTGTATACTCAGTAACATCTCTGTCTCTAAAGTACATTTGGGTCATTGTTGAAGCATTATACAGGATCCTATTGGAACTCTGCATGCTCATGCATTATCTGCCTCAGCAGATCATCTACAGCACCCCTCAGATAAAGCCATTCATCTTTTTTGCCACTTATTTCTGCTTATGGTCCCAGGAAACCAATGGTCAAGGTTGTCATAGATGTTATTGTGCTTTGAACATATTTGAATGTTAAGACACCTAGTCATGACAAGATTAACATTTATTTTTAACATATTTCTTATTCCAATATATTTTTTATGTGACAAAGCAAACAAAAAATACAAAAGAGAAAAAAAAATGGCTGCCTTCAGGCGCATGATGCTGAACCGTGAGAGTAGTAGTAGATTAGCGCTTGAGCCTAGCTTTGGTTTTTATTATCAGCCAGTACTCTGGGTCAATAGACTGTGGGCTGCTCTGCACTGGTCTGGTGAAGGTTAGTGCTCGGATCCATTTCCCTGTGTTTACTGGGAGATGTAATCATATTCCATTTAGCTAGCCACTTCCTTCCTGGAACCTTGCTCTCTTACTCTCCCCTTCACACACACACACACACACACACACACACACACACACACACACACACACACACACACACACACACACACACACACACACACACACACACACACACACACACACACACACACACACACACACACACACACACACACACACGATGGTCGTTTTTGTCATGTCATCACTAACCCACACCACACACGAATATGTAAGGAGAGACAACTTGAATAACTTTACCGTTTCAGTCAAATATTGAACATGCTTGGTTAAAATGACCAACAAAGAGTGTTTACAGCCTCAGGAAGATAGGAGAGAGAAAAAGAGAGAGAGACTAAAATAAGTTGGAATGGACAGTATTTTAGTTGTTACACTTCCGAGTTAAAATAAACTTTCGCACCTAGGCTTGGACCATGGAATCAGCTTAAACTAATTTGTCCGCCAATTTGTCAGTGAAGAGGAGATTCTGTGTTCAAAATGTTTCCTGAAACCAATGTTTACATTGGAGGAAGTGAGTCCCCTGCTCTCCCTCCCTCTCTCACATCCTACTATAAGCTAGGTAGGACCTAAACAATGTAAGCTGTGTATAATGTTTGTCAGTAAAACAAACACAACTAAATAAATCCTGTATTACAGGACTACAAGTTCAAAGTTCATCTCCAAAGTGCACTCAAGGTCACAGGACTAAAATCCAGGGGAAGTTCAGTCGGCTGATAAACTTGTCCGACTTGTGTAACAAAAACCCTGCTCACACCCTTAGGAGTTTTCCGAATACCAATCTTTCTAGTAATTACACCTGACTCATTGAGCGATATGAGACGGTGGATGTAATAGGCTCTTTGAAGTAGGCAGTGACTTCGTGGCTTTTATGGACCTTATATAAAAGTGAACTTGTATTGAAAACAGTTGACAACTTCTTTTTTTTTTTCTTACAGCTTTAGTTTTCAGTCTTCTTCAGTACTCTGTGGACACTGATCAGCCTGGTTTGCATCTTGCCTCATCTGCACCAGTAAGAATCTACTGAACTTGGCTGAGCTAAACAGTTAGCCATCTAGCTCTGTGTCAGATCACAGCAGGTGAATGCCAACTGAGGGCTTTGCAAAGAAGCTAATTAGCAGAGCCCAGCTACTGTGGCCACAGTACGCTAGTGTGTGTGTGTGTGTGTGTGTGTGTGTGTGTGTGTGTGTGTGTGTGTGTGTGTGTGTGTGTGTGTGTGTGTGTGTGTGTGTGTGTGTGTGTGTGTGTGTGTGTGTGTGTAAAATGGGGAGGGCAGGTAAAAAACACTTTAAGCCCACTTCCTACTCACACAATGCGCTCGACAACAGGTAGGCTTACTGAAACTAAAACACTACATCCTCATTCAAACCCTGATCCCAATGGCCGTGTTACTTCAGCACGACAAACAATACAAAGAGGTATTTCAGCTAAATCCCACTACTAGCCTTATACTCCAATGTAAAATCAAGCAGGCAGACAAGCAGGGCAAATCCTAAAAATGCAATACAAGCTTATACTCTCCAATACAAAACCGCTACATCACATTGCATATATTTTTTTCTATACTAATATTTTTTTAATCCTCAACCCCTTCTCTCCCATCTTTCCTACGTTTCTCCAACTGCCGGGGAAATTATGTCAGTGAGTCATCCACCCTCATTAGGAGACAGATGGAAAACCGCGCCCTCCACTACCATCCCCACCACCCACAGGCACCACCCCGAAACCCAAAGCCCCTCTCTGCCCACCCCCCCAACTGGGCTGGTAGGGATGGGCGCGGGGGTAATTACGGTAATTAGCTTTCCGACATCAACAGCTCATCATCTTTCCCTCGACGCAGGGAGCAGGTCCCATCAAAAAGGTGGAAATGAATTATGGAATAGATAAAAACCCTACTCCCTGGCGTAAGCTAGCTGTTTACCAGGCCACTTTCAGCAGGTCGCATTAGACAATAGCTAGTGGAGATCACTAGCATCTCATTCTGTTGTCGTTTCTGTTGTTTGGTTTTGGCTCTTGTGGGATGGGTTTATTTGACACTTTTTTAGTTGTCAAGTCTTTTATTTCTTGTGGTGACGTCATTAGGCCTAGTTTTATTCCCCACCATTAACCTGGTTTCTCCCATTGTGGCTAATCCAATCGCATCGCTCCGCTGTAAACACCTGACACACACAAGCACCGGTGGTGGGGGTGTTGCCCCAGTTACCTAGCCTTCTAAGCCACCGCCTGCTACCAGAGAACAATCCCTCCCACACACACACACACACACACACACACACACACACACACACACACACACACACACAACACCCCCTCCCGTAGGCAGGAAGCACTGATAGCCTTCTGATACAGCGTGTCCTTACACAGGGAAGGGGCTGGGGGGAAGGGGGGGGGCAAAGCAAGGAGAAAGGTCTGAGATAGAGCACAGCCTTGTAATCAGGGGGGGTAAGCTCACGTGTCACAGAGCAAATAAAAGCTGTGCTGGGGGGGGGGGGGGGGGGGGGGGGGAGAGAAATAAAGGCTTATTTGGCTGGGTGTAGGATGCAGAGTGAGCCCACGTGATGTACACAAGCCCTACTGGGACCATGTAAGCACAAGGTGGATTCCTAATGTGCGTGTATGTGTGTGAAACGGCATTTAGCAGAATATTCTGCTGAGCCAATAAATGTCATCGTATGTGCACTTGAACACAGCTACACACAATTACATCCCAGCTGATGAATATGATGGCACACACACACACACACGTGCACCTCATACATGTGCTCATATGGTCACACGTGGACACACACGTCGCACTTGCAAGGAACATAGACACACACACACATTCCGTTACATTCACCCCTTCCCATGATGCCTTGCAGCGTGATTGATGACTGATTGCCATGGTGAGGGGCTGCAGCATTCTCTCGCCACATGCTCCTGCCTCCAGAGAGAGACAGAGATGCAGGGTGAAAGAGGCAGGGTTGGCTTGAGGTGGAGTGGGGGGGGGCAGGGTGATGCAGGAGGAGACACTTCTCTATCTCACTAGATAGAGAACCAAGCCCAAATTCCTCTCTGCTCCTCCACATGCATTCCGAGGTGTGATTCAAAACTTGGTGTGTGTGTGTGTGCGTGTGTATGCGTGCATGCATGTATGTGTGTGCATGCGTGTGTGTTTTTAAGGATACTTACTCATGGTGGGAGACTGGTGGCGGGGGGCAGGGCGTGGCCCGCAAGGGGCGGGCTTCCAGACAGCTGAGCTTGTTCTCCACTGGGGCTCTCCTACAGGCAATCATGACCTGGACAATCAGAGCATGGACAAAACACAACACAACAGGTGACTCAAGGTCGTAAAAAAAGGTTTTACAGTATCCGTTTGAATACAAAGAAGGAATCCCTATGTGTTGCTGAATGACTTGGGTACAGAGTGTGTCAAAATATTTTTAACTAGACGTAATGCCCAAATCAGATTTCTCTCACGTTGATAAAAAAATGGCTCGGACTCAATGTTTTTTGAGTTTTGTCTCCCCTGATCACACAGCAGTTGCATGGCCTGAAAGCAGATCTAGAAACCCATATCAAAACAGCCCGCCTAAATCTGATTTCCAAATATCGCGTTTCATGTGGCGCATGATGTTCCTCACACTTCTGTGTCACATGTAGACAAAACTTTAATCTGAATGGCACATTCTGGCCTGCAATGTGAACATGGCGTGTTAAGGTAATGTAGGTGGTGCCATTTCAACATTGTTAGGTGTAATGGTGAACCAAATCTTTAGTGTTTTTATTTAAATATATAGGAGAGAAAAGTCAAACTACACAGTAAGAGATGAATATAAAAATGTTAACCTTTCAAATCCACCACAACTCCCTAGGCGTGGCTGTCCTATCCACCATGAATTATGTTCTGTCTCCACAACGCAAGATGTCCCTCGGAATCAGTTCCTATTGCCACACATATACACACGCACACACTTAATTGAAGATGTGACCATGGCCATTATCATCTTTATGGGTCTTTAAATAGCAGGGCACAACGAGCGGGTGGCAAGCCATCAAAGAATGTGTGTGTATCTCTAAGTGCATGTGTATGAATGAATGAGTGTTTCACATGCCAGCCCATCCATCCAGCTCCAGAAGGAAGGAGCTGAGCCCATGGGCCTAAATAACAGTGATCTGGTGATGCTGTGGTGTAATGATGGGGGTAAATTAATAAGCCTGTGGGCAAGTGCAAGAGTGGGAGGGTGTGTGTGTGTGTGTGTGTGTGTGTGTGTGTGTGTGTGTGTGTGTGTGTGTGTGTGTGTGTGTGTGTGTGTGTGTGTGTGTGTGTGTGTGTGTGTGTGTGTGTGTGTGTGTGTGTGTGTGTGTGTGTGTCCCAGAGGCTTCAATAACCTCCACGTGCATCATCGCAGGTGACGGCCAGGAAACAACAACATAGTTTATAGACAATATGGATAAAAATAGCATATTGTTTTTAGTTTGATAGATACTGACGTGGGAGTATGGCGTACAATTTAAGTCTTAATTTGTAGACCAGCCTTGTTATCCAGCCTTTGAATGTTATGTGGTAAGGGGGGTGTCATAGATGTATGGCATGTTAAGCCCTTTAGAGATCGTAACTGTGTTTATGGGCTATACAAATACAACTGAATTGAATTAAGGGAATGTTTACTTGCTATGCTAATACAAACAGTATCTGTGTGTCACGTCTCCCACTCTAATGTTGATCATTACTAGTAACTAAATAATGATTGGGATGGAGTTCGACATTATACACAAACTTCACAAAGTCACCATTCATCTGTTTTGTATTTTACCATGTTAATCATTTGTTATTTTAACTAAATATGAAACAGGCAGCCTAGCTTCAAAAACTCCCACTACAGAATCTTACAGGGGCAAAGAGGGACAAACTTTAAAGGAATCTGGCCATTATCTTTGAATGAGCAATTTTGTGATCAGAATAAAAGGGATTCAGGGATATATTGATTTTGATATAATCATATGTATAATATATCATTATAATCAATATAATTAATTAATTAATGTATCAGTGTTTGTGGTTATATGTTTTGCATTCCCCAGAAATCTGAAGATAAATGTTTTGAACATGCAACATGTTTCCTTAGCTTCAGCTCCACCCTAGTGAGGTAAATAGGCCAACAAATTAATTTGATTGGATCATGATGGGATCCAATGGTTGGATCAGAGATATTTGTGACGCTACTTGCAAATGTGCTAGCAAATCCATTCCACTAACTCAGCTATTGGTATCAGTAAGAAGTAGCAATAATAGTTATTATTTGCAGTAGTGGATTTAGGGGCCAGGAAATGTACACTCTGGTGCCCTGGCGACAGGTTTTGTATAACACACAACCTGTTTGATGTGCGTCAAAGTCCTGCTTGCAAGTAGTTTCGAAGACTTAAAGTACACATCTTTAAAAAGGGGTGAACTGGCAAGATGCTGAGACTAATAAAAGCGGCCGAAAAACTCATTAAAAAGACCTGCATGAGTACACACAGACACACACCTGGTATTTAGCTATGTGTGGTCCAGCTAGCTTGCATTGACATGGATCGGGAGACATAAATATAGTGAGGGGAGAGTAAGAGAGAGATGGATAGTAATGTGAGAGAGATGAGAGAGAACAATCTACTGTGCCAGAGGGGCCACAAGTGGCCAAAACACACACTTGCACCAGCATCTGTTGGCCAGCTACTGGAATGAAGTACTGGAATTCAGAAACTGTGTGTGTGTGTGTGTGTGTGTGTGTGTGTGTGTGTGTGTGTGTGTGTGTGTGTGTGTGTGTGTGTGTGTGTGTGTGTGTGTGTGTGTGTGTGTGTGTGTGTGTGTGTGTGTGTGTGTGTTTGACACTAGGTTGGTCAGTCGAATACATCTGGTGTGAGTGTTCGTAGAAGTAGTACTTGGAATTCAAGCTGTCCCTCTTGAAATCATAGTTTCAGATTCAATTCAATTGCGTTCAGCTATAGGACTGCACTAAACACCTTTATTGTCACATGACGAGTGTTTAACTTTGGCGGTTTATGTGTGTGTGCGTGTGACGTATATATTCCAGGTATACAAACACACCACTCTTGCTAACCTTTTCATTGAAAGCTACTATTTTCAGACCACTAACCTGGTCAAACAAACAATGCAGCCTTTCATTGTGGCTGTAACACACACACACACACACACACACACACACACACACACACACACACACACACACACACACACACACACACACACACACACACACACACACACACTTTTACAAGCCATTTCATGTGTGGACTATATTCTAGCAACACAGAGCACAACCAGGTAAAATAATGACAAGGGATGGCTAGATGAGGAGATGAAGGGAGGGAAGGAGAGCACAACGAGGAAAGACGAGCTCACAGATGGTAGTTGACCCGAAGGTATCCATTTCCATGCTGCCAGCAGTGGACCAGAGAGCTTTGACCACATTCAGCAGTCCTACTGACTTCTATATGTTGGGTTATTAAGCTAATGCGAGGTTTAGCAGAATGACTGAGTAAGCGTAAATAGTGTGTAGCAGTGCAGTTTCACCAGAGGGATGTCTCCGTGGGTAAGAATCAATGTGTGAGTTAGTTGCTGGAGATTTAGCTCGGCGAAGAATGAATGGCCGTTCATGAAAGATTATGTACATTATAATGTGCCGTATTAGGCACGTTTTGATGTACAGCAGTACGGCAGTAGTAGACTTAGTAGAGGAGTTGGGAGAATGGAGGGCTGAGAACAGCAAGTCCGCAACCACAGATGACAACAACGCAGCAGCAGTAACACCATAGCTCCAAATAAATATAACACACTAAAACTAAATGTTATATTTAAACATGACCAGAAATAAACACCAACCACTCTCCACTGAGAAGCACAGGTGTTCATATCTTGTGGGGTTCCTTTTAAACCTTAGCAGGGGGGACGGGGGGGGGGGGGGGGGGGGGGGGGACGACTTTATTTCGTTTAATCCGACATAAAGTATATTGGGTTACTTAAAACATAACTGATCAAGTAGCTTAAGGCCAGAAGAGGCATACTAGCATTTAACGACGCAATCGATCCGCACCTGGTGTGTTTTCTAAGCGTAGAGCAGTGAAGGCGATAAGCCGCATTATCCCAAAGCGGGATAGCAGGGATTGGAGCACTACAGTGCTAAAAGGTAACTATCCTTTCTGCCATGCACTGCAGCTATCCAGCGCAGACGAAAAACACAAATATATACCCAACACAAGCACGCACACGCAAAAACACTTCGGACATCGACGGTAAAGTAGATAGCAATACATTTTATGAACAAATGTATAACTGGTCTAAGCAAATCAACTGAATGAGAACTGTTGGAGGCTATGAGCGTGTCGGATGAGTGAAGGGGCGCCACAGCCAATCAGAGCCACGGATCTTGGGGCTTCAGCCAATGGGTGGGCGCATTCGCAGAGTCTGTCAACAGTGTTTCTGCTATGGGAGGCCGCCTTGGGGGGTTGGCTAGGTAGGCCTCGGTGAATACAAATAAGCACAAAGTTTACAATTATAAAACCCCTTTCTCGTTTGTTAACAAACCACTTAAACAATACCTATAAGTGCCTGGTAAAGAAACTGTGCACCGGCGTAACTCGTCTACGCGGCACCGGCCACTTTTTGAAAAACACAGTTAGCGCCAGTCAGCCCGCAGTACGTCCATTGACAGACGTAAATATGATACGATGAACAAGTTCGATCTTCGTGTCGTTTACTCGAACGGCGGAGAGAAACTCACCTTTGGTCTGGACTCGAGCGTGTACGCGTTGATTTACATCGCTGCGGGTATCTCCCCTGCGGAAACGGGCACGAAAATATCCATGATCCTGTACCAGGAAGTCCAGCGTTCTTCCTAAAAGAACACTTCTCAAACTCTATAGGAAAGCCCTGCAGGGCTCTGTGACACCGATCCTCGTCCAGGTAGCGATGCGCCGCCCGATGGGCTAATCTCACGTTGGCTCCACGTCGGGACGAGGTTGCGACATTCCTTCCAGCCATGATCGGCCAGTTCTGGCCAGGGCCATCATAATAAACGAACCCATAATGTAAATAATGTATATCATTGTGATTTGCAAGGAATTCTTAAGACCCCTTCACAAATAGGCATTTCGATCGAATACAGTTTGATTTGAAACGCTTACAATTTGAAACATGAACGTTAGTTGTATGTTTCCGGGCCTTGATGAAGACGCTCAATATTATTATTATTAAATAGATAATTCTGTTGGACACGCCAATATAAACCTTCAATGCGATAGTGCCATTATTTAAGGATTAGCCTATGCATATTTGACATAGTTTCTCCATTAGTTACTCGAAAACCTGATATTGATACGCATATCAGGCATTCTATGATAGGACTGCTATTTCATATAATGCTACACCCTGGTTTGTCATGTTTAAAGACTCGTTTTCAGCTGTTTTGATCGTGTGTGACCCCAAAACAAAACATGCAGGTGAAACACGCTGGGTGACCTTGGGCTACCGAATAAACTATATTTTATATCTTTATTCTATATAATGATTTCCCACACAGCTATACTAACAGCCTTTTGTGAATATTGACGTTATGCTGGCCTAGCCTATACCTGCCACTTTTAAAGGCTACGGGCTTCATACGCCCACAGTGCCCCTTTGTGGCGGCACGGGTTATTGCTATTCCTCTGTGTTCACGTTGTTAATACTGGCCTTGGTTCATTTGTTGACCACATCACCCATTAGGCAGCGGAGGCTAGGTGTAAATAGTCAGCATGGTAAATAACCGATTTCAATAGCGTACTAAAATAAACAATGTTTCAAAGTCACAATACTTCAAAGTGGGTTAAGGAATAGGTTCACCAAAAAAATAATAATAATGGATATAATCGTGCAGCGTTAAAAGCGTGGACTATTTGTTATGGTGCAACGTGTCTGCGTGTATCGCCCTCTCGCAGGTACTCATTTCAAGGTCTGTTAAACCGGGGATTGCAGCGGCAGTGTCTGTAACAAATTCCAAATCAACGGCACCAATGGCGCGCGACAGGGCTACCATTCAGGAACCAAACGTGGAGGGTTAAAAAACGCGTGTTCGTCAATTGGTCATGCCTACGCTCCTGCCTTTGTTCCTGGGCCACTAACACGCAAACGCGCACTTATGCACACATACAGGCGCACAAACACACAAACACGTTGGCAAAGGACGTCTTTGCATCATGTGTCATTCATCGATGTCGCCGCAAGATGGCAGCATTATATCACCTTGAATAGGCTACCAGGTCAAACGGATATGATAAATCATCTTAAAATCAAATTTTTGCATTGACGTTATGTCAATTTATTTAAAGCCTTTTTTGAACCGCCGACATGCCGACCTATTATTTAAAGTTCAAAGAATAATTTGTCAAACAAAGGAGAGATGAGTTACCAGTTTTCTTCAAAGGATTGCATAAGAAATGTGAAAAAACGGTCGTGCCTACTTTTGATTAACCCCATGATTTAATTACTCCAGTACCAAAGCAGCACTTATTTGGAATTGTATTCTCAGTCTGTGATTTTTCCCTGGCTGTGCTAAAATCAAATGAGAAGGTAAAAATTGAAACATTTTGTTTTGTTAATCATTGAAATGTGCTAAACCAGGCTAAGTATTGTTGATGAAAAAGTGTATGGCATCTGCTACACAGACTGTTTTGTTTGATTTGTATTGTTCAAACAAACAAACAAACAAACAGACAAACAAACAAACAAACATGTACCCTTTTTGTTTGGTTTCAAAACAATAGTGTACAATGTAAGAAGCTCTGTACCTGTTGACTTAAAAAAAAAGTGTAGCCATGGCACAAACATTCGCTGGTAAATATTATCAAAACGTCATCCATTATTTGTGCAAATGCTGGACAATATTCTAGTCGCTCCATTCAAAAGACGACGTGCTGGTTATGGACTACAGGCCTACTATACAACATATTCTTTATCCTAACCTTTCAGAACCATAGTTAGCTCTTAAGACCCCTTAATGAAAATGCAGCCATCATCTATTCTGTAGATGTTTTTTTGTTTAACATCTACACTTAACCATTAATATTAATACTTTAAATACTCATTTTATTCTATTTGATTGTTAAGAGTTTGTGTTCTGGACTTTCGTCCTTCGTTTATTATAAGCTACTTTTTTTGTAGCCTTGATATTTTGAACAGAGCAATATCGTTGGACTTTCCACACACACACACACACACACACACACACACACACACACACACACACACACACACACACACACACACACATGCCGGCGCACGGTGGACACGGAGCACCTTTGTTGCGCTCTCCCTCCAAAAATTGCCACTTCACCACCACGCGGGCAACGGCAGTCATGTCCGACTCGCCAGACATATGTAATGTACTTGAGCAGCCACAAGGCCTTCACCATCTCCGCGTTGGTTTTGATGGGGAAGTCCGTCCCGCCGGTGTTGAGCAGGTACCTCCACGGGACAGTTGAGTGCAGCAGGTCGCTTGGACACGCGAGCGACCACGAGGAATAAACAACCATCTCCAGTTTGCTAGCGATGAACACATTGGGTAAACAGGATACTATTGCCGTCACTGCGTCCCGAAAGTCCATCGGAGATGGTTTTTTTGTCGACGTGAATGTACAGTAAGTAGACGTTCTGGGGATGGTAGACGGCACGCAGAAGTCTCTCAATCATCAGGATTTTCTCATGGAGTTGGCAATGAGGAAGTCTTGCTCCCCCGCCCGTCCCATTACAGTAGAACTCTGTTGATAAACTTCTCGGTCTTTTCCTAGCACTCATTAGCAGTTCAAAACTGTCCTGCGCGCCCTCCGAGTTTCCGTTAATGATGACCAGGTCCTCGAGTATTCCAAACTAACCCCCCCACCCCACCCCACCCCACACACACTCTATCTCCGCCGTCTCGGTCGGTGTGAGAGACTTAACGGCCTCGTCTTCTCGGTGAATAGAGGACGCTCTTCACCGAGTCTACAACGAGGTAGGTTTGTTAGGGATAAACGCTAGTTACCAAGCAGCGCTAGTTAGTTATGAGTGTGTGTGTGTGCCTTGTTTGCTTAGGCTAGGCCTACTCCAAAAACGTGTAATAATTTGATGGCCCTGCATGCAAAGTTAATGGCCTGTTTTTTTAGGGCGGGACCCAATGGCCAAGCAAATTATAGCAATTGTAGGCCCACCTAGGTCCACTTCCATTTGGCCTGTATTCAATGTGATGGGCTATTTGTTTGCTGTCTATTCAACCCAACGCTTTTATTAATCCATTTTTGATCATATCATTAAAAGTGGAGTTTTTCAAGGCATATTATCTGGTCTGTTATAAAGTCAGGATGGGTACCTCAGATAGACGCAGTCGTCGTCGCTGGTTTCCTCTTGCACATGAGGTCAAAGTTCAAATGGCTGAAGGATATGGATTCTCTGGATGCAGTTTGTGATGTGGTTGATGTTGACGTTCTCAAATATACTTTATCACAACCTAGCATCGCAGAAGTCTCACCTGGCATCGTTGGGGCAGTTGTAAATAAACATACAGATATGAAAACTGAAAATGTATCGCCTAGAATTTGCAGGCCACATGTGCGCAATGATATCGGATAGGCAGAAAGCTTTTTATTTAGTGCTGGCTGAATCCAATAATAAAAATGCAACAATGGAATTGGTGCTGGCACTGATCCAACCGAGGGACATTGTTAATTATTTCACACTTGTGAATTGAAGAGGTATTCAAAGGCTTTATATTGCTGTGTGCCGTCATTGCGATATGACCCTTATTTTTTCTTTTTAAAGGACGAATACAAAATACACAATTGAACAAAAAAATAAACAAACCAGTTGGTAGAAATTTAAAATGAAAGAAAATGGGACTCAGCATATAAAGTGAAGAATCTCACCTTTCATTTCTCTTTCCTTTCTCTGTCCCTCTCTATCTCTCTCTCTACAAGGGATGCAGTAGTGAAACTGAAACAGTACACAAAGTGTGGTTGGACATACACACACACACGCACACGTGTCCACATGCACACAAAGTAGACAAGTCTTGTCCAGCTCAGTGAGGCGACAGCTCAAGCCAATCCCTGATGAGGGAACACTTGGCAGCCAATAGAAGCTTGTTCCCTTATCAGGGAACATCGAAGGGTTCCACCCCTTTACCTTAAGTCATCATCCAATTACTGTAAGCCATCCCGTGTTATCGGAGCCACATCCACAGTTAAGTTTTGAACACTTTGAATGTTTTTGTACTTTTACTGATTGTTTCAAGCCACAAATTCCAAGTCTTCGAAGTCAGAAATGTAAATGTCAAAGTGTGTGTGTATGTTTCTACACACATATCTATATATACACACACACAAATATATATATATATATATATATTCTTTAAACTGCCACACTGTAACTTGTTTCTCACAGTAATATACATCCTCACCTTGATGTATATTGACTATGTTGACTGTGGACTGGAGATGGAATCGACTGTTAACTGTGTCAAAAGAAAACAGAGAGAGAAATGGTGAGAAAGAGACAGAGAGATAGAAGAAGGTGACTGTGAAATAGCAACAAACAACAGACGCGCACTGAAACATACCAACACACACACACAGAGACGAGTATTAGGAAAAATGGTTTAATATAGGGGACAGAAGCAAAAAACTGCATCACACAAGAACATACGTTTACAAAAATAATTCTGACCGCTTTAGCTACACAGTTAAGATCACACAGAAGGACAAGAAGTGAAACCAGAGAAACCTTAAACAGCTAAAAGCAAACCAAAAAAGAGAACAAAAGTTTATTTATTAAACTAATACATTAATCCACTGTAGGTGACTATATATTTCTATTCCTTCTTTTTCTATAATTGTCTTATCATGTAGACACAATACAGAAGTCAAATGAAACTTACCGCGGGTTGTATAGACAAACTTGCTAGAACTATTTATAAACTCTTCTCCCACCAAGAAATAGGACCCAAACTACTTGCCTACTCTCTCTATTTCTGGGGAGAGGAGAGGAGACTAAACAAAAAATAGGCGGAGGGAGATAGAAAAACAAAAAAAAAACAACACTCAGGTGACAGGAAAGGAAAGTTAATGAAATAAAGCCAAAGATTTTCTAGAAAATCTTGTATATCAAAAGCCAACGTTCTTGATGCCAGCTATGAAATTAAACTCGGGGGTCCAATCAGGATTCAGGCCATATCACCAGGCTACCACACAGCTTTTTTTTTCTAAGATTTTTTTTATGTTGCATCCTTTAATCTCCAGTATAAAAAGTTCCACTGGTACAAAATGCATAAGTACAATCAGTTGTAGAAATAGGAAAGCCTGCAATGTTTTGTACTATTTCTTTTTAAATCCCATCCAATGACAGATTCC
The DNA here is from genome assembly GCA_026745465.1 of Lota lota. Taxonomy (NCBI): domain Eukaryota; kingdom Metazoa; phylum Chordata; class Actinopteri; order Gadiformes; family Lotidae; genus Lota; species Lota lota. The sequence continues at coordinate 1,266,871 of JACYXH010000753.1, forward strand.
AGAAGTGTTGTCAAACAAACATACATCACGCTTACAGGATCCACTGAAATGCATTGACTTTGGCTTCTCTCAAGACAACACTTTTAACTACCGAAATCCTTTTTAGAATCAAAAATGAAACATCAACAAAGAAATAATCCATTAATTCCACAGATGACAAGCTCTTTTACGGCACAGAAAGAGATAAGAACGCACAGACATTTTTTTTCCTCCAGAAATCCTTGACGTAAGCCATAATGCAAAGTAACGACACATTTTTTTAGTTTCTTTTTTTTCTTTAAATTTTTCCATTGTTCGATAAATAGCACTTAAGATAATTGAAAAAGAAAAATAGCAGAACAGAAGTTAAAACGTGACACGATAGAAAGATTACAACAAGCATCGGCGATGACGGCCCCTGAAGTGTGAAACACTCGACAGCGATTCCTGCAATGGACACAATTGTGCTTTAAGACATCAGAACCCCCCCCCCCCCCCCCCCCCCTCCAAAACGGAAAAATAAATAAAACACGACAGGTGCTTCAGACTAAACAGCACCGTGTCGTGAACGTCTGGCGGTGCGCGGTGCTGAGATTTGGCAAATTACAGCAAATCGAGTACAGTGACAAGTGGCGTCAAAAAAAAAAAAAGAAGAGAAAAGACGCAAACAGACGCGGGCGACTGTGTGTGTGTGTGTGTGTGTGTGTGTGTGTGTGTGTGTGTGTGTGTGTGTGTGTGTGTGTGTGTGTGTGTGTGTGTGTGTGTGTGCGTGCGCGCGCGCCGTGTCACTTGTTATGCGTTGTGAGTCGATTTTACTCTTCAAGAAATGCTGTCAACAGCATTGACCCTGTCCCTGTTGCTTTGACGATTGTGCGATAGAAATAAAACAAGAATAAATAAATAAATGATTGGGATGTGGTTGAGGTGAGTCGGATCGGGTGAGGGGCGTGTAAGTGGTGCGTTCAAGTGCAATCGTATATTTCACCGCCCGAAGAATCCCTGACTGGGCCACTCCGAGGGGGCTTTAACACTACGACGTAATCCAGTGCATTGTGGGACGTCATTTTGAACCACCTCAGACAACTTATTGGTCTATTAATACTCATTGGATCAGGGGAAAGCCTGGCAGGCTTTCATTTAAGGTAGATATGGCTATGTTGATGGCACTGCTCTCGCTTTCAGATGCAATTTAGAAAAACCTCTCCTGCTGTTTGTTGTTTATTGGTTCGTTTTTTGGTTTTGGACCATGGATAATGAAGGCTGTGTTGTGTTCGTTCCTGGCCGAGCCCGTTGCTGTTTTTTTTTGGAGGTTGGAGACTTGACCCCTTTTCTCCAACCAATAGAGTTTTTGATTTCCCCTGCTGCTATTCCAATAACATGTCTCTCCACACAGTCCCGTCTCTACCGTCTCTAATAACCTAAGCAACATAAATAAATAAATAACACAATCCCTCTCTGAGCTGCTTTTTAATTTTCTTTCCTTGTTCCTCCCAGTGAATGACTACGAGGAAAGTGTCGCCTATTTGATTCTTCTAGCAGGTGGGGACAAAATGGCGTATGGACACTTAATAACAGCATATAAAGCAACGAGACATGGGCAGACACCACATACAACATCTTTTAATACTGTTACGAAGATCCCTGGTTAAGGCGGGTGGTGAAGTTCTATAGAAAATAGTGCTGCCTTTGTGTTTTTCTGTGTTTTGTTTTTTTTGCAGATTGTAAACTAGGCTTTCAGGGAGGGGAACTGTGGTGGTGGAAGGGTAGTGGGGGGCAGTTGGACTAGACAATACTGTGTCGTGTAAACTGTCACACACTAACAACATCACGTTTGGGCATCGTTCAACTGGGTTTGGCCCACGGCACCACTGCATTACAGTAGAGGAGGTGTTACAGTTAAAACAGTTTTTACAGTTAAAAACTAATTTCTCACCATATATCTATATATATAAAACAAGTGGTTAGGGGGAGGGGGAGAAAGAAACGCAGCTAAACCAGTAGACTAAATAAAAAGTAAAGACATAGTACCCTACTAGTTGCCTCTCTCTCCATCAAGGCGGTGTGCTTTAGTTGTTTTAGACTGAGGCTTGTTTACTGGTTGTTTACGGCAATGCAAACGTCTTACCCTGTGCTTACATCATAAAACCGAACACGGACACATATTTCAGGCTGACTCATCCGAGCACGTCGAAAGAAAAACTACCGAGGCATACCGTGACGACAACTGTTGGGAGTATTTCCGAAAACGAACGAAAAGGGACGAAGGAGGAGGGCCTGTCCTAAAATAAGGCTTTGTGTGTGACTTGCGGTGGTCCTCTGACGTGTGTGTGTGTGTGTGTGTGTGTGTGTTTTAGAGAGGAATTAAATCTGCTTCCCAATCCGCGCGCGTATGCAAGCGAGTGAGCGTGATAGAGGAGTGAAATAGCGAGCAGATTGCTGGGAGAGAGAAAGAGAGAGAGAGAAATACTGCAAAGACTCATGGTAAGGCTTTGATGAACTAACTTCTTTTTTTACTGAAAATATTTGTGCGCAGTTTTTGGTCGTGTGTGTTTGTGCACATACGCAATCCCGATGAGGAACGATAACTGACGAGACTTTCACACTCAGGGGCCCTCAAGCACATCAACAAAGTAAACTGTGAGGTTTGCACGAGAGTGTGTTTGTGTGTGGGTGTCGGCCGTGTGCGTTTATATATGTATATATATTTATATATGACACATGGGCACATTTGTACAACTTTACAAAGAGGAAAAAAAGCAAACGTGACATTTTCAGGCAACAAGACCACAGAATAGCAATTTAACAAACTCTTCTTTTTAAATCTATATTTTAAATATGAGTGATTCATACAAAACACTTAATAAAATACCCATGTTATCAAATAATTTCACAAGAAATACACTGACGCGCTAGGCAGGAAGTACCTTCAGATTTTGGCACTAAGTTCCACTGATCTTGTTTTTTTTTCTCTTTATAAGACATTTTGCTGAACAACAAAACACATCTAAATATTTGTTTTCTCGCAGGAGAAATAAAATAATGACATTGATGCTTCACAAGCTGACATATCATATATAGATATATATATAGATATATTTATATTTATATATATTTTAGGAATTTTATATAGCTAATTAACCAACAAGAATTTTAGCAAATAGGGACTCCTTTAAAAACAAAACAGAGAAAACATAAAATAAGGAACAATTCTAGTAATATGAAGGCTTTGTCTATTGTTCAAGTAAATTGTTTTTTTTTGTAGTCTTTAAAAACAGGAGACATTTAAGACTGTTAGACTTGGTGATGAAACGACAACTAAATTGACTTACGAGGAGCACCGACGTTAACATGGGTTATACAGGTATCTAAGATTCTTTTTTTTGTTCTCTATACATTTACACAGTAGAAAATATAGGTCATTTCATCATGTGCATTTAAACCACGGATTGTCTATCTGTGAGTTAGGTCAGAAAAGGCGACACAAGTAGGTAGCATCTCTCCCCTCCCTCCCCCGTCCTCCCCGAAACAGGGCAAATGTCTTTTTTTTCTTTTTTTTGTTACCTTTAAACTACTCTAGAAAAAAGTGTTTTTTTATATATAGACTTTGAATGAGAAACCGAGCCACTTCAAATGGCCTTATCAAAAAACTTTACACTGCCTGAAAAATGTAAAAACCATTAGGAGAGTGCTCTGAGAGATATAATCCTAAATATTGATCAGACAGTCTCCTTTTTTAATTCAAAACTGTTTGGAAGTAGTCTTATTTTTTACCATATAGAAACTGGCGGCAGGCTGCTTCTGACCTCAGGTCGCTATAGTGGTGACAGAAGCAAGACCACGCGCCAGTCCCTCTACCAAACTTTCAAGTTTGCTTTAAATAAAGAAGAAAATAAAAAAAAGAGCAGAAAAAAATGAACACAAAAAAGCAAGAGAAGAAAAAAACAATGGATCGATATGAAACTGAATGAAAATATTTTTGCCGTATGTTTTTTTTGTACTAACTTCAAAACTACATTTTGTGTTTGTGTCCGTAAAAAATTCTCAGTCTTTTTTTTCTCGTATGAATGCAGCGTTAACTTGTTTTTTTTCTTCTCCTCTTTCCTTCACATTGATGCATGTTTCCATCCCGACCCCCTCTGACCTAGTCAACCTCTCACGTAAACCCTACTATCCCACAAAAGTCCCACCCCCCACCTAGCCCTCCCAGGAAATACATCCAAATGAGGTAACATGCAAAGAAAAAATAACTAAAACAAACATCCACAAGGTCAACCTTACATTTCAAAGTTCAAGATGGTCAGTAGGCGGCGACCAGGTTATGATCTGGTGAGCTCAGTAAAAAACAAGAAAAACAAGGAAAAAAACAAGACAGTTGAAAAAAAAATTACGAGGGACGACGATGACAATTTTCTTTTTTGTTTTGTTTTTTGAGTGGTTTTGTGTTGTGTTTTGTTTGTTTTGGGCGCCACGGAGACATGCTAGGCAAACGATGAGCTAACAGGCATGGAGATGGGTTCTAAGGGGAGAAAAACAGGGGAGAGGAGAGAGTTACACACACACAGAGCCAGACTAGAGCACCACACTAAACTATAGCATTAAAATCAGGAGAACAACAACAACAACATCAAATGACAAACAAACAGCAACAGCAACATTAACAACAGTTCTGGCTAGGGTAATTGGCAATTAGCTTAATTTATTGTCTAATTAGTAATAAGACAAAAAAGAATAGTTATAATATAATTGTTTACGTTTGAAGGGCTACGCTACACAGAAAAAAGGACATATACACACACACACACACACGCACAAGTTAAATACAGATTTAGGCTCGACCCCAACCACCGCAACAGAAAACACTCAGAGCTATTTCCATGGCACCTGCTGTACTAAGGAGCAGTGCTGGAAGATGTTCATTGAGAGACATTTATTCATAGAGTCCTTGTTTTTTATTCTCTTGGAACAAAACAAAACAAACAAACGAACGGAAAACGAAACATAAATGCATAACATATTAAAAAAAGATAGAAACGATAATGCACGGAAAGGTAGAGAGAGATGAACAGGTGGAGTTCCACTACTGATGGATGGATGGAAGAGAGAGAGTGGTTAAGAACACAAATAGAAACGAGAGAGAGAGAGAGATAATCACAAACAGATGTGATGCACAGATGTGGGTGTGTGTTTGGTGTGTGTGTCAGTTGTAAAAGTGTGTGAGTGTCAGGGGGGGGGGGGGGGGGGGGTCTGTATGTGTGTGTGTGTATGTGAGGTGGTAAAAGTGTGTGTCTAGGGAGGGGGGGGGGGGGGGGGGGGGGGATGAAGGTGGAGTGATCTCTTGTGGACCAAAGGCGGACTATGGTGTTTAACATGGTGCTGCACTCGTAAGCTTTCGACAAAACAAAAGAGAATCAGCCACAACATCGGAGAACGCTGAGACTTCTCCACGAGGGTCTAGTCTAAATGACACTGGATCTTTTTAGGAGTCTGATATCTTAATGATAGGCAATAAATAAATCATTTTTTTATTTAATCTGAGGCAGTAAAAATGCTGTATAAAAATATAACTGCTTTTTCTTTTTTTTTTTTACAAATGAAATTTACAGGCCTGTGGCTTTCGGTACTTTGAATCATAAATTTTTTAACTTTCAAAATACATCAAGTATTTTCAGTGACCACCCACCCCCCTTGCCCTGACACATAAACACTTTTTTTTATAAATCAATTTTAAATTATAGCCTTCATTAAATTGTAAGTGTACTAATCCTTTCAACCAAAAAAACATACCTAAGCTGACCCATAAGATAATTAAATTATGTAGTTTGTTTTTGTTTCTAATTCTGAGAAGCAAAAATACGTCAATCAACAATATTGTGTTTTGTTTAACGATTAACTTGCTGGATAGTGTCTTTTATTCTTTTACGACAGGCTCATGTTATCGTAAAACTAGCGTGAGGCTAGCTCGGCTTTAGTGGCAGCCATTGGTGGCCACGACCCATACACAGCAGAGGTCAAAGGTCAAATGTGCATATCATTGTACAATGCGCGCAAGAAGAATTCACTCCTCCAGGTGTTGCTGCAAGGCCTTAGGCTCAGAAAAAAAAGGATAATAAAAAGAAAAGATATGGCTCCTGTGTTTTTTTTATACTGTATACCTCCATTTTCACTATTCTAACCGACCAGTCCTCTAAAATGTACTAATGATCACATATATATATATATATAAAAAAGTAAGTAAGAAGTAAGAAAAACCTAACCCAAGATAGCTACTGTCTTCCATTGTTTAAAAAATTAAATAAAATGTACAATGGTGGCAATGGAAGCGTGCGGGTCAAGAAACGAAAATAAACAAAAATCATGAATCGTCATAAATAATAATAAATAAATAATAAGCAAATGGCTCATAGGAACACAGGAAAAAAAGGTTAGCAAAATAAGGAAAACAAGGCATGTGTTTGTGTGTGTGTGTGTGGCTTTTCTCATTGGACGCACCCCCTTCCCCCCCGGCTCCCCCCCCCCAAGGAGCTGGAGAAGGGTGGGCTGGGGGGGGTGCAAGTGGCTGGCAGTAGGTGGTGGAGTTTGTGGTGGTGGGTGGGTTGGAGGGAGAGAGCGAGGGTGGATTGGGGGGGGGGGGGGGGGGGGACGGGACTTACCCTAGCAGTGCTAACATGGGGGAGGCGGGGGGGGGGACCGGGGGAGGGATCAGTAGGGCTTGCTGTCGTTCTTGGAGCGCTTCAGCTGCACCTTCAGCCGCTTCATGCCGATCTGGAAGCCGTTCATGGCCTGGATGGCGGCCTGCGCCGACACGGGATTGTCGTAGCTGACGAAGCCTGGAGGGGTGGGGGCGGAGATATGGGGGGGGGGGGGGAGGGGGGGGGGGGAATAGAAAGGTTGGGGAGATAGGGAGGAAGAGGGAAAGAAAAAGAGCATGTGGGAGAGACAGAATGAAAGGGTGGAATAGAGAGAGAGAGAGAAAGAGAGAAAGAGGGTGACAGAGACACACAAAGTGAGGAGGGGCAGACAAAATGTATAGGAATTGCTAGGTTTGTAGGTACTTGCTGATATCCAATAGAGTTGTGTGTGTGTGTTTTTGCGTGCGTGTTTGTGTGTGTGTTTGTGTGTTTGCGTGTGCATGTTTGTGTCCGTGGGTGCATGTGTGTGTGTGTGCGTGTGTTTGCGTGTGCGCTCCCTACCGAAGCACTTGCTCAGGTTGGTCTGTTTGTCGATGAAGACTTTGGCCGAAACCACGTTCCCGAAAGGCATGAACATCTGCAGGATGTCCTGGTCACCGAACTCCTGGGGGAGGTGGTAGATGAACAGGTTGGCCCCCTCGGGACCTGAAGGAGAAAGAGAAGGAGGAGGAGGCGGGGAGGAAGGGAGCATAAGGAGTAGTTTTTGTCTGGACTGAATTCTGATCTGGATAGGGACACCAGCGTTTTCTTCTTTATTCGACCAAACCAAACTACTGAATGTCTAACCATTCATTAATTAAAACGGCAAGACATTCTTAACCTTTGCTGCCACTTCATTCTCCGTTGAGATTAGACTAAAAGTCACATTTATAGGTGAATGTGGAGGTAAATGCTTTGACCCGACCGCATCCCAGAGGCTAAGCATGGTTCCTAATACACTCAATGTTAACATACACTTTCCCACACCACCCAGACCTCCGTCACCATGCCCCCCCACACCACCATCACGAACAACACCGCCACCATAAACACCATCAAATCCTTCACCCACACCATCACCACCAACACCATCACCACCACCTCTACCCGCCAAGACTTCCACCACCAACACTTTCAACACCACCTCCACCACCCAACACCACCTCCCAACCATCACCATCCCCAAAACCACCACCATTACTACTACCACCAGCATCACCACACTCACCTACACCTCCACCACCACCACCACCACCTCAATCACCACTCCCCCACCACCACTTCCAACACCACCACCACCATCCCCACCTCCACCTCCATCACCACTCCACCACCAACAACCCCACTTTCACTACTCCAATACCAACACTTTCACCACCACTTTCACCACCACTTCCACCACCACCATTCCACTCCCCCCCCCCCCCCCCCCCCCCCAACCACCACCACCACCTCAATCCCCACCGCCACGCCCACCTCTCCACCAACCCACCCTACCACTGAGCAACAACAGCCCGTACGGACCCTCTTTCTGGCTGCCGGCTGCCCCTTGCTGCTGGAGCAGGGACTGGCTGTAGAGGGTGGGCAGTGCGGCCGCGGCGTACTGCTGGATCCCTGAGTAGGCCTGTGTCAACGCGTCCATGGTGCCTGCCGTGCCGTTGCTGAGCCCGGCTCCGCCCAGGCCGCCGTTGAGGGCAGCCATACCTGAGAGCATTTGAGCAACTTTACATGAAAAAGCCATTAGCTCATTAGCTCATTAGTGCTCTGAAACTGCAAGGGGTTGTGTTTCACAAGTACACACACACTTTACACTGTACGCATGAATATACACACACACAATGAACGCACATATAGACACAAACACTGAACACTGTAGCCATGAATATACATACTGTGCGCATGAATATACACACTGTACGCACATATATTCACACGCACTGTCCACTGTAGGCATGAATATACACACTGTGCACACACATACCCACACACACACACACACACAGTATGCAGATATATACCACACACACTACACATGAATATACACACATGTATATACACACACACACTCTACGCACGAATATACACACAGTATGCACATATATACAAGCACACACTGCATACGTATATACACACACACACTGTGTGCGTGAATAAACACACATTGTACACACGTATATACACACACAGTGTGCATGACTAAACACACATACACTGCGCATGTATATATACACACTGTATGCATGTATATATACACACACTGTACGCATGTTTATACACTGTACATCATATAATATGAGTGCAGCTGATGAGCACTATAACTGCATATGACAGCAGTACATACTATATGAACACACACACACACACACACACAAATATGTACATACATAAAATGCGCTTTGGAATGAGCTGCACGAAATGAGACAGCAGTGTCAAAAGTTAAACTTAAACGGCTGTTTTGACTTCAAACACATTTCTTTCCCGCCAAAAGCTGCCTTTCGACAAATACTTAAATTGTGGATCGCTATCTGTTAAATCAATATGAAGTGTGAAAGCGGGTAAATCAAGTACAAGATATTAGGCTATAGGCACCCAGTGCATACAAATGCAGAATTTACTCTCTACAATGATGCTCTTGTAGACATGCAGCTTCTCTGACATATATTATGTATGACTAGATACAAATAATAATCTGTATCCTAAATGTTACTACCACAAAAAAATAAAACGAGTCACTACAGACATATCTTTTTTGCTCACACACTCTAACATTTCCTTGGCATATTTTTTATAACTTATCTACACCCACAGCCTTGACTACACCCTGACCCTGGATCAGCTGCACTTTCAGCGTTGAGAAGAGGAATTCTCTCACAGTCCCGACCTATTGTCAACGTCCTCGGTAGTACTATCAGAAGTACTGACTAGTATGCATTCGTTTAGCAGTCGCCTTCATCCAAAGCCCCTTGCAGAGACTTACAGAGAATCAGAGACAGGTCATGAACAAGCTAAGGGCACCCAGAATGGAAATCAAACCCATAACACCCTGGCCACTAAACCCAACGCCCCAAAACTACAAATAACTACAACAATGTATGAATGTACAGCCTCTGACCTTTACGTCAATGGTCCGTGTCGAACACCGCCCACACCTCAGCCCGTGTGTGTGTGTGTGTATGTGTGTGTGTGTGTGTGTGTGTGTGTGTGTGTGTGTCTGCAGGGACTCTAGTGGGGTGTGTGACATCGGGCCTTAGATGCTTCCTGCCTTGCCTGTCAGCGATGGCGGCACCGGAAATAAATTACTGGCGTGAGGCTGTGGACTATAGGTCACTCATTTATTCAGGAATAATTGTACCGCTGACCTTTGCAATTCAATTAAGGGCCTGGATGGGCTTAAATGAGGGCGGTGATAAGGGAGACCACGCGCATGTGGTGTGTGTGTGTGTGTGTGTGTCAGTTTTGTGTGTGTGTTTGTGTGTGTGTTTGTGCATGTGTGTGTGGGAGGATGTCACATCTGACATGCTCTCTATGTGTGTGTGGGTGTGTGTTTGTGTGAGCACAACGTTTGACCGCATGTGTCCATCTAAATAAAGCATATATAAAAGTGTGGGTGTGTGTGTGTGTATGTGTCTGCATCACTCGGAGTGTACACGCGTACAATTGTGTCTCTGTCTCTCTGTGCATGTATAGGCCTCTGCATCATATGTATGTCTGTATGTACGCGTGCATGTGTGTGATTTTACACAGCGGATACGAGTGCAACAGCTCTGAGCGGAGGTGGAGGAGGAGGAGGGGGGGGGGAGGAGGGGGAGGAAGTGGGAGGAGGAGGAAAGGTCAGAAGAGAATAATGCAGGAAGGGAGGAATCACTACAGGATCTGTGCTGTCATAACATCGCTGATGAAGATCCCACAACTGCCTCCCTGGAGGTCGTGATCGGGAAGGGCTACCAGAGCATCCAGACCACCAGACACTATTTAAGACTTGGTTTATGTGCAAGTTATTTAAATCAATATTATAAACAAACACAGCACACTGCACAATGCACGCTACATACATGCGGACATGGACCATTTGGAACTGCCAAAAAACCTACAGCTACGATCAGACCACGATTAATTCTTTTTTTGAGCGGATATTATGTGACGATATACAGTATATATTTTTCATGACATACACTGATCATGTACCACAAGTAACACGAGTCGAGGTTGTTTCAGAAAGGTCTTTTTTAGCTTTTCACTAAAGAAAAAAAAAAGCGTATTCACATCCAAGACTCTTCGACTTTTGTTTGTATGTCCTCCTGTTACACACCTAGATCCGGTATCTCAGTAAATATTTCAGAACGTTTTGAAATAATGTCTTATTTTTATTTATTTATCTTATTTCTTATTTTTTGGCATTCACATTAACAACATGCGGATGCAGTGCACAAACCCACTGAGAGACAAAGCGACAGAATGGATGAAACACAAGACCCCTTGCAGCAAACTTAACCCAGAGACACTAGGATGCAGGGATGAATGGGTGAGTGGATGAATTGAATAGCTGGATGGATGAATGGTGGATGAATGAATGATGGATAATGGGCAATGGATGGATGGATGAAATGATAAATGGCTGGATGATGGATGGCTGAATGGATGAAATGATGGATGGATGGATGAACGGAATGATGATTTGGTTATGGTACAAATTCAGAGAAAAGAGACGAGCAAACTTCAATTGCCAGTGGCTCAAATTTGACTCCTATTCAAATGTGCGTTGATTCATATGCAAATATCAACAAATGCTTATTTTCAACGTGTATTCATTGCTTTTAATTCCCAATTTGTGGGGGACAAAATTAGCGCACATCAGAGTTATGATTACCGTGATGTGCGACGCGGTCACTCTCTGATATCTGATGACATTGTTTAATCATGACATTGTTTAATCATTGAATGGTGACTTCATGCTGTGCTGTGATGAGGCGGGGGATGGCGTGGGGCAGGGCTGTAACGCATTTAATTCAAATGAAACCCCAAAATAGTTATATTGAAAATATAGAGAGATCTGTATTGTTCTGCTTATGTCTTTTACACACACACATACATGCATGCACACACACACACACACGCATACACGCACGCACACACACACACACACACACACTGAGTATAATCATTAAAGAGAGACCGTCGAAAATATGACTTATAATTGACATACATGTCATTAATGAGCAGGTATGGAGTTAGGGCATCTCACTTTCTACAGGTGAAGCTTTGGATACCCGGGATCAAATTCAGTACCCTACAACCACCCTAGCCCACTACACCACCCTTCCAAACAAACCAACTAATGTTGACTATCGTTACAACCCCCCTGGCTCACGGCGTGGACGTGAGGTGCGGGTGGGTGGGTGAGGGCGGGTGAAGGATGAGGGGTGAATACTCACTATTGACGCTACCTGCTAGTGCATTAATGTTGTTCAGGCCCACCGTGGCGCCGGCCAGTCCCTGTAGGGTCCCCAGCGAGGTGAGGGAGCTCATGGCCCCGGCGTTGGATCCAGCCGTTGTCCCCGCTACTGAACCGGGAGGGTGGGCGGGTGAGGGTGGGGATAAGGGAAAGAGAGAGAGAGAGAGAGAGAGAGAGAGAGAGAGAGAGAGAGAGAGAGAGAGAGAGAGAGAGAGAGAGAGAGAGAGAGAGAGAGAGACAGGTTAGAACTGTGGAAGCGAGCACAACTTGTTCAGTTGACCATTTCTGGTCAAAGAGTTGAAGAATAGTTTTTTTTTTTGTGTACCCCCTCCCATCCCCTTTAACACCTGTTAATAGATTGGCCTTCCGGGGACTAAGACGTGATCCCCAGTGGACTGCGGAGACGTTCGCTGAAAAGGCCAAACACGGGGACATAATTACGCGGCGATCCTAAGGCTGGGTGTGGCTCTAGTACATGCAAAAGACAACGTTTTTTGGTTTGTAGGTTCGATCGAACCCATCTTTAACAAATGATGTGACAGTTCCAAATATTGGACAATGGAACAATGGTATTTAAATGCAATGCATATTTTTTAATCTGGTGTAGTTTACATGTATATCAAGTGTTTTTGTACTGGTATATCAAAATTAAAAACAGCATAACAACTATAAAGCCAATGAATAAGAGTTTGAAATGGGGTGTCTTTCCCTACACCTTTTGTGCAAACACATGGATTGAAGACATGGAAAGGATAATAATACTAACAACGAACACTAAAGTCCACGGAACAGAGAAGACACGCATGCAGGAGGGAATAGAGACACAATCAGCAGTGAGAAGAACAATCACTCACTCTTGCTTCAACCTCAAATAAAGCACCAATCTCGGAAATGTAACTTCACACAGAGTGTGTGATGCTATCTAAGCTAGCGTTGTTTTTAACACAGCCAATACATGAACTGGATTTGTTTCACTGGTTGAAATTATGTATTTTGTATTTTCTTTCACCACCAATTCATGTTGATCGAATCCCATCAAGTTGATGGTGGTTGTTTAATCGTCCTCCAATAACAATTTGTTTTTCTGTGGTACTCAAATCAAGCAAGCTAGAAACAAATATCCCCTGTTCAATGTCTCCCATAGGCTACATTACAGAAATGATAGCTGGTAGAATATATTCTTTGTGACACCCAATACTTAAATCCGAAAAACATAGATGAGATGTTATTTCTAGTTCAAAATATAATTGGCAATTTAAACCGTTTTTCTCAACATGTTTTATTTTTATTTTCTTACTTAATTTTTATGCTTAGACACTGATGACAGTAATTACAGCTTTAGCACTCTTGTAAAACAAATCCAAAGTTGAATGTATGGTGCTGTGATTTGTTATTTTTCGGTAGACACAAAACGACATACCGGAAAGGCAAAACGAACCTATGTGGATTACGACACACAAACAACAAAAATGGCACATACACATACACACACAAACGCAAAACTGTACTAAGGCGTTGGCAGCATGGAATGGTGGACCAAAATGGCCACAGGGGGCGGGCTAAGATGCAACATGGCACCCAAAAATGGTAGCCAAGCTTTTATTTTTTGACTTCCTGTAACCTTTAACCCTTGATTTCTTGAAGTGAGGTGTCAAAAACAAAGCAGAATACAGAACATAATCACAATGGAATATGTTAAAAGGAAGGTGAGACACCGAGAGAGTGTGGTATGGCAGCACTTTGTAAAAGAAAAGAGAAGGGAACAAATAAAGCATCAGACTTGTCTTCATGCAAAGCTAAATGTGTATTGATCCAACCCTGTTGTGCGAGCCAGCGTGGCTCCATTCATGCTTTAACCCATGGGAGTCACAGAGAGAGAGAGAGAGCGAGAGAGAGAGAGAGAGAGAGAGAGAGAGAGAGAGAGAGAGAGACAGACAGACAGAGCGAGAGAGAGCGAGAGAGAGCGAGAGCGAGATAGGGAGAGAGCGAGATGGAGATATATATAGAGATAGATACAGGCCTTTATCAACAGATAGCCAGTATGAGAGAAAGAAAAAGAGAGAATGACCGGGAGAAAAAAGCAGGAAAGAGTGAGATAGAAATACAGGGAAAACTAGATAAAATAAAACAAAGTGATAGAGTGAGGGAGACAGAAAGCAGCACAGAGACAGGGTCCAGAGAGAGAACGCACAGAACAGAAAGGGTGAAAGAGATGGAGAAATATAGTGAGGTGCAGAAGAGAAAAGTGTGGAAGCCAGGAAAATAAACGGACTAGAGGATTGAAAAGAATGGGACATTGGCACTGACTGCAAAGCGAGCGAGAGAGAGAGAGACAGCCGGCCAGGAGACGTCGTCAGCACAAATTCAGACGGAAAGCTTTTTGAATTGTTGTCTTTTTCTCTTCCATTTAAGGGGGAGTCTGGTCTCTGAGAGAAGACGGCAAAGCCCTTAGCTTGTTGGGCGAGTCGGGACGTGAAAGGTTGTGTGTGTGTCGAGGGGATAAAGCGTAGCTTCACTGGGATGACTTGACATTGGTGTGTGTGTGTGTGTGTGTGCGTGTGTGTGTGCGTGCGCTTGTGCGCTTATGTATGTGTGTGTGTATGTGTGTATGTGTGTTGGGGTGGGGTGCTTATGTATGTGTGTGTGTATGTGTGTATGTGTGTTGGGGTGGGGTGCTTCATGGCAAGTGCATGGAATTGACCCTGTCTGAACTGTATTTTCCTACATCCCCCCCCCCCCCCCCCCCCCAACCCCAAACCCCCAACTGCTAAAGCCCTGACTCCTTAGATCATCACATAGACGGGTGCCACGGCAACAACGGCAAACAGCGCCTGTAGCAGCAGCAGCAGCAGCAGCAGCAGCAGTGAGACCATAGACAATGACTACAGCGACACAGAAAACAATAGAGGCACAACCCCAGCCCTCAGCTCCTCCCAACTCCACCACCACCACCACCACCACCAGAGGAGGAGGAGGAGGAGGAGGAGGAGGTGGTGGTGGGGGAGTTTATGTCTTCACTGAGGTTTATCTCTCCAGGGGGACTATTTGACAGTTGAGGACCCCCCCCCCTCCCCCAAAAGAAACTGAAAACAACTGAAAAAAACCAAAGACACCTCACTTCAAAAGACAGCAGTACAAACATGCATGCCGCACACATCACAGCGCACGTACACACAGACAAACGCGCACACATACGCACATTCTGACGACGAGCTATAGGAAGAAAAATAATGGACAGAAAAATACACGCACGTACGTGAAACTTCAAAACAGGTCTTGCAGTGTGCAGAGCTCTGACAAGTTGTTGACATGGAGGTGTACACGGACAGACACGAACACGGAGGAACACACACCACACACACACACACACACTCCCCATCACCATCACAGGCACCCACACACAGAATGCTTGTACCAAAACACACACACACACACGCGCGCGCAGCATCAGATAAAATGCGCCCACGCGGTGAGAGAGGAAGTGAAACGCGAACAAGACAGGAAGTGAAGGCGGACTTTAAAATCAACGGTGGGTGGATGGGTGGTGGTGGTGGTGGTGGGCGGTAGGAGGGTGGTGGGGTCAAAACCATACTGGGTGAACGTGACATCTCCATGGCGATGATGAGGCTTCCTGACGATGGTCACCGGGAACGTCGGCGAGAGAGAGAGAGAGACAGAGAGCGAGCGTGACGTCATGAGGGCCGGGGTCGGGATGGTGTGGACACACGCACACACGCGGCTGTGTCGGGAGACGGTGGTGGAGGTTGTGGTGAGGGTGGTCGACAACAGAGAGAGGAGTCGGAGGGGGGCAGGGGTGGGAGATGGGGTGGAGAGATGAGAAAAGAAAAATAATTTGATGAGGACGGAGAGGGGTGAATTCTCGATGAGCTTTTTCCGGTGAGGATGACGACGCCAAGCTTTTCCTTTTTTTTTTTCGTTCTTTTTTTCTTTCGTTTGTTTTTGCGGACGACACTAGTGGTGGATGGGGACGGCGGAACGGGGGGGGGGGGGGGGAGGGCGGAGCCAGGAGGAGGCGAGTGACTTCAGGAGGGGGGGGGGTGGGGGATGTGTCCCGGTCATGGCCGTCCTGGTCGGTGGGTATAGCCGCGAGGGGCCGTGGCTAAGGGAAACTGTGGTGGATCCCTCGTTCACCTAATCCCTCCCCCACCCATCTCTCAACCCACAGCCACCAGTTTCCCCTTCTGTCCATCCATCCGTCCATTCGTCCTCCCCTCCTTTCACCCCCCCCCGCCCCCCCCCCCCCCCCCCCCCCCCCCCCCCCCACCGGTCCCCATTGCCGCGGTGATGGTGGTGGTGGTGACGGTTACCTGGGCTGCCCAGCGCCCCCAGGGAGGCCACGCTGGAGGAGAGGGGGTTAACGCCCGACGGGGTGGCTGAGCTTTGGGCAGCCGCCGCCGCCGCGGCCAGCGCGGCCAGGTTCTGCAGCTGGAGGGCGCTCATACCTGGGTGAGACAAGAGGCCAGAGAGTGCGCAGGAGGCAGGGGGTCAAAACCTTTCCGGGGGTGGGGGAGGCTTGAGGTTGCTGGTGGGTGGTCGGAGGCACAAGGGGACGGCCCTGACCCAAAGAGAGAGACTCTTAGCTGTCTGTGGCTATCCGGAGCGAGGAGATTATATATATATATATATATATATATATATATATCTTTATATATATACAAATAAAGGTGTGGGTAGGTGAAATAGAGGGGTAGAACCTATATGAACTGATGAACACACAGCAGAACTAGAAGCCCTAGTGTTCCTCTATGTGTCTGCATTCATGTGTGGGGTGGTGCTGGTGGGGGGTGGGGTTTCATGGAATTCCACCTGTGTCCCCAGCTTGCTAATTAGCATGCTGGCATTAGCATATGGGCCCATACTTAAGCATAATTAGCGACTACATGCCAACATCTAAATGGTGGTTAGGTAAAGGCTCAAATAAAAAAAACTTTGCTAAGTGCTACCGCTCAACCTTCCACTTGCCGGCATGGGTGGACCTGCACGTTGTGGGGGGCATGGATCTGTGACCTAAACGCTCCGCTGAATGATTCTGTGCTCCACAGCTCTGGCCTAGGTCAATACAGCTTGGTGTTCAGCACTTGTTGCATTTAATCTTTTTTTACATTACTATGATTTGATATTAAATATTATTATTGATATATTTATAAACCTACTTATACTGCAGCTTTCTCTATGAGTCTCTTCCTAAATTGCAATAAAAATGTATTCTAATCGACTAAATAACCTAATTATTGTATCTTTTTTAATTAGGTAGTCAAATATGTTTAATATTGTTTTCTGCCAACCACACCACTGGACTGAAAAAGTAGGAAATGTAAACATCTCAATTGTGTCGTTAGTGAGTATAATGTTGAAGCAGCTGTAATGCGCGTATTGTGAATGTGTTGAAAATATTAAGGGAAGGCAAAGTTTAGAAATGTGGACACACCGTCGATGTAAGGTTATGCGTCGTATATACAGTGTGAATGTATATACACATTACCATGAAATAAAACACACGCACACACATACGCACACACACACACACACACACACAGGTCACACCAACAGGACACAAACAAAGGGAAACAACTCGTTTGAGATACACAGCAAGACTTCCTTACGGAAGACTCGTTTTCAAGCACACATTGAGTTCAGTTTCAGGGTAAAAAAAGTGGTCCATTGCGGGACGGACCCAGCTCGACAACATGTCCTCTGGGAACAGATGGGTGGATTTCATGCCGATATTTGTGGCACCGGATTGGTCGATTCTCCAGTGTCCCCAAAATCCACATTCTTCTGTGGAGTGTGGACTGCCAGTTCTAAATGTTCTCTTCTTCTTCCAAGGTTTCTGTGACAATCTGCTGTGACAGAATGTGCGGCTTCTCCATCTCTGTGTGTGTGTGTGTGTATGTGTGTGTGTGTATGTGTGCCAGTTTGTGTTTACGTGCCAGTGTGTGAAAATGTGTGCGTAGGTGGATTAGTGAATGTGTGTGAATGTCTTTCATCCAGACAGAGTGTGTGAAATCGAACCCAACCTGGCAACCTGGGTCTACTATGTGTGTGTGTGTGTGTGTGTGTGTGTGTGTGTGTGTGTGTGTGTGTGTGTCTGGCTGGCTATGTGTGCATCTATATCTCAATGTGTCTGTAATCTGTAATCGTATGAAAGTGTGAGTGTGTGTGTGTGTGTGTATGTGTGCCTGTGTGCATCCGTGTGTATAACAGAAAGTGAAAAATAGAAGGCCTTCTTTATCAAATATTTTAACTAAATTTCAAGCCACAGCCACTAGGCTCAAAGAATCGTCTGAATTATTCTCAGTACCTTTGTGTGATACGTCAAAAGCGAAATACGATTTTCTGCTCTTACCACACATATAGATCCTGTGAACGGCCATTTATTTTGTCACATTCTCTAAATCCATCATGAACTAAAACCGAATTGCGGACCAACTACAGCGGCAATCTTTAAAAAGTCAAGTTCTGTGATATGACCGTGGAGACCGTGGAGGAAAAACTAAAAACTGAAAAGTTGAGAGGGGTCGGAAACGTTGGTTTTGATGTGGATTCACTTATGTAAACTCACTCAGACGCTCTGACGTGATTGAGAGTATGGGGGGGGGGGGGAGAAATAGAGAGAGAGAGAGATGTCTGTTTTCCTTCTCCTTTGTGTTTCTAACAGAGTGTTGTTCAAACTGCCTCGATTTCTCGTCTGTCGAAAGCAAACATTGCTGTTTTTTCGCCTTCAAAGTTGATCTCTTTGGGTACAGCCTGGCATTGTGGCAGAAGCATTGACGCCATTCTGTTTACATTGATGTCCTTACGCTACATGTATGCTAAATATAGTATGCTACAGATACACTAACTTTGAGACAGATATGCTTGTTATGCTATATATTTGCTAAATTTACATTTTCAGTATGTCCAATACCAAAAAGCATACAAATGTATAATAAGTGAGCCATTTTGGATACTAACTGAACTTTCCTTCACTGTCCTCTGGACACAATGCATGCTGGGGATTACGGTTTTGTCTCAGCTACACCATGTCTAAACAATGAGGCAAAGAAAATAATTATAAGAAATTACCATCGTTATTAAAAAAATGTCTTTCTTCTAAATAAATCGATAACTGTACCAAATGTAGGAATAATATAGCAACAGCGACAACAATGACAAAAAAGTAACAATTGAAAGTACTCAAGTGAACTGCTCCATCCGTTGAAGTGGTGAAAAGAACATCTTGAGTGACTCTAGATGGCACTGATCTGAGACCAGGGTGGGGGACGCCGAGAAAACGTGCACTTTCCAGACAGTGATGAAGAGAAAGAGAAAGGGGGAGGGAGGGAGGAAGGGAGGGGAACCAAAGTAACTGGGTTAGAGATAAGAGGGAGAGGAGGAAAATAAGAGATGAAGTATAGGAGAGCTCAACGTGGAAGACGGAGAGTGCTTCTGTTTGAGAGAGAGTGAGGGCGAGGGAGAGGGAGAGAATGCAATGAAAGGAGGGATGAATGCAATCTCTTCCAATATCACAAGTTGTGTGAGAATGTGTGTATGTGTGTGTGTGTGCATGCGAGCCCGCGCGAGTATATTTATGCCTGTGTGTGTATGCCTGTGTGTGCATGCTTGTTCATTTGGTCATGTTAGTGTGTGTGCATGTGTATACATATATACGTGTGTGTGTGTGTAGGTGCTTGTGTGTGTTAATGTTAGTGCCTGTGTGTGTGCACGCATGTGTGCATTTGTGTGTGTATGCATGCATGCATGTTTGTGATTATGTGCATATGCATAAGTGTATGTTTTTGTGTGTGTCTGTGTGTGTGTGAGTACTGAGTATGTTTGGGGCTAGCGTTGGTCCAGAGGGCCCTGTGTAGTGTAGGGGCCTCAGTGTTGGTCTCTGTGTTGGCCCCTGGGATGGCTGCAGGGGCCCCTGTGTTGGCCCGTGTTGGCTGTGCAGACCCCTGTGTTGGCTGTAGGGGCTCCTGTGCAGGCTCCTGTGTTGGCTGTGGGGGCCCCTGTTTGGGCCGTGTCTAATTGAATGCTCATTGGTGTAATTGAGCCTCTCGGCGTTGCGGCTCCCACAGCTAAAGACTGCCACCAGATGTCACTCAGCTGCCTCACATCTCCTGCCAATCACTAATGCCCGCTCTCTCTCTCCTTCTGTCTCTCGCTCTCTTCCTTGCCCCAGTTCTCTTGCTGCCTCGCTCATCCCTCGTTCTCTCTCGCTCTCTCACAGATGGAGAGCCAACAGGATCTCCGTATTCAGACCCCATTACACACCCTCTCTTCCAAACCCCACAGCCTATTTATCTTTCAGTGTGCATGTGTGTGTGTGTGTGTGTGTGTGTGTGTGTGTGTGTGTGTGTGTGTGTGTGTGTGTGTGTGTGTGTGTGTGTGCGAGCGTACACGTGTGTGTGTCTGTTAGCATGAGTGTTTCGATGTGTCTATTTGTGCCCATTTGTGCACGGTACATATTTGTCATTGCGTGAGCGCTTCCATCCAATTTGAAAGAAGAGTGCCGCAAGTCAGAAATATACGATTGCGGCCCATTCTATATAACTCTGGGTGATACAAAACTAACTACCAAATATAACTCTGTGTATGCGACACAAGTCTTATTGCTTTAAAGCAAAACATATAATGATACCACAACAACACAGAAAAACCAACTCAAGGTAATTTTCCACTCAAACATTTCCAGTCATTTTCCCGTCAAGTCATGGATTGAAGTTGTTTGTTTGTATGTTTATTTATTTATTTATGCAATCATTTATTTTCTCCTCAGGTAACAGTCGCTCGATCGGCCACATGAACAGCCTACAATTAGGGGCAGTGATCTCACTGCTCACAGAGAGAGAGAGAGAGAGGGAGAGAGAGAGAGAGAGAGAGAGAGAGAGAGAGAGAGAGAGAGAGAGAGAGAGAGAGAGAGAGAGAGAGAGAGAGAGAGAGAGAAAGAGAGAGGAGGGGGAGAGAGAGACAGAGAAAATAAAAAGAAGGCAAGAAGGAATAGAATAGAAGAGAATAAATATATGAACAAAGGCATAAAATAAATATAGCAAAGAAGAAAGAAAAAGAAACATACAAGAATATAAGGATATGAAGAAATAAATAAAATAAACAAAATATATAAAAATAATATAGCAGAAAGAAAGAAAAGGAAAGAAAGAAAGAAAAGAAAGATGGAAAGAAAGAGAAGTGATATGGTAGAAAGAACGAAAATAGAAAAACTGAAAATAGCAAGAAAGAAAGAAAGAAAGAACAAACAAAAAGAGAAAAGGAAGGAAGAGAAGAAAGAGATGACAGGAAATGAAGGAAAGCAAAGAGTGAAGCATAGACAGGAGAGCATTGACGAGCAGCACAGAAAGCTATGCACTGTGAAACAAATTGGGGTGTTTGAGGGTGGGGAAGAGAAGGGAGAGAGAGAGAGTGTGAGAGAGAGAGAGAGAGGATGAGCGAGAGCGAGAGATTGACAGAGTGTGAATGCTGAAGGGGAGCGTGACGTGGGAAAAACAAGGTGAGATAAGAGCGGACGAGAAGCATCAGGATGAAGGGAGGCGGAGGAGGGGAGGAGGAGGAGGAGGAGTGGATGCATCTGAAATAAATGGGTGGAGGGGTGGATGGGTGTCGGTGGGGGGGGGGGCTGAACTGAGAAAATGAAAGAGGGAGCGAGAAGGGGGACTGTGACACAGAAGAGTCACACAGTTAGTGGGGTGAAGTGAAGCAATCTCAAGGTAAGGGAGAGAGAGAGAGAGAGAGAGAGAGAGAGAGAGAGAGAGAGAGAGAGAGAGAGAGAGAGAGAGAGAGAGAGAGAGAGAGATAATGCGAGAGAAATATACATAGAGTCCCAGCAGTAGGTGGCGCCAGTCAGCAGAAGTAAAACATTCTTTGGAATTCACTTTGGAGAAAATATTTTCCATGACTTCTATGCTGTCTATACTTTTCATCCATTCTTGACAAAAGCTTTCTTGATCTCAGTTAAAAGTTTTCCATGGCTCCTCTCTGGTCTCCACATTAGAGAAGAGCAGGACTTGTGACACTCTCACTCTCTTCTTCCCCCCAAAATAATTCTCAACATAGTACATGCCCCACAACAGTTAATCTACTGCATCTTTCTGTTCTCTGGTATTTCACATTTCCATTCAGTTATTAATCAAGGACCAAAATACACCACATACTGAGTCATGGTAACAAAGGGTTAAACGGTTCATCTGCCGCAACAGGCAAGTTTCTTTTCGCTGCGATACTTCCGGTAGTTTTATCACTCACCTGCCATCTGCTGGATCCCACTGAAGGCTCCAAGGTTACTGGACGAGGTCGCCTGCTGGAGCAACTGGTGGAGAGAGATAGAGAGACATAGAGAGAGCGAGATGAGATAGGAGTGAGGGACATGAAGGAGGAGAGAGGAATCAAAAATGGGGAGAGAAAAAAGATAGAGAGAGAGGGGAGAAAAGGGGAGAGAAAAGATAGAGAGAGAAGGGGGAGAGACAGAGCAAGAGAGAGAGTGAGATAGAGTGGGAGAGAAAGAGATACAGAGAGAGGGAGAGAGAGAAAGAAAGAAGGAAATAGAGGGGAAAGAAAGGAGGAAAGAAAAGAAGAAAGAAAGGGAGAAAAAGAAACGCAAAAAAACATAGTGAGCAAGGCAGATACATTGTCCCCCCCCTCCCCGCCCCCAAAGATTGTCCTTAAAAGATGAGACAGTGAGACTATTTTGGGGGTGAAATGTCCATCAACAAAGTATTTAGCGGTCTATAACGTGCATCAGTGGCGTGCATGCAAACGAGCGGAAAATATTGCTTGATCTCCCCTCCAAGGGAAGACACTGTTTGTATTCTACAAAGATTCTCCCGGACAAGTTGAGCATGAAAAGCTCCAATTGAGCTGACTAATTAAATTCCCCCAAAAAAACGGAATACTAACGCTGTACTGATTGTGTCAAAAGAAAAAGACGAAAAAGAAAAGACGAGCCAGAGTCAAAGACATCAATTCACAGCCAATTACCATCTTGGTTCTTTGGCATTCATATTTGAAAGCAAGAGAGGAGCAGACAGACAGAGACACATACAGACTGATAGACCGACAGACCTACTGACTGACAGACAGGCAGGCAGGAAAACAGGCAGAGATATAGACAATACAGACAAAGACAAAAAGACAGACAGCAGAGAACAGAAAAGTCTCTGCATGCATGTTGGGTCCAATTCACAAAATGCCAAAATTTATTTTATTTCACTCTTTTTAGTGACTGAATCAATAATGGTAAAAGGAATCATGTTGTCTACGTTCTGTTTTCCCTGGTTGAAAAATCAGGTGCAAATTGCCCTTTGGATTAAACAAATTGGAAATGGGGAAGATAATAATAAAAACTAACGTCAGCAACGTGTGGGTTTTCGGATTTTAGGCTCAAAGAATAATTAGAAAACTACGGAGCCAAGCAGTTGTTGGTTAGATGTCCTGATAACTTGGTGGTGAGGATTGACATTTCTGGAACACTTTAAAAACAGTTAAGCCCTGGAGAAGATTAAGCCATGGTCAAATGAAAACAACAACCGCAAAGTACAAAAAAAGAGAAAGAAAATAAAGAAAAAATCCTTTAGTGCTGTGACCCAATCGCTGTCTTTCAAACTGAAGACTGCCTAGCCTCTATTGGGCCTGGCATGCCTAAGCCCCGCCTCCAAGATCACAGACACTCCAGCCCCTCAGTAGTGGACCTTATGGAATTCTCGTTGTATTTTCTGTCTATAGCCTCCAAGCTGCGCAGGAACCCCTGAGGTGTGAGAGGGCGCAGGATGCGGGGGATTAAAGGTTATTGTTGTTTAAAGGGCAACGCGCCGGATAGCAGGTATGTGGAGGAGGGTTAGGTTGAGTGGATCTTTTTTTTTTTGGTGGTTGGAGGTGGGTGCTCAGGCTGACTCTACTTGAGTGAGATGTTGCAGACTTAAAGAGTGAGTGGTGGTGGTGGTGACTATGTGTGGTGGTGGTGGTGATCTTTGTGATGGCCATGATGACTGTGGTTGGAGGTTGTCATCGTGGTGTGGTGGTGGTGGTGGTCATGTTTGTGCATGTTAAATTCCTCTTTGAGGACAATCAAAGGACGATCTAACGTGTGTCAGTGATGTGTGATGGTCATTAAGGTGAAATTTGCTACGACTTTGATGGCCAATCGGTTTGGGGTCAGTATAGCTTTGTTTGGGGTGATCACGGTAGTGTTTATGATGGTGTTGATATTTTATATTGATGGTAGCGTATATGACGGTGGTGGTGGTGCTCTTCCTGGTGATCAGGAGAGTGTCTATGATGGTGGTGGTGGAGCTCTTTCTGGTGATCAGGATAGTGTCTATGATGGTGGTGGTGGAGCTCTTTCTGGTGATCATGATAGCGTTTATAATGGTGGTGGAGGTGGTGCTGTTTCTGGTGATCATGATGATGTTTATGATGGTGGTTGTGATATTTGTAGTGGTCATGATTGTATTCATGAAGGTAGTGGTGCTAGTAGTGATCATGATCATTTTCATGATGGTGGTGATACATGCCATGGCCATCATGGTGGTGGTGCTGCTGTTTGCGATGATCACGACAGTATTAACAATGGTTCTTCTATTTGTAGCGATCATGCTAGCGTTTATGATGGCAGTGGCAGTGGTTGTAACGTTGACGTGATAGTGGTGGTGTTGTTCCTGGTAACCGTGATAGCGCTGATCTACGCAGTGTCATGATAGTGTATACTGGTGCGGGCGGCTGTGGTTCGGGGTGTGCGTATCCTCTTACGGCCAGGTACTGCGGTGTCAGGCCGCCCAGGCCCGTCAGGCTGCCCCAGGTGGTGGCGCTGTTGAGCTGCTGCATTTGCTGGGCCAGCTGCTGCTGCAGGCGCCTCTGCTCCTTGTCCTTCTGGGTGTCTGCGAACTTCACCACGATGGGGGACGAGCAGCCCTGTGGGGGAGGTGGGGGGTAGAGGCGAGAGGAGAGGAGGAAATGGGGGGGGGGGGGGGGTGGTGAGTGGGGAGAGGAGGGGAGATAAAAGAGGAGAGCAGGGGAGCAAGGCAGAGCAGAGGGGGGAGAAGAGGAGATGAGAGGAGAGCGGCGGAAAGGAGAGAGGAGACATGGGTAGAGAGAGGAGGGGAGGGTGTAGGAGAGGGGCGGAGAGGAGAGAGGAGAGAGGGGAGATGAGACGACAGGAGAGGAGGGGAGCGTAAGGGATAGAGGAGAGAGGAGAGGAGAGGACGGGGAGGATGTGAAGGATGAGATGAAAGGGGAAGAGAACATTACAGGGGGACAGGAGAGGAGACGAGGGTGGAGGAGATGAGGGGAACGACGAGAAGAGAGAAGAGAAGTGAGGACAGAAAGGAGATGAAAGGAGAAGAGAGCAGAGAGAAAGAGAGGAGAGGAGAGGAGAGGAGAGGAGAGGAGAGGAGAGGAGAGGAGAGGAGAGGAGAGGAGAGGAGAGGAGAGGAGAGGAGAGGAGAGGAGAGGAGAGGAGAGGAGAGGAGAAGATGAGAGTATTAGCTTGGAACTCTTGGCACACACACACATATATACATGTGCAGGCATTTTCCTACAAGAGGCTAGGAGATAACAATGGCAAAACAGAGTAACTCATGGGAACACACATAAAAGACAACATATTAAAACGTATTTTTTCAGTATCAAACCACATTATAAAAACATAACTCCGATACAGAGAGGCCTATACATCAACTCACTCACTCACCCACTCGCTTTCTTTCTCTATCTCTCTCACACGCACACACGCGCACACACACACGGCATTAAGAAGAAACGACACCAATGCCTGTGGGCTGTGGTTCCCCAAAAGGTCCTGTAGTTATCTACAAGTCCAAGATGGCTTCACCGAAAGAAGATTTCCTGACTTCTACAACTATTTCATCATCTCAGGGAGACTGTGTGTGTGTGTGTTTGTGAGGGAGAGAGTGAGCGAAAGCAAGAAAGAGAGAGTGAGAGAGAGAGAGAGAGTGGGCCAGATGAGAGGTAGGGGTGGCTAGGGAAGGATTTGAAAATCTGGACAATAAAGAGAAGTGGAACTAATTGTCCAGACCTTTACAGCAACTTTGGTTTATTGCCTCTTTGATGTCTTTTATGTGTGTGTGTGTGTGTGTGTGTGTGTGTGTGTGTGTGTGTGTGTGTGTGTGTGTGTGTGTGTGTGTGTGTGTGAAAGAGGAAGCCCATTGACTGCTGTGAATTGTCCAACTAAAATTGAACAAATTGAACATATAAACTTGTCCACACACACATAAACTCACACACACACACACACGCACACACACACACACACACACACACACACACACACACACACACACACACACACATACACACACACACACAGGAAGGAAAGATCACAGTACTAGCATAAAAGACAATGAAAGAGAGAGAGAAACAGAGAAACAGAGAGAGAGGGAATGAGAGAGGAAAACAGAGAGAAGAAAGAGAGAAAGTGATACAGAGAGACAGCGAGAGAGAGGGGCCAGTGGTAGGGCTGCTGATGTAAGTGTGTCTCGTGATGTGGTGTAAGGGAGTTAACAAACACAGTGTATCCACCAGGCAAGCGCTCCCAATCAAAGCCTAACTAGGGGCGAATCCGCCTGCAACAAAGACACTGTGCCACCCCGCAGTACAGAGAACCTTCTGAAGGAAACATTTACGATGGAGGCGCCATTTTTAGAACCAAGGGATTCTGGGATTTTGAGATGCGTGAGAGGTTTGTAGGCATATGTGTGTGTGTGTGTTATTTTGTGTGTGCGTGCAGGTGAAGGACTCGTTGGGCGGACGAACGATACCGATACCGATACCGTACTGACAGAATATGTTTCGTTTAGAGTAAAGTTGGTCACATATCTGACTTTTTCTACACAAGTGATTTTTACAACGATTTTCATGCTGACTTGAGTCCAATGGTGGCAGTATTATTTATGAATATCATACATTATTGACGATTATATATGATTGACGGTTAGTTGTGATTTGTGTTTATTTTGTCTGCATACGCCAGAGAAAGAGAGGGAGGGAGATAGGAATTTGTGATAGAGTGAAGGAGCAGTGGAGATAAAGTTAGTGAAACAGAGAGACAGGGAGTGTGAATGGAAGAGAGACAGAGAGGAACATTGAGGGCGAGGGAGGGAGGGAGGGTGAGGGAGAGAGAGAAAGAGAGAGGGGAATGGTGAAGGGGAGAGAGACAGAGAGGGAGAGAGAGAGAGGAACGGTGAGGGTGAGGGAGGAAGGGAGAGAGAGAGAGAGAGAGAGAGAGAGGGGACTGGTGAAAGGGAGAGACAGAGAGGGAGAGGGAGAGACTAACGGTGAAGGGGAGAGGGACAGAGGAAGAGAAAGAAATAGTGACGTAGCAATATAGAAACAGAGAGACAGAGAGACAGCAAATGAGTGATAGTGGGAGAGCGAGAGATAGAGCGAGACAGAGATAGAGAGATGGCTGTCCACAGAGAGGACATTAAAAGGACATTATTCAGCATTTTCTTCTTGCCATCTTATCTCCACAGTTGTGTTGAGGCACACTTATTCCGAGCTGAATGATCTCAACCTTGCTGTTTTGTAATTTATCCACAAAACAAACATTATTAAAAAAAACTAATAAATATGAGGGTCCTTCCCTCAATAAGAGCACTCATTTTTATTAATACATTTATCATTGGTAAAAAAAAAAGTGGCCTAAAGGAGTTATCGGCAAAGGGGTGCTTCATTGGCTGAGACAGATGTCATGTGACTGACACAATGAGGATAGCGCCAGGGGTTCACTAGCTTCTATTTACGCTAGTTATCTTAATGTATCTAAATATTGTCCTTTTGCTGCTATCAAGTCTGTTTGCTGCTGCATACACTGTTTGCTAGCTTTAGCAGAGTGTAAAAACAACAAAAGAAATGATAGATTCTCTATATCTGCCTCATATACGTATTCATATTAGCGATGACAGATCATCTCAATAAGGCTAGACAATCAAATCATTGATTAAGTGCATGTATGCCGCCGGATATATGGCTGTCTTAATGTGTATTAATGCGGTGGGGGTGGGGTGCTCAACACAGCCATGGCGACAGGCCTCTGATACACCGTTCGGAGTTGATGGTGTAAACACACACTCGCTGCCCGAAATCAGTCGCCTGGCCGCCTGTGGATAATACAAACACACACACAGACACACACACGGACGCGTGTGTATGTGTGTGTGTGTGTGTGTCTGCATGTTCTAGTGAATTACCTGTCTCAGGCATATCCACTTTCATTACAGTCTGACATTCAGCGAGCATTTGTGTTTCAGTGTTTCTGTGTGTGTGTGTGTGTGTGTGTGTCCTGAATGTCACAGTGTAATGGGAATGGATATGACAGTGACAGCGGCATCAACGGATTGGAACACAACGCTGCCTACATCTCATGTAGTGACACACACACACACACACACCAACACACACACACACCTGCACCCACACCCACACACACACACCCTCACACTATATTCAATCTTGTTTCTATCTAAGAAACTGGGCACAATTCAGCCAAGAAAATATCCAACCTCTATTTACCAAACCCTGATTCCATGTTCCGGACCAGAGTAATTACTTTTAAATTGTGAGGGGAAAAAAACGGGGAACATTAACAAAAAGACGCATTAAACAAACGGATTTGGCAATTTAGGTTGGCCTGGGGAAGAGCACACGGCATGTTTTTCAAATGGAAATGAAGGTGTTTTGTCCACTGCGATATTGCTTTGGTTGGAGGCTCCTTTTTGGTTTACATATTTATTTATTTAAATTTTTGTGCAGCTGATAAAAGGCAGAAGACACTTTCGATGTTTACTGGAGGGCTATTAAGCTCTGAGAGAGCATCACTCCCGCTTAATACAGAAGCAGCGGGGAAGGAATAGGACTCCATAGACAAATTCTAACGCAGACGCTTTTTCTTCTTTTACTGACAGTGACAGAGGGTGAATGTAAATGATGATAAACGTACGTTTAGCAGAGCAAGCCATATAGCATTAAATGCACTATGGACTGAGGCGCAATGTAGTGTAGCTTGCACTTGAGCATGAGCATACTCTGTATTGTAGCGCAAACTACAGCCTGGAGCCAAGACAATGTGGCCTGCACTCTAGCCTAACGTGCACTATAGCCTAGCGTGCACTAATAGCCTAGTGCTCACTTAAACATAGCATGCACAGTATACCGTAGTGTTAACTACAACCTAGTGTGCACTGTAGCCTAGCGTGCACCAAAGCCTAGCATGCACTTTGGCCGAGCGCGCACTAAAGTACACAGTATACTGTAGCACACACGCTTTATTTACCGTTCGTGCTTCACATCTCGCAGTGTTTAGTATTATTTTGTTTTACATCTTTTATTCCGGTGTGTTTTGTTCGTTTTTTCCCCCTCTCTAGTGCACCCGTCAGGGTCAGTAGCCATCAATAGCAGCCGTGATTATCATGATCATCCGTAATGAGGGGCCACGCGGGGTGAGTGCCACCACTGCTCTATCTTTAATACGGCCCTGTCATTATCACCTCTCTTTGCCTGTCTCTCTCTCAGTCCACCTATGTCCGTCCGTCTGTCTGCATGATGCACACACAAACACATGCCCAGGCAGGCATGTGTGCACGCGCACCCTCACAGCGTATAATGTTTTCTCCTGAGCCCAGCCTCGTCGTCTCGCCCCACCACTAGCGGAGAATGTGTGTGCGTATGTGTGTGCGTATGTGTCTGCGTGCATGTGTGTGTGTCAGGGTTGGTGTGCATATGTCTGTGTGTATATTTGTCTGTGCATGTGTGTGTGTGTGTGTGTGTGCACACGCACGTGTATGTGTGTCAGTGAGCACGTGCATGCGTGTGTCAGCGTGCGTGTGTACATGTTTGTATGTGTGTGTGTGTGCAGGGTCGGCGTGCTTATGTCTGTGTCTATATTTGTCTATACGTATTTATGAGTGTCAGCGTGTGCGTGTGTGGGTCAGCGTGTGTCTGTGTGCATGGGTGTGTGTCCGTGCGTGTGTTCAGAGCCCGGGGCGAGCCGTGACACTGTGGTCCAGCCCTGCATCATGGCGCGTGTGTATGAGGTCTCGTGGGTCACGGCACCACTGATGGGGGTCTATACGTCTGTCTTCGGACCCCGGCACCCAACGCCGACTGTCTTGTTCAGAGCTGTTCGCTCGGAGACGCCGAGATCGCACTGCTCTCGGGTAATAAATACAAAGGACCGTTCCCTCAGACATTTCTGGGACAGGTGTATGTTTTTTTTCAAAAATAGTTTCAGGTTTCTTTTTTTCTCTCCCTCCAGTGGACCTTGTGTTGCGACAGAGAGATGCATTGATTTCTTCACAAGGAAGGAGTGGTGGAGGTGGTAGCGGTGGTGGTTACTGGTGGCTGGGGGGGGGGGGGGGGGGGGTGGTCGCAAGATGAGAATACATGTAGGAGCAAAAACAGAGAGAGAGGGGGGAGTGTGATACAGACAGCGAGAGAGAGAGAGAGAGAGAGTGTGTCAGGAAAATATAGTTAGTGTGTGTGTGTGTGTGTGTGTGTGAAGGAAGGGTAGAACAAGAGAGGGAGAGAGGAAGAGAAAGAGAGAGAGAGGATCAGAGAGAGAGAGAGAGATAGGGAGCAAGAGAGATATACGGAGCGAGAGAGAGAGGATCAGAGAGTGAGAGAGAGAGATATAGGGAGCAAGAGAGATATAGGGAGAGAGAGAGAGAGAGAGAGAGAGAGAGGATCAGGGAGTGACAGAGAGATATAGGGAGCAAGAGCGATGTAGGGAGCGAGAGAGAGAGAGAGAGAGAGAGAGAGAGAGAGAGAGAGAGAGAGAGAGAGAGAGAGAGAGAGGGCAAGGATACAGTACCTCCATGGTTTGAGACTGATGCATGGCTTTGATAGCATTCTGTGCCATAGCTCTGGTGGAAAACGTGACAAACGCACATCCTGTAGGGAGGGGGGAGGTAGAGGAGGAGGGGGGTGGGGTTGGGAGGGGAGACAAGGAAGAACAAGAACAAGACAAAAAAAAAGGGTTGGACACATTTTGTCGTTATAAAAAAACACAACATGTGACAAAACGGAAGAATTAAATACAGAGAACAGGCAGACAACAAATGTTCTCAGTCTGAAACCCCCACCCTACGCACAAGCAGTCACACACACGTACGCACAAGCACACACACACATGCACACACACACACGCACAGCCACAATAGGCTTTCTGTGACAATTGCAATCTGCAGTGAAGAGGGGATCTTTAATTGGCCAATTGTTGTTTCCATGTTTTGTTTCTTTGAAGAAGGGGGGGACCAATTAGGATAGCTGTTGATGTCTTAAGCACCAATAGAAGTCAGCCAAGTTGAAGTTCCTTGTCTCTTCTCTCTCTCTCTGTCACTGTCTGTCGTTCCTTTTTCTCTCTCTCTCTCTCATTCTCTCCCTCTTTTTCAACCACAATCTCTTCTGCAGATGGAATTAGTCACACCTGAATTGGAGCGCTTTCTCTCCCTCTCTCTCTCACACACTCACTCTCTCTATCTCAACAATGTAAATCAGCCCCAAATTTGCATGAAAGTGATTTGAATTCCGTTGGGTCTATATTGTGTCTATGTGTGACCATGTGTCTGTGTTGGTGTGTATGTATGTGTGTGTGTGTGTGTGTGTGTGTGTGTGGGCTGGCTTGAGCCTGGGTGCCCTCTTTCTTGCTCACGTGCGCTCTCTTTCTTTCCCTCTCCTTGCCTCCTCATTATCTCTCCTCTCTCTTTCTCCTGTGGTAAAACAGTCGCAGTAGTCTGGTGTTTGGAAAAAGGACAGCAAACTAGGAGGCCACTATTCATATTGATTTTCAAAAGGAATATTCCCATTATGCTTTGCTATTTCAACCACGCTCTTGCGGCTCTGCACACTTCTCAATATCGTTTTCGGTCTGCACCACACCCAAGCTTTACCTAAACTCAACAATCTCTAATCTAACACAGTGAAACATTCAAATTCTAATCCAATAATTATTTTGTCATCATAGTTAATAAAAACCATAAATGTCTTTCTCCCCCCAAAAAACCCTGATTTCCATTATATTTATTCTGAATCTGTAGGCATACACTTGGCTAAAGTATTAGATAAA
The DNA here is from genome assembly GCA_026745465.1 of Lota lota. Lineage (NCBI taxonomy): Eukaryota > Metazoa > Chordata > Actinopteri > Gadiformes > Lotidae > Lota > Lota lota. The sequence goes on from JACYXH010000753.1 coordinate 1,299,062, forward strand.
ATAATGCTTCCAAATGTGATAAGGATCCTATTACTGTTCTTGGCTGACAAAATGGAGGTCTCTGTATGTCTCTGTCCTTTGAGTTTCCCGACCGCTGTTCATCCGATTGACTTCACACTTGCGGGTGTATTGCTGAGGACCCAAGGAAGTGCAGTGTTGAGTGTAAAGTTGTTCCACAAAGCAGCAATACCGGAGGCCAAGCAATCGGCTCATTCCGAACAGGCACAGCACTAGTTAAAAAAATCTGAAGTGTGGTAAGGAAAGCAGTGCATCATGGAACTTTGCCCAAAAACTCCTCAATAGTTGTACTTCTCGATATGGTGTGGGATCTAACTGAAATGTTTTTCTTTAAAACTGAAATTCAGCCCAATTCACATTCTTAACTACAGTAGTTATTATTTCTATTTTTATTTACTTTCTTTTGGGGGATGGGGGAGGGGCTCACGGGTTGATTGTATTCATGTTAAGGGCAGCAGTGAGCAATAATCTTCAACGGTGGAGGGCCCAAGATTATGCAAATGTCCCTTGCGCTCCAACCAATCAACAACACTGGCTGGTTCCCATCTACCTTTTAGCGTGGGAAGGGGGAGGAATTCATCAGTGAAAGTAAATACCGTCACAACGACCAATGGTCCCATGCTGGTGAAGGGTGGAGGTGGATTGGGTGGGCATTCAGGTCTTAAGTACAAGTTGGGCCTAGTTTGAACCCTTGGTCGCCCGCCCAGAGAAGTGATTAGAGCGAGATAAATAGCAAAGTGCTTGAAACGTGCTCTAGGCTTAGTGACGGGCGACAGAAAAAAAAAAAAGTGAAATGATCTAAGCCAGGAAGAAGGGAGCGTACGAGCAGATTTTATAGTGAAGCCAATCACTCCACCAACTGATTTCAATGATTAGGTCCTCCCCAGTGGGCTAAAGGTCTGCTAATCAACGCTCTGCGATAATGATATTCTAACAAACTCTCCAAGCCGAGTTAGCTCAGCCATGTGCGCTAAGTATACACACAGGCACACACATTGATACAGTCGTGTGTTGTTCATGTGCACCCCACTCAACCAGGTTGGCTGGATGACTAACTGGCTAGCTGCGATGCTGTGAAACCCCTCCTCCCACAAATAAAACAGCCGCCATGGAGCTTAACGACAATATTGGTCAACAGACAGACCATAGACGATGGTCAGTAGGAAGAAAAATAATGCCAAAATTATGTCCTCAGAAGAATGAAGGACACGCTAATGTGGCAGAGATGGAGAGAAAGAGAGAGAGAGAGAGAGAGAGAGAGCGAGAGAGAGAGAGAGAGAGAGAGAGAGAGAGAGAGAGAGAGAGGGAGGGGGCTGTATAATGAAGGACAGGATGAATGGGAATGGGTTTGTCATCGTCCTCTTCCACCTCTGTCAAAAGCACGGCGACCATGTTTTGATAGAATGAGGTTTCAGAAAGAGGGATAGATAACCCTTCGCCCCCCTGCAAACCAAAACCACACCACCCCTACCCCCTTACCGGCTTCACGGATTGGCCGATTCAAATGTCCGTCAATCACGGCTGTCGCTATAACGATAATGATACAATTAAAAGGCTACAGTGATATTTGGATTAGAATTTAGCGCCAGCAAACTGTAACTTGATTAATGAAGTCATGAATTGGCACAGTGGAAGTTGACCGGGTAAGTATTATGTGTCAATCCAAAGAAGAACTGGACAGCGACAAATAGAGGTGGGGTCTTTTCATTAAAAAAAAAGTATGACTTTTAGCAAAACGGGATACGCGCTGACATTTATCGGCCGTTTTTCATTTCCAGGGTTTGCCCCCGCCGCCAGAACTGACTAAACAGACTAGTTTAGTGTTTGAGGAGGGCAGCTGTGGAGTTGTGGTCTGGATCTGAAGAAAGACGGAGATGGAGAGGATTCTCTCTGTTCCGTCAATTCACAAAAACTCCAGAACAAGCTTTATAACCCTTGTTCCCACCGGGTAATTTGATCCCCCCCCCCTCACTTCAGACGATCAGACGTGTGTCAAATGTAAAAAAAGAAGAAAAATAAACCTTTTTTTTTCTGCTGCTTTGTCCTCTTTCAGAGGTCTTCTAAATGCCCCTCAACATGAATACATAAATGTCAAATCGCAGTTAATATAAAATACAAATTTATTTTATTCTCGCCCAAAAAATTCTCCCATTCTTTTTAATCTGAAGCATCCATCATTCATCTGTGTGTGTATGCGTGCCTGTGTGTGTGTATGTGTGTGTGTGCGTCCTATTTCATTCATTTGCTTATTTATTTATTTCCCCCCCCCAACGGTGAAGCACTAGGAACGTAGCTTCGCCGCTAAAAATACCTCCCGGGCCGCATTCTGTCATCAGCGGGGATCCAAACAGATCTTTAATGAAAGTAGGCTAGCTCCCCTGCCTGGGCCCATCCACCAGTGGCGTGATCCATATTTTATTAATAGCCGGCTCGCCGCGCACGTCTCTGATTGATAGGCCGGCTGTATATTGGGGCGCTCCGCATTGCTGCAAACTACGAGCTAGCATAGTTTGGGGCCGTGTGTATGAGGGTGACATTTTTTATGGGTTGGGGAGGTGGCGGGGAGGGGGGCGGGGGTGTAGAGTGTACTTAAAGGCCTATTTACTCTCAAACCAGTTGGACTTGGTGTTTGCGTCCTGGCCTTGATAAGGATCCCAAGTGCTCTCTCTCTCTCTCTCTCTCTCTCTCTCTCTCTCTCTCTCTCTCTCTCTCTCTCTCTCTCAAGGGTAGGTGAGTCTTAGTCTAGTGGCTAAGGTTTGACTCCCAGCAAAAAGGCACAGGGTTTAATCCCTGATACCAGCATCCTCTACCCTTTACCTGTATCCGTATCTCCTTAAAAAAAATGAATCAGAATTGGCTGTCTTTGGATAAAATAGTATGCTGAATAATTATCAATAACAGATGTGGGTTAAAACACAAAAATGGAAGGGGCAGCTTGGGTAAGCTCTTGTAAGTCTGTCAGCCACATAGGCAAAAATGCCCCATAGCAACCCTGGTTCAATTTCAACCCGCGGTAATTTGCTTCATGTCTGTCCCTCTCTCTCAACCCACTTTTCCCTCCTCTGTCCATAAAGACAGAGAAAAAAGAAAATGGATGGTGAAGGAGAGAGGTAAAAGGCAAGGAGAGTAAGACCCTGTAGGGCACATCGTAGAGTGGTGGTACCGAATTTGAGCATCCACGGCCCATAGGAAAATAAATGAAAGCAAAGCGGCGAAACTGTGTAACACACTGAAGAAACCTTGTGTGACGAGGAAGGACCTGTTGGGATGTGGAGACTGGAGAGGAGAGGCACAAAGGAAGGACTGCACCGTCTTGCTGGCATGGTGAGGGGTTGGGAGATTTGCAGATCGGGTGGGTGGGAGTAGGTGGTTGGGTCGGGAATGGATAAGGTCACTTTTTTAAAGGGGTTTGGGGCGGGGTCAGTGGCGATGACTGGCAGCTCAAAGGACCAATAACAACGCTTATCCCACCAGACCATTTATAAAACATATAGGGATGGGCTTACTGTATGATGATTTTTTATTTTGTTTGCTAATAACGAAATAGCAGAGGCTTGTGATCTATCTGGTATCGTGTTTGTTTTGCTACTGGTTAGATCCCTTGATAACATTTCTTTCATGTGGAGAAAAATAACAACTCGTGTTTTCTTTCCCTTCTTCTCGTGCTGTTTTTCCCTTCTCTCTGGTTCTCTGTGCGGTTGACACACACAACTTGATTATCTACACTACATTTTTCACCCCGCCCCCTCCACCCCCGCTATTATTCCCAGAAAACCTGGGATTCGAATCAGCCGCTCATCAAGGAAGAAGAACTTAGCTTGCGAAGACTTGAAGCACTGGATAATAATTTATTAGCAGTGTAATGCTGCAGAGATCTTACACTAGCAGCGTGAGGAGAGGGTAATAGAAGGACAGCAGTCAGACTTCTGAGGCCCAATGTGAACTTTTGACCATTGAGAGAAAGAGGTAGAGAGAAAGAGAGACAAAGAGAGAGAGAGCTGCTGGAGACGTCCGTGTTACTCACAGTGTATCTGCGGAGGCTGGCGACGTTGTGGCACACTTTGAATTGATTCAATACAAGAGATATATCGCAGTGAGGCCAAATACCCCTGTTTGGATGATTGATAGTGTTGACCTCCATTACAGGCCCAATCCCTAACCGGAACTAGAACTAAAAGGCCCACAGATGTCTCTTTTTGCTGCGCACAAAGAAAGTGATTTCACGCGTGGTCCGAAATCAAAGTGTTCCAAATGTAAAAACGATGTGCCCCGTGTGACCCAGTTTGTTACTTTAAAGGACTGGCGTGCATATACACACACAGACACACACACACACACACACACACACACACACACACACACACAGACACACACACACACACACACACACACAGGAGGGCGGAGAGAGAGAGGGTAAGAGTTAGAGCACAAAACACGCATGTGTGACTTTATGCATTGGAGGAGGAATGATGCTATACTGAATTGCATACGTGCCCACAAGCACACACGCACACGCGCACACACGCACACACAGGCTCACCTCTGCTGAGGCCATCGGGGCCGCGGAGAATTCGGCACTCCTCGATCTGGCCAAAGGCGGAGAACATGACCCGGATGTCGTTCTCGTTGCACTTCTTTGACACCATGCCGATGAACAGCTTCCTGTCCTCCACGGCTACACTCACCAATGGGAGATAAGGAAAGCACGAGGGGAGGGGGGGACGGAGAGAGCGAGAGAGAGAGAAGGAGGGAGGGAGGGAGGGAGGGAGGGGAGGGAGGGGGAGGGAGGGAGGGAGGGAGGGGGAGGGAGGGAGGGAGAGGGAGACAGAGACAGAGAGAGAATGAGAGAGAGGGAGAGACAGAGATTAATTTAAGTCTATCACGACCATTACCTCACTGTATAAGGTTGTGTTAAGGTTGGATTGTATTGCGTTTTTTTAATCTTTAAGTTTTGTGTTATTTATTTGTTTATCGTATTTGTTTTTGTGTGCTTTGGCATTGTCAATGTACATTTGCCGTACCAATAAAATATTTCGAATCTTGAGAGGCAGAGTGATAGAGAGAGTGAGGGATAATGAGTGACAAATCAACAGTTAACCCATATTTGTGATTAACATCGTGAATGTGTATACAGTTGTGTTTGTTGTGTATGAGTGGTTTGTTAATAATAGAATAACCCAACCCGTTGCACTTGCACTGCCGATTAAAACACATTTGAATTGTAGCAGAGAAGAGAGAGAGAGAGAGGGAAGGAGGGAGGAAGAGAGAGAGAGAGAGGGAGAGAGAGAGAGAGAGAGAGAGAGAGAGAGAGAGAGAGAGAGAGAGAGAGAGAGAGAGAGAGAGAGAGAGAGAGAGAGAGAGAGAGAGAGAGAGAGAATATGGGGGTCAGGAGCACGTGTTTTATCTTGCCATCTGCGGCGCTGTGATCAATGTCTCATTATCACTTCAACCCAGACCGCCGTCTCTCCCTGCTTGATATCCTCAACCCTGGCCTGCCCTCTCTCACCCTCTCTCCCATCCTTCACCGCCTCTCCCCCCTCTCACATCCCTCTCTCACCTTCTCCCCTCTCTCTCACAGACTCTCCCCTCTCACTCACTCTCCCACTCTCTCTCCCCTCTCTCACCCCTCTCTCTCTCTAGGTGGTTATTCCTTTCTCTCTTTTTCCTTTCTTGTCACTCCCTCACCCTCCTTCTGTCGTTTGATCCCTCTCCCTCTCTTTTTCTCTCTCTCTTTTCTCTTGGTCTCTTTTTTTCTCTACCGCTCTCTCTCCCCTTTTCTCTGGGGCTCTCTCTCTCCCTTGCTGACACAATTGCTCTCGTTTCTTCTCTAGCCATGCAGCCCAGGAAGTTGTTTGTGGGTTAGGGTGAGAAACTTCTTAGTGTGTGTGTGTATGTGTGTGAACATGCCTTTGCATGGAGTGTTTGTCTTTGTGTGTGTGTATGTGTGTGTGTTTGTGTGTGTGTGTGTATGTGTGTGTGAGTGTGTGTGTGCATGTGTGTGTGTGTGTGTGTGTGTGTGAGTGTGTGTGTGTGTATGTGTGTGTGTGAGAGAGTGTGTGTGTGTGTGTGTGAGTAGGTTAAGTGTAAAATTAGGCCACAAAAAATCCTTCCTAATTCCCTACAGCTGAAATTGTGCACAGCAGGATTGGGTTTGCACGCGTTTGCACATGCATGTGTGTGTATGTGTGTGTTTGTGTGTGTGTATGTGTGTGTTTGTGTGTGTGTGTGCACATTTGAGTACACTCCCCCCCATTCAATGTAACGCTAATCCAATTCATTTTTAATGAGGAAACTGTCAGCTCTTAGCGCGAGGCGAAAGAGATAAGCGGCCTGTTGCACTCTGGGAAATCAATAGCGCACACTTGTTTATTTTACTGTTTGAATTGTTTGTGTGTCTAAAAACAAACTGGCGGGATACACTGCCAAGATAAGTGTTGTCTCAAAAAGCTCTAACTCCTGTGTACACAATGTGTGTGTGTGTGTGTGTGTCTACAGCGTAAGTGTGTTTGTGTGTGTGTTTTCTGTGTGTGTGTGAGCACATCACTCCAGAGGAAGATTAGCACAAGTCTAACATTGATGTAATTAATTTACTCAGTGTCGATAGAGAGAGGTAGAGAGTGGGAGAGAGTGTGGGAGAGAGAGAGAGAGAGAGAGCGAGAGAGCGAGAGAGGAAAAAAAGAAAGGAGATAGGCCACAAATTACTGTTGCTTTTGTTTTTACACCCAGGAGAAAGAGCGCTATAGAGAGAGAGAATAAGAGAGAGAGCGATCGAGATAGGGTGTGTGTGAGATAAGGAGAACAAAGCAGATGCGTGGCCGATGGAGACTCCCATAAGGTCCTGGTCCGAGCCCGGCCCAGGGCGCGGCGTGGCGCTACAAGCCATAAGGATCCACCAGACAATAGCAACGGGATTGGTAGCTGTGTGGGGAACCGAATCTGAAACCATTGAAGGCAAAACAATTCCGAACTATTGCTATTTCCCTAAGTATATTCTTCTCTCTTGTCCCTCTCCATCACCCTCTTTTGCTTTCTACTGCCCCTACTCCCCCCCCCCCCCCCCCCCCCCCTCCACTTCCCCTTCCCCTGTTCCCGCCAAAACATTTGATTGACTAAACTAATGAGGCTGTGGGAAGTGGCTCGTCAAGGTTGCGGAAGCTCTAACGCGCAGCAGGTTTATTAAAGGTCGTTATCGCCGAGTGGAGGGATATATTTCATTCGGCGGCGCACGCACGGTAAACCTCCCCCCCCCCCCCCCCCCCCCCCCCCCCCCCCCAACCGACACACATAACACACCCGCTCAAAGCCCCCATCCGGAAGCTGCTTTATTAGGCTCTCGGAAAAAGGGCCGTTGCCGTCTGTTAGCTGTGTCTCGCAAAGTCATATTTCATGATAAGGATGATGGTACTAGTAAAGATGATGGTGATGGGGATGATAATAGATAATAGAGGTGCCTCCCATTAAGGTCCTTCTCGGCTAAACCAACGGTTCGGGGGCAGGATGGTTGTACGGGGCCATTGCTGTAACAGGAGCGTGTAACAGTTTATGCATTCAGAGCCGGGGAAGAGTGCCTGCTTATAAGATATTTGATATATTTGACACATTTTCAAGGGTATAAAGGTCCCTTGTTTATACAAACAGACTTATGCTTCATGATTCGTAGCTACGAGGAAACTACTAATAACGACTTGAGTGGGACATGAATATTAAGGGAAGATGTTGATAACGTTAAGCCGATGTGTGGGAAAGAGAGAATTGTTCACTCATAGCCCAAAGAATTGGCCCAACTTCGGTTGAGATGTGGCCGCTGACAGAGCCCGAGGTCAACTGGGGTCCCGGTCTCGTGCCAAAAATCAAGTTTGCTTAAATTTGTGATGGCAAATGCTAGCGTCGACTCACCGCTTTTACTCATAAATGATGACATCATTATTTTTTACATTGATTGGTTTTTCAATGTCAAAAGATACGTGTACTCGTGGAGCACATATAACGATGAGCTGCCGCGACACTGACGGCTAGGCAACGCAGCGTTTCCAGTGTAGCCCCGGGTTCAGTCGGTCTATAGTTGCACTTGTGAGACAGGTAAAATACCTGTGTGTTTATGTCTATATGTGTGTGTGTGTGTGTGTGTGTGTGTGTGTGTGTACGCACGTATGCATGCATGCTCTAGAGCCCGACACTTCAGTTCACCGTGGGGCCAGACCGTTCAACTGTTCCTGACCGTGCTCTAAACACTTAAATAATTCATACATAAACAACATCAGCTGCCTCACTCACTCCCTCTCTCTCTCTCTCTCTCTCTCTCTCTCTCTCTCTCTCTCTCTCTCTCTCTCTCTCTCTCTCTCTCTCTCTCTCTCTCTCTCTCTCTCTCTCTCTCTCTCTCTCTCTCTCTCTCTCTCTCTATTATTGTCTTCCTAGCTATGTCTCTCTCTCGTTGGCTAGTCTCATTGCAGTCTTTTGTCCCATCGTTCCAATTCGAAGGCCCTGCCGCATGCTGGAGATGCCTGGAGTATGGGATTCCACTTCAGCAGTGGTGTGTTTGTGTGTGTGTGTAATGTGTGTGTGTGTAATGGTATGTGTGTAATGTGTGTTTGTGTATGTGTGCGTGTGTGTGTTTTTGTGTAGTGTGTGTGTCTAATTAATTTGTGTGTATGTAATGTGCACGTGTATGTGTGTGTGTGTGCGTAATGTGTGTGAAGTGTGTGTGTGTGTGTGTGTGTGTTGGTGTGTGTATGTGTGTGCGCTTACTCACCATTGGATTTCTCACTGTCTGCAGGTTTCATCTGAATCGGATGGTGCATCTGTAACACACAGAAAGCAACAGACACTTAATAACTACACACAACACACTCATAGAGACAAAAAATGTGTTTGTGTAAACAACAATAAGTGGATGCAACTCGTTGGATCTCCACAATTCTTCCAACATTACATCAGAATCATCACCACCCCTCCAAAACTGCTGATGGTCATCTCAGCCACCCTTTCTCTCTCTCCCTGCCTTTGTCCCCTTCTTTTTTCTCTCCATCCCCGGCTCTCCGTCGATGGGAGATTACGGAGCTGTTTGATCAGCCTCGAGGCGGATGACTGTGATTCTGAAATCACTCTGAGCTCCATATCAACCCCACTCCCAGTAGCCCACCAGCCAGCTCCCCCTCACTCTCTCTCGATGGACATCTGTCTCTTTATCATTCTCTCTCGATGGACATCTGTCTCTTTATCTCTCTCTCTCTGTCTATATCTCTCTCTCACAATGGACATCTGTCTCTCTATACCCACGGATATCTCTCGATCTATAGATCAGAGAGACAGATGATCACAACTCATCTGTCTCTCTCTCTCTCTCTCTCTCCCTTTGTCTCACTCTCTCTATCGCTCCCCCAATGAACTGTCTCTATATCCCTCTGTCTCTGTCTCTCTCTCCCCTCTCTCTCTTGATGGATACCCCTTTGTCTCGCTCTGTCTCCACAATTATCTCATTGTGTGTGTCTCTCTCTCTCTATTACACTTCTTGTCTGGGTACCTCTTCCTGTCTCCATCATTTTCAAATTCTCTCCCTCTCTCTCTTGGTCTGTCTGGGCTCCGCTTCTTTCTCTCCATCATTCTGTCATTATCCCCCCCCCCTTTTTCTCTACTTGTCTGGGTCTCTCACTCTCTCTCTCTCTCTCGCTCGCTCTCTCTCTCTCTCTCTGTCTCTGTCTCCATAATGTGTGTGTGCATGTACGCGCTGTCTGTCTGTCTTTTCCGGGACACCTTCTTACCCATAATGCCCCTGGCTCAGTCACGCTGTGACAGCACGGCTTTGATCTTCCAATTCTATCACACACCTTTATCCCTCCCTCCCCCTCTCTCCCTCCATCATTCATGCACTCTCTACTCTCTCTCTCTCTCTCTCTCTCTCTCTCTCTCTCTCTCTCTCTCTCTCTCTCTCTCTCTCTGTCTTGCTCTTACAATCGGTCCCTCTATTGGCACATTTCCTTAAAATGCCTGAAGGGGGCGCTCCACATTGGCAAAACAGAGCACCAGAGATAGAGAAAGATTAAGAAATTGGTGAAAAAAGAAAAACACAGAAGAAAGCGGTGGGGGTGGCAGAGTGTGTTTAAGGGAAGCCATGAGAGGAAGATGACTGTCCCAGCAGGGGCGACCGAGGGGTACAGCCAGAAGGAAAAAAGGGGAAAAAATGAAAAGAAAGAACAGGCCAATGAGAGAGCGAGGGAGGGAGAGAGAGAGAGAGAGAGAGAGAGAGAGAGAGAGAGAGAGAGAGAGAGAGAGAGAGAGAGAGAGAGAGAGAGAGAGAGAGAGAGAGAGAGAGAGAAAAGAAACAAGAAGACGGTGGAGAGACATAGCATTCCGACCTAGGGCGTCTCCTCTCTCTCTTTCAGAGATTCGGGGAAGGGAAAGGGAGGGGGGGGGGGGGTCATTGCTCATTAGCTCTCTAGAAGTCTCGGCCCTTAGTAGCACCATCTGCGTTCATTCATTCTGGATGCTGTGCACATCTGTGTGCACATAAACACACACACACACACACACACACACACACACAAACACACACACACAAACACAACGTGGAAGTCAATTTAAAATTGCCCACTTTGCTGGCGCACACACGCACCCACCCGCACAAGCACACACATGCACACACACTTTTATGTCTGGGTTTTTAGGAGATTCTCCTCCCAAGGATTGTGTCTACCCAGAATGCCTAGCAGGATGCAGGGTGGTGGTGGAGAGAGAGAGTGAGAGAGGGAGATAGAAAGCGAGAGATAGAGTCAGAAAAAGAGGGAGGAGTCCGCCAGCGTTTGATCTCGTTGAGCTCCCGCTGCGTCGCACAAAGCACAACTTCTTCCTACAATATCCCACAATTCCATGCTGTAGTTTTACTCTTCCTGCTCTGAGGCCAAGCAACTGCAGACTGCCATTCATTATCTGCTCACCAGGAAGTCGAGACAAACTGCTGAAGTCGGTTATGCATCCTGTCTGGCTAATGGGATAAAACAATGACAGCACTGTGTGCGTGTGTGTGTGTGTGTGTGTGTGTGTGTGTGTGTGTGTGTGTGTGTGTGTGTGTGTGTGTGTGTGATGTATGGAGTGTTTCAGCCGTCTCTGTCAAACTATGAATGCAGGAGTTGAACATGCGCTAAATGTTACCGGTGGCGCTACGATGTTAACCCATACACGTAGATAAATAACGTATTGAATATTGTAGTACAAACTTATAAAGAATATCTTCCACGTGTTACTGTAGCAGTAACTTCGCTATACGTTATACGCTGTATGTTCCAATGCATTTGTTGTAATACTTTATAAACCAACAACACTTTTCAGGCTTTAAGAGGCAAAATTGTCGCTTCATGGGAAATGTGGAGCATCAATATAATTACTTTTTTACAAACAAATAGCAATGGCAGTAATGACCTTTCAATTTCGACACAAACGGCTACGTCCATTCTACCTATAATAGCACATTGGTAAATGCCAAATGTAAAATCTGAGGGATCACAGGGTAAATCTTTTTGAATATTGTTTTTTTTCAACATTCACTCTACGATTTCACGCTCCTCAAGGCTGACGACAGGAAGTGTCAAATGTCAGTATTAACGCCCTTGTTACTCTAATTGGAAAATTGACGTTTGACGTGGTTTGAATGAGATTGAAATGAATCATTCGATAACTGGAAACAGCTGTACTTGTTACAATTTAACACAGGATAGAATTGAAAATACCCCAACAAAAGACGACTCAAGGAGAGAAATATGGGGAATCAATGAATAAAAAAAGGACAATTTAAAAGTGAAAATATAATTATAAAATGTAGCCTAATCCCTGTGTTCAAAGTGTCACATTGGACATTATTCGTTTTACTTATACAGGTGGCATGTAAAATCTGAGTTGTTGATGAAGCAAGTATAACTAATGATTATGGAGAGAATGTGTAGGTCAGGGTCAGGACTGATAGATGTCAATGACTTTTTACTGGCCAATAGACTATCCGTCAGAGCAGCATGTTGGATCAGGGATGTCTTGGTTTTATGACATGCTTTATCCATTCATCAGATCTAGTCTTTTTTTAAGGTGAGGCAAAAGGCCACTTGCAAAGTCTAAACGATTTTCACATCAACACTAACATTTATCACAATATTATTCAAAATCTACACAAAGATATAACAACAAAGTCAATATCTACAAAAGCGCAGAGGAATTGTCAATGAACAACATCACCTATGATGCAACTACCCACCCCTGACAGTAAGTATGTCTCTGTGCCATTCGCTAGACAGATAATACCTGTCGCTTTCATGGGGAATGTCAGCAATAGGATATAGAAATACTCTCCAGGCCTTGTCCTTCAAAATATGTTGGAAAGTACTATGAATTATAAATGGGCACACATACACACACACACACACACACACACACACACACACACACACACACACACACACACACACACACACACACACACACACACACACACACACACAGACCAATGTGCTGCCAGTGTAAAGAGCAGCAACCCTGGTGACTGAGCTGGCATTTAGAGCTCTGGACCAACAGGACATGCATCGTGCCCTGGACAAGGACACTGGCAGCGGGACAGAGAGGTGGTGGTAGTGGGCTGGGATGGGGGTGGTGGTGGTGGTGGTTGGATGAGAACAGGTTTGGATAATTAGGAACTGGATCCGCCATCCTTAACCGGTCAACATCTGCACTACTAAGTCTGCCTGGACTCTGGTCTGATGATGTGCCTGAGACTATCTGGCAACACTACACAGATAAACAAACACACACACACACACACACACACACACACACACACACACACACACAGGCCCCCTTAAGCTTCTCCACACTTATCACCTTGACACGATGATGCACACACATATGCAGCAGACGGACACACACATACACCCACACGCCAGCGCACACACGGACACTCACACACACACACACACACACTCTGCAGGAAGTTCTCACTCATAAAGTTCAATACACACCACACCACTATTACTTTTAAAAGATAGTCTAACCTTATCTCCACTGTCCCTTCTCCCTCTCCTCCTCGTTCGCCCCCCGCTCTCTTGCTCTCTCTCGTTTGCCTGTGTGACACACTGAGAGCATCTCCAGACACCACCCCCCACCCTCTCCTGTCGCCTCAGGTCTGTTGGCTAGCCAAACCGCTAACAGTTTACACAGGGAATTGGACCGTTCCACTGTACACTATACATGACAAAATAGGTGTGCAACACAATGGGTTTCTGTAAATTCATCTATGTGTACAGACGGTATCTTGTGCGAGCAAGAATGGGTTCATTTGAATGAACGTATGTTTATTTTGTCATTGCATGAGTGTGTGTATGCTTTTGTGCATGCATGTGTGCGTGCATGTGTCCTTTGCTAGCAGCTTGCCACCTCGGGGTGCAACATGCCACAAGGTCCCTGGTCATGCACTGCCGTTTGGGTGTGCACATGCACACCTTGGTCAGGCATGTACGTGCACGCCAAAACAGCGGCACATGACCACGGGCACGTCCCGACACAACCTGCTCGCTCTCTCTGTCTCTCCCTCTTTTACTCATGCTTTCTCTATGTCTCTCACTCTACCTCCCTTTCGCTCTTGGGTGAATCTGTGACAGAAGGCCAGTTGTCAAAGTCAAACAGATGACCCTCACAGTTGGGTTACAACAAAGGTAAGCAGTGCCTGAGATTGACTGGGATGTGCACACGCACACACACAGACACACAGACACACACACACACACACACACACACACAAACCCACTTCCTCCTCATTCTCTTGCACACCAAGTATTTCTATTAAATACACAAAGCACTGCTCTATTCTCTGCAAGCGTTAAAACCAATTTATTTCCACACAGTACACACACATTAGAAGTAAATAACGCAGATGAAACATGACTTCAATGTCTCGCTCCAATTTTTGATATTTTGTTTTTTTAAGCACACACACACACACACACACACACACACACACACACACAACATGTAAATCAAATTGGCCTTTTTCTTAATATTCCCAGCAGTCTAGAGTTTGCTCAGCCCACAGTTACACCGCATTATCCCCACTTCATTTAGCTTCGTAAACAATTAACCCAGAGAGAGAGAGAGAGAGAGAGAGAGAGAGAGAGAGAGAGAGAGAGAGAGAGAGAGAGAGAGAGAGAGAGAGAGAGAGAGAGAGACCTAAGGACAGTATGAGAGAGAGAGTGTTTGTGTGTGAGAGGGATGATTGAGGGATTTGGCATTAGCTATGCCACGACGAGTTTCACCACTAAATACTTTAAGTATTTAACATAGTTAGCCTTCATTTACACACACCGGCACCCCTCCTCCCAGCAGGCACGCACACACACACACATACACACGCCGACCCCACACACACACACACACACAGACACACACACACACACCCCTCATTGAATCAATACCACCACACGGAGGTGGTAGGGGAAGGGGGAGGGTTTAGGGAAGTTAATTTAAAGTAAGCAATTCATATTTATTTCGTTAAATAAGCAAAACACGCGCGCAAGCCTGTGTGTGTATGTATGTGTGTGCAGTCGGTTGGCGGTGTCGATAGAGTTAGCCTTCGTTGAGTCCTGTTTGCGATAGCATTTGGGTTTCTCTACAGCAATTACGGCCTTTAATTGAATTGATTTTTATAATGAGCATCTGTAATGACACCACGGTGGGAACGTGTGTGTGTATGTGTGTGAGAGAGCGTCTAAGATAATGTTTGTTCTGGATTTAAAAAATCTCGAATGAGATTCCAGGGAGACAGGCTTCGCAAACAAACAAACACAAACACACACACACACACACACACACACACACACTAACATACACAAACACACACACATTTACTATTAGTGCTACTGTTATGTGTGTACCAATAATACATTCATAATCCATGCTGTACTAAAAGTTAAGTGTGGCTGCGTGCCAATTATTAACCCATTACCTTTACAGCACTGACATCATCAGAGTCATTAGTCCTTCACAATTAGCAATTAACAATTTTATTTTGCCTCCCGAATCAAGAGTTCCCAAAAATCCAGTCAAAAAATATCCTTGCATCGCAGTTCAGTTCAGTTATTTATTTTATTAATCACTGACCAAATGTGATGCTGATATCTGTACCCCTGTTAAACAGTTGAACAGTTTCTGTACCTCAACCTCTCTCTCCATGTAAATACAATACTCATCTCAAGCTCTGTCTCGATTTGGGCCTCTTACACAATCTTCTCCAGGCGACGGATATTTGAATGAATGTGTCCCTGTAGATGGGGGAGCGCGTGTGGGGGGGAAGTGGGTGAGTGTGTCGGGGGAAGATGGGTGGGTGGTGGTGGTGGTGGTGGTGGTGGTGGGGGGGGGGGGGGGGGGGGGGGGGGGGGGGGGGGGGGGGGACAGGTGCGATGCCGGGAGCCGGCGGGCGTCCTGCGATGAGATCCGGTAATGGAGCTCAGTGTGATAGTCTGAAGGGAGAGGAGACGGTGCTGTCTGGGGACGCAGTGGGGTGGGACGCTAGACAGTAGACGGTCCTGCGGTGCTGTCGTCTTTCCTCCAGCGCAATGTCAGGAACCAGCGCGCGCACATGCAAGATCACACAGTTAGCACTGTATGACTGGGTTTGAGGCCCAATGTCCTCAACCCTAAGCCAATTATCCCACCTGCTCCTTAATGACATCTACCTGAATTCACTGTAAAAAAGAAAAAAGGAAGACAAATGTGTCTGCTAAAGGTACTCAAAAACGCACATAGGCAAACACACACATTTAAAAAAGGAAAAGAAAACCTTGGGAAGCATTGAAGTCTTCAAATTAAGGTTTGACAGTTTCTTCTGGTAAAAAAAAATATGAATCATTTCTGTCAAAGGTTCAACACAAAGGTTAAATTCTGTGAATCTTTGAACCCGGAGACTTAACTGAATATTCCCAGGTCAATCAATGGATTTCGTAAGACGCGTTTCTCATTGATTGTATGAACACACGGGTTACCATGCTGATCATTGCACTGGAACGCCGGGACAAAAGCAATTATCTATCCCACCGAATGAGAGCTTTGGCATGTCTGGTGTGTGTGTGTGTGTGTGTGTGTGTGTGTGTGTGTGTGTGTGTGTGTGTGAGAATCCCCATGTCGTTTTGAACCAAAGTGGTGTTCTGACAGAATCTGTGATCTTCTGACGTCTACAACTCCATTGATCATCTGCTGGACCACTCCCCCCACACAGCCCCCAATCTCAAACCCCACCAATATAACCGCCCCCCCCCCCCCCCACACACACACACACACACACACACACACACACACACCACACACACCACACATATATACCAAAGCACTCTCAGTTCAGAGAGCCGAAACCATCCTTGAGATGGACTGGTCTGAATCAAAAGAGCTTTTTCATCCCTAACCCTCCTTCTCACACACACACACACACACACACAAACCTTCACAGTGAGGCAGAGATCGAAGGAGAGATCCAGAGAGAAAGCCAGAGGAAGATGAAGAGACAGAGAGACTGTATGAGAGAGGGAGAGAGAGAGAGAGAGAGAGAGAGAGAGAGAGAGAGAGAGAGAGAGAGAGCAAGAGTGAGAGAGAAGTTCTTAAAGCTGGAGGGCACTGTAAAGGACGTGTCCTAGATAAGCTGTAGCTCGCCCTTCTCTCAGCGCCTCACCCACAAACCACCTCCACCACCACCACCCCCCGACCTCCCAGTCAGTGCCACCCTCCTTTACCTCACCCACCTGTTCAATGCAGGGGGGGGGGGGGGAAGTCAATTTAGACACCTGACAACCGCTAATGAAAGAGTTCAATTTAGCGAGGGGAAACCATCTAGCCTGG
The DNA here is from genome assembly GCA_026745465.1 of Lota lota. Taxonomy (NCBI): domain Eukaryota; kingdom Metazoa; phylum Chordata; class Actinopteri; order Gadiformes; family Lotidae; genus Lota; species Lota lota. The sequence continues at coordinate 1,315,934 of JACYXH010000753.1, forward strand.
AAGAACAGCTCACAGGCTGTCACGTGTGTGTGTGTGTGTGTGTGTGTGGGGGGGGGGGGGGGGGGGGGGGGGGTTGTTTTCTGCAGTTGTGTGCGGGCCTCTGTCTGTGCGTGTGACGTTATATTCGTTATTGCCTTCTGACTTCCCACTCACAAAAATCTAAAATGTCACTTGTTTTAGTCTGTGTGTGTATGTGTGTGTGTGTGTTATTCACACATATGCTGACCACAAATCAAGCACCAGCTCTGACCTATCAATTACATCATCCATGACTTCACTGCAGACACCTCTCAACTCACTGACAGCCCCCCCCCCCCACCCCCTCGCCAATGTTGTCTCATTGCTTTTGCATCATTCGTTGTGTAAACACAAACACTTTAACTATGCCAACAGACACACCCCAGCCAGTTCCTATACTCTCAGCGCCCTCCACACACAGACACACATGTACATATATGTGCACACCCACACACACGCACGTAGTCAAACATGGCACCCATTCAACTGCGTGTGTGCCCTCTAAACCAACATGGCCGCCACTTGGAGCCATGAGCACGCATGGTGCCCTTCTCCAAAATGGCAGCTGTCCAACCTCCACAGGAGTTGCAACATTCATACTATCTGTTTTGGGCTGTCCCTGATCCTTCTCATGAGAGACAGAGAGAGAGACAGAGAGAGAGACAGAGAGAGAGACAGAGAGAGCGAGAGCGAGAGAGAGAGGGAAATAGGGTGAGATCAATTAATAAGTGAAAGAAATATAGACAGAAAGAAAGGAAGGAAAAGAGGGCGAGGGAGTAAGAGAGACACAGAGAGACAGAGAGAGAGATTGACAGAAATAGTGGAAATAGATACAGAGAAAAAAGAAAAGTGAAAATGTGTACGAATGAGAGAGAACGAGAGAATGAGAGCGAGAGTGAGACAAAGAGAGAGAAAGAGTGACAGGCCGAAATGGAGAAAGGAGAAAAGAGTGAGAAAGACAAAGAGAAAATATGTGATTGAAACGTACTATGAATGAAAGAGCGAGAAAAAGAGAAAAAGAGAGAGAGAGTGAGAGAAAGAGAAAGAGTGATGGAGCGAGAGAGAGAGAGAGAGAGAGAGCGAGTGAGAGAAAGAGAAAGAGTGATGGAGCGAGAGAGAGAGAGAGCGAGCGAGACAGAGTGAGAGACTGGCAGAACGATAGAAAGGGGGAATAAAACAAGCTGCCAATACAAACAATGTTCGGCCGGTATTTTTACAAGCGAGCAGGGAAGTTAATAAGCAGATATTGGCTTTTAAAACTGCGCCCCGTTTATTGCTTTGCCCCGGAGTGCATCCTACGTTTTTTTTCCTTCTCCTCACACAGTCCATTGCCTGCTAACCTTTCATCACCTCCTCTGGCTTCGCTCCACTTGTCCAATACTCACTCTCTCTCTGTCTCTGTTTCGGTGTGTCTCTCTATTTTTCTCTTTCTGTCTCTCCCTTCCTCTCTCCCTCTCCCTAACTTGTCCCTGACTTTTCTCAATGTCTGAGAGATGATGAGCCCACAGATATCCTCTCATTCGATTTTTGGATATGCAGCGTGGTTTTGATATCAACGTCCAAGTGTTTAGTCATTGAGCAGATGCTTTATTCATTCAAGAGCCTTGTCATTAAGGACCAGATTGGCATTTAGGTCCAGTCTCCCGGTGAGATTAGCAGTGTAAATATAATGTGCTTGTTGTTTCCGAGGGCAAATTAACTACCATGACTAAGCAAACATCACACACACACACACACACGCTCAGACCCCGGAAGGGGTAACGCCGGCCTAACACACACGCTCCCACTGACCAAAACATTAGAGAGAGAGATAGGGTCAGTGAGAGAGAGAGAGAGAAAGACACACACAGAGACACAGATACAGAGAGGAAGAGGGAGAGCTAGAGAGAGGCAGGGATTGCATAAGATACAGAGAGAGAAATTATAACAGAGAGAAAGAGAGCGAGAGAAAAAGTGAAGTAAAGGAGGGGAGAGGGAGAGAGATGGAGCGATAAAAGGAGAGGGAGAGAGACATTATAACAGAGAAAGAAAGAGAGAGAGAGAGAGTAAGAGAGTACAAGGCCATTTGACTGGAGAGGACAAATTAGAATCTAGGGGGCCTCTTAATATCCCTCCAAAGCATGCAGAGAGAAAATGAGAGACAGAGTGAGAGAAACGTTGAGAAAGCGGGGAGAGTGGGGAGAGAGGGTGGAGGTCGTGCAAACCTCCCTTCCCAGAAGTTTATAACAGGGAGAGCTTTTCAGTTGGGCTTAGCGGCCGTAATGGAGAAGATGAGGCAAGGTGGGGCACGGGGCCAAACATAATCTTACCCCATCGTTAATACCATAGACACTGAGGGACAGGGAGAGATGCCACTGAGATAACAACAATACAAAGCCCATGTGATTAGCCATACACTTAGCGTAGCGCTTCTTGGCTACTTGACACGATTAGCCGCAACGTTATTCAATTGCTACCTCCGTTTCAATCTGCTGTCTGTCAGTCAGTCAGTCGGTTTGACACAGTGGAGATGACGCAAGCAAACGCGCGCGCGCACACACACACACACACACACACACACACACACACATGCAGATACTTGCCCTCAGCAATAGACACACAAACACACACGTGAGATAGCTGCAGGGCAGCACTGGGAGTGTGTGATTAGAGCAATGTGTCAGCGACGGAGAAGCAAGGACGCACACACTCACCCCCGTTAAGGTCTTTATGTTGTGCAGCGCGTTCTGGGCGTCAAGGGCAGCTTTCCGCGTGTAAAATGTGACAAAACAGCAGCCTGCAGGGGGCGAGAGGGTGGGTGAGAGAGAGAGAGAGAGAGAAAGAAAGAGAGAGAGAGAGAGAGAGAGAGAGAGAGAGAGAGAGAGAGAGAGAGAGAGAGAGAGAAGAGCATTAGTAGACAATTAAGATAATTTCTCTCTATTCATTTGTCTGGTGGCACCCGTTTGAAATGGGTGCGCGTCGCGAGAGCGGTGAACCTGGTGGAGAGAGAAGGAGACACGGAGGGGAGGGAGAGAAGGAAAGACAGAGAGAGAGAGAGAAGGAGAGAGGGAGAGAAATGGAAGAGAAAAGAAACGATTTGGATGCAGTTCAGCACCAATGATAGAAGCCTGGAAGAGCTGCTTACACGCGCACAAAAGCAATAGACATACACAAAAACAAAAGCCAATACAAAACGAGACACAGAAGAGAATAGTATCTTGTTTGTGAGGCAAGTGTGTATGTGTGTGTGTGTGTGGGGGGGGGGGGGGGGGGGGGGGGCTGGGGGTGTTGTTACTGCTTCTTCATTAACATGAGCGTAATCCCTGCAGTGTACGGGCTGCAATCGTTTCGCTGTAGGCTATTTCTGAGCAACCAGCACAGCATCGGAAAAACACACTACATAAACCTGCATCGTCAGGCAGAAGGTACCGTGGCTAACGCACACACACACACACACACACACACACACACACACACACGCGCGCGCAAGCACATTTTTACGGACGCGGAGCCGATTCATTCGTGACTTTCAGTTTCAGTCTCCAAACGCGTCGGGGAGCCGTTGGTGACGCCCGCCCTGCGGTGCGTGTCAGCAGCAGAAGAAGACTAGCCAGCGAGCATCTGGTGCAAGGTTTACCATCCGAATCCTTCCACCACCACCACCACCACCACCACCACCCCCCACCCACCCATAGTCCCTTTGATGAGGCTAGAAGCATAATGGAACTCGGCACACCAGTACCTCTGGGTGCCGGCACTGTTGAATAGCTTGGCCCTTAGCCTAGCATTAGCTACGTGAGCAGAGTGGAGATTTTGGCGAGCGAGTGAGTGATACTTGCGCGGAACTGAACTTAGCGAGAGAAGGGGTGGGGGTGGGGGGGGCAGTTGTTTCTGCTGTTGCCGCGGCTAGCATAAGAAAGACTTCCTTTCAAATGGAGGTAAACATAGCTTTGTAAAAGAAGAAAATACCCAGCAAGGTAAGTAAGTCTAAATGAGGCTTGAGTCGCAATCAGGGGATAGCTGCCGATTATGCCTAGCGCTCGTATACAACACGTGCAAGGGTATGTTGACTTGTGTTTATGGGCGGAGGTCTTTAGCATAGCTTCAGTGTTCTTCATTCTAATTCCAGTTGCACCTTGTTCCAAGCTCCGGCCTCTAGTGTGCTATTAGCAATTCTGATAGCGCCGTTCAGAGGTTAGTGCATGGCAAGGTGAATTATCATTCAGGTAGCATTATAATTTTTTTAGGCTGTTTATGAAAGAAAGTTGGCTTTCATTTGGCGCATTATCAAAATTCCGGCAGCGCATAGAGGATGAATGGGGAGGGCACCGTTGTGAGCGCTGTGTTAGCGGTGGCGGTTATTGTGATTCCCCAGGTGTCGCCGGACCCCGGGCTTGCAGGCACCGAGCAGCGCATCGTCCCAGGTGGTGGGCTGTCAAGACCGGGATCCAGGGGGAGGAGGAGGGGGCCCTCACACCCTGGCTCTTTCACTCCTTATCACACTCACATACACACATACACATGGACACACACACATACACATGGACACACACACACACACACATGGACACACACACATGTGCGTGGATGCAGACACACAATCACACACCAACAGCCGTGTGCATGGATGCAGACACAGACACACACACACACACACACACACACATACATACGTATGGACACACACACACACACACATACAAATGGACACAAACACACATACGAATGGACATAAACACACACACACACACACACACACAATCACATATTTCCAGCTCTGCTCCACAACATCCCCTGCTCTTCCTGTTCAAGAGTTTCCACGCTCCAACGTCACTGTGGAGAATCAATGACACTTCAAACGATTACGTGTGTGCTTTCCTTTTCTCCTGCCACGACCTTGAACATGGAAGGAGAAAGAAGGAGTCAGGAAGAATACAGCGGAAAAACATGTATTACTAGGTGTGTGTTTGTGTGTATGTGTGTTTGTGTGCTTATGTTTGTGTGTAAATGTGTCGTAACTGAAAAAATTATCTATAAAATTGGCAACAAAGGGCTAGCATGGGGAGACACACTATGCTAGCTGTGTTGTGTGTGTGTCAGTGCGTGCGTGCGTGCGTGTGTGTGTGTGTGTGTGTGTGTGTGTGTCTTCAGGGAGAAAACAGGGAGTGTACAGAGGCAGGCTTTGAGCAGAATGGAGAGCGGAGAAGGGATAAATAAATCTGTTCATAAATGCTTCATAGCCATTGAAGAAGGCCTTTGACTGAATCAAGGCACTCGCTCCCCTTCCTGTTATATATTCTATATACTACATATAACAAAATAAGTACTTCCACCACTAGTCCCTCTTCCTTTTTTCACAGTTTTACAGATTGCCATTGCTCGAGGTGAGGAAGAGAGGGGACACGTTTTGTATTCAGACATTAAGACACGCATATTCTGAAACATTCAGAGGTATTTTAATCTATGCTGCATTCGACTTAGACAGTCGGACTATGGTTTGAATCCAGTTTATGAGAATGATTCCGGCTCTCGACACACACTCCCTGGGCTATTTTGATGAAAACTACAAACCTCAACCTTGAAAATCTCTCTTCTCTCTCAGAAAAAAATAAATTAACAGAATATTTTCTGGAATCAAAGCTGCATTCTGGGTAGTAAATTCCACCACTGCACTAAGCTCCCAGCCCAGCAACTGGCACCACACGCGTACGCACGCACGCACACACACAAACACACATTTACGCACACACACACATACATATACACACACACACACACAACTGCACCCAGGCACACACACACACACACACACACACACACACACACAGCAGAAATGTATGCATATATTTGCACATAGATACCAACAAAGAAAAGAAACAGATGAGAAAAAAAGCTCAAACACACCCACACATGCACGCACAGACATGCACACAAACATACACACACACGCACGCACACACACACACACACACACACACACGCACGCACACTCACATGCACACACACACACACACACACACACACACACACACACACACACTATACTTTATCCCATTAAATCCATCTTGGGTTTCTCTCTAATTGGGCGCCGGGTAGCCTGCTAACAAAGCTAACGTCTTGTTAAGGCGATATAATTGGCCGCTCTGCTTTAGGAAAGAATGAAATAAATCTGTCCTACGTCTCAGGTCAGCTTCCGTCTCAACTGAATCTATTAGAGCAGATAATTGCCTTGGACATTAAGCGTTTGCTCAGCGTTGCCACAGCATTGGGAGGGTGGGGGAAGCGTGAGCTGTTAGGAGCTTGGCTTCTTGGCTTCTTCAAAAGCAAAATGTCCGCCTTTGGATGGTTCTTCCCTGGGTACCCAATCAGGATAATGGGGTGGCAGGGAGGCCGGCGCCCACGTGAGCAGCGATCAACAATCTCCCATTGTTGGTTTTTGTTATGTTTGGCATATGTGTATGTGTTTAAATTCACAATTACATTGTCTGGTAATCTGTATTTGCCATTAACTTTTTCACAATTTAGGCCATTTCCAAAGGCATCTTTTTCAAGGATGCCTTATGGTCGATTGTTGACATCGGGGATTGAACCTGGTTAATTCTGCGCTGGAAACGCACTGTAGCAACTAAAGCAAGCCTGCCCGTATCCCATCAAGGTTTTGTTCCATACCGTAATCTCCCATTATTTTTCATTTTTTAATGTTTGGCATATGTGTATCAAGTTCATCTATGAGGTTGTATTTGCCATTTACTATTTAGTAGTTTTGGAGGCTATTATGTCCAAAGCAACCCAAGGTGTCTTGTTCAAGGCTGCCAACAGGTTGATTTTGGACATGGGGACATTATCCTGCCCCTATCCTTTCAAAGTTTTGTTCCGTACCTTACCAATAAATAACTTATAAACACAATGTCAACAAACATTGGGCAGTCTGGGTCCAATAACATTTAAGGGGAATAAATATAGTTCCAAAGAATGTGGTTAAAACAAAAGATCTGACAGTGACAGATCGGATGGGTGATGATTCCTGCCTTGATCCTAGTGACGCACTGAAAAAAAAATATGTGTGCCTCCAAACTGACATCTATGGTTGTGAGTTTGTTTGGGTGGCTTTGGTGCAATCATTAAAATGAAATCCATTAGGGCGAGATTTCTGCCGGTATGAATCGAAAGTAGGAAGAAAGATGGAGCCAAAAATGGGATTTCAGATTTTGTTCAAAAACATTCCACTGTTTTTCCTTCCATTTTGATGTTGTTGTTGTTTGTTTGTTAATGGTTTTTGTTGCATTGTTTTGTATTCAAACCATCAGGCTACGTTATTTACGAATATGTAAAAAGAGCTTGGCATTACGACGAGGCATTCTCAGAGTGGATCTGATTAACAGCATTTATAAAAGAAAATCATCTTCATTAACAAATCGTCCATTTTTACTCCAGTTTTATATTTGTAAAAACATTGCTCGGAGCAAATCACCTCTTTGATATCCTGTGGTCTTTTTTTTTCATTTATTGCAGCCATTTTTAAGCCATTATATCGGCGTATTAGTCGTGACGCGGCGTATCCAGGACCTCAGACGGCTCTCTGCAGGGCGCAGGCTGCAAATGAAGACATTAAACCTGTTCCGTGTGTGTGTGTGTGTCTTTATTTCCCAGCAGTGAGTGCTTTCGCTGTCTTAGGACAGCAGCATCATTAAGATTAATGACATAGCACCTCGGTGGCCAAATCCCAAACACACGCACGTGATCGCACACACTCACACATTGACACACAAATAAAGACTAATATATATAAATATTATTAAAAAAAACCTGTAAAAACCTATGCCTTACACAGCAGCACACAGGAATGCGCACGAGCGCGTGCGCACACACACACACACACAAAATCACACACCAAACATACGTGCACACACACATGCACGGACTTGTGAGGATGCTTGAGGTTAGGATTTTTTGCAGAGAAGGGCCTCCTCTGTTTACCCCTCTGGCTGTCTCTGTCTCATTCTCTGCTTATCGTTCCCTCTATCTCCATCTCTCCTTTCGGCGCACACACACACTCACACATCCAAATGAGTCCCATTTTCTCTCTCCCCCCATGCCGCCACCCATCCCACCTCCACCCCTGCACACCTCATATCCGCATATTAACTCTGATCAACATTTAGCCAAATACAACAACAACAAGGACATAGCCTCTTGTCCCTTCGGCCACTGGCCCTTGCATGCATAAATGCATGCATGGACACACAGACAGAGAGACATGGGCACCACACACACACACACACCCACACACACACACACACACACACACACACACACACACACACACACACACACACACACACACACACACACAAGCACACACACAAACACACACAATGATGTGTCTTGTGGTCTCTGGTTTAGGACCCCCCATGTATCATTAATGTTATCAGATCCCATTCATCCCAGTCAATCCATCCGAACAGCGTCTCACTAGCTCTAAAATAACAACCTCGGAAGTCATTAGAGGGGGTACGGTCTGGGGGGGAGGGGGGGGGGCAGTCGCTGTTCCCTGATAACACCAGCTAAAATTACCATTGCAATCTGTGGAGCCGAGTGATAGGCAGCCGTCACTGTACCCCCCACCTGTGTGCCAGCAGGGGCGGAGGGGGGGGGGCGGTAAGGGGTGAGAGAGGGGGAGGCGGTTTGGGTGGTAAAACAGTCAAACCAGGCCAGGACGTGCGAGGTAGAGGGCAAACGAAAGGGAGGGCTGATTTAACAAATAGGGTGGGGAATACAGCGAGGAAAGAAAATAAAAAAAATGGATAACAAGAGGATCTAGCGATATCGGCGGCGCTAGCTCCTCTAAAGCCCTGAAATAACAGGGCCAGTGCAGACGGCCATCAAATGCCCCATTTCCTCTGGAAACACTCTTCGTCTTCCAGAGGAGAGAGAGCAAGAGAGAGCAAGAGAGAGCAAGAGAAAGAGCAAGAGTGAGAGAGTGTGAGAGTGGGAAATGGAAGTGTTGCTTGTTCAATATGCCTCCTTTAGTAAAACTACCATTCAGGTAAATATTATAGGGCAAAACAGTGAGTACAAATAACATGAACGGTGTTTACCAGTGATAACCCTTAACTCATTGACAAGAATAAGGACTCTACTGGGAACCTTCTTTCAAATGACACGGTGATCACTTATTATTGTGCCGACTTTCATAAATATCAGTATTCATAAAATATGCATATCCTTTCACCCAACATTAGAGCAAAAAGAAGGTGGAAGGGAGAGGAGCATGGTGGATTAAAAAGTAGGAGTCATCCAAAGGCTAGGGAATACACACACACACAACCACACACACACACACACACACACACACATACACACAACCACACACACACACACACACACACAACCACACACACACACACACACACACACACACACACACATAAACACACACACACACACACACACACATATACACAAACAAACACACACAGTGATCTCCAAATAAGTGGAAAAACGAGGCGTATAAGAGTGTGTTGGTCTTGGCAGGCTGCAGTTTCCAGGCTTCTCTAAGCTTGAGATTCACTCAGAAAGCAAATAAGACAGAAGAGGCATTGTGTGTGAAAAAGAGTGACAGACGACAGAGAGAGACAGAGACAGAGAATGAGATGGAGAAATATAGAAAGAATAGTGTGAAATGAACAACAGAGAGGCAGAGATAGGGAGCCCATTGCGGTACAAGTCGTGTGGTTTAAACCACACGACTTGCTCACAGCTATCGGCATAATTCACGGCTTAATTTCACAACTCACTTCTGTAAAACCAATGATGACAAATCATAGCTAATAATAATACAAATAATACACTTTATTTCTGTAGTTGACAATGACATCATTAGCACAATCACATCATGAGTGTGTGAATACATCTGTCTATTTCAGTGAGTGAGTGTGTGAGTGAGTGAGTGAGTGAGTGAGTGAGTGAGTGAGTGAGTGAGTGAGTGAGTGCGTGCGTGCGTGTCTGTGTACACCGGCCGGTACCTTTGCTCTGTGGGGGGTTCTGGCTGCGGTCGCGAAGGATGTTGATCTGGTAGACAGCGCCGTACGGTTCAAACAGCTCCTTGAGCTCCTTCTCCGACCAGGAGCGCGGGATCTGGCCAACGAACATCTTGATGGCGTCCGGGTCGGGCTGGTCGGCGTGCTCCAGTGCTCCGTTCATCTTGCCGGCTGTGCCATTACTGCGTGAGGAAGAGGAGCAAGAGTAGGAAGAGACACCTTTAAAACAGATTGTAAATTCAAAAAGATTCAGAGGGTCAGGACTTTGATTGAGCTACGATAAACGGCTCTTAAACTGAACGTGGAATCACTTGTAATAAACTTCATGGAGTAAAAATGAGGTGAGGTTATTCTGGCTGTAAAACACTCGAGATGGAACAAGATTTATAGTATAGCGTACAGATCTTAAAGACATATTCCATCCACTGTATACTGCAAATGTCTGGGTATCAATGTCTTCTTCTTTTTTGTTTCTGACATCATGGCTAGAAATGAGGTTATAACAAAGGATGCCGGAAGTCATTCCCATAGTAACCAAAAGCTAAAACTACATTGGTAAATTGTGTTTTGTGTTGCAAGTGGTCACTCTTTCAAACAAGCCTGTGATGTATAATGTGTTAAAATGTAAAATGTTGTGTTACACTCAGCAATGAAATGATTTGCCTAAGCAAGAACCAAACTACATCAGACAACATTCAAACCCTTTGGATTTCACAATACTGATAAGCACAGTGGATGGATTCTACGGACTGGGGTGCAGGGTAAAAATACACTGCTTTCACGGTTTTTATTGCAAATCAGATAAGAACACGCTCCGTTTGTCCTTTTGTGGGTCCGTCTTGGTGCAAGCTCATTTGAAAAGAGAGTAGTGTAGTCTGTGTACGTGAATAAACGGGACGGTGTGCAAGAAGTGTCCACGCTACACACACAACCATGCATTGTGGGGAACCACACATACACACACACACACACACACACGCATGCACACAGATGCATACACGCCATTGTGCCATGCCTGTGGTCCATTTAAGAGGGATGAAAAAATACTTCGTGAAAAAGTCCTTTTTTTACTACGCCTCACATTCTTTTGTTGTTCTCTGTGGGAGAGCCAGAGAGCATTATCTTAAGAGGCAATAAAAAAAACACAAAACAAAACCAAAGCCACAGTTTGCTCAGCTGACAGCCCTAATGCCAGACCATAAAGCTCAGTGGGAGCAAGAGAAAGAGGAGGGGAGGAGAAAGAGAGGGAGCCAGCGAAAGAGAGGAATGTGGGGAACACCGCGAGGGAGGAGAGAAGGAAAGAGGTTGGCAGAGGGAAAGACGCGATTCATATTTTCTTTTTTAAAAAGGCCGTAAAACGAGAGAAGCATGGGCTGACCTCAACGCCCCGGCTCTTTAAAGTGTCCAAAGGACATGTCAAAACCGGAAAAGAACCTCCGAGCCTTCAGAGGGGAAGGGAGTGAGTTCTGCCTCTGCCAAAGAAGACTGGAAAAAAATAAAACTGCCTTCACCGGCCAAAAATATATTTTCAAGATGTTTGATCAATTGGCTTAATAAAGTAGCAGCGCGACTCGGATTTACTACCAAACACGTTTATGACCAACTATACCGACACCACCCACCAACCACCGTGCCCTACACCCTCCCTGCTAGCAAACCCATCCTTACCCCCTCTCAAACGCACACACACAAACACACACACACACCTTTGCCCTGTAAACACATACTACATCGCACAACGGGCGGCGCAACGCCATCACAAAATCCCCTTCCAGATTTAAATCAAGCCGTACCCGGCCCCCTCAGTCACCCGTTCACCCCGGGGTCCGGTTTGGTGGGGTGTAGCCACAGCCATCGTCTTACACTAAGTGGAGAAATGGATGCTTTGTTTTACACCAGTCGTTGTAGCCACCTCCTGCGCTGTCTCTCTACTTGTCGAAAGGTGCTTTTGGCTGGGGGGGAATAAGTAGGATTGATACAAGGGAGGAGAACTAAACAAACGCCCACACACAGACACACAAAGAGTCACAAATAGCCAGAATTCGGTTTCATGGAGGACAGAGAAAGATATTTTGTGTGAAGAAGCTCATGTGTGTGTGTGTGATTCCATGTGTGAGAGTTTGTGTGAGTGTGTGTCTGTGTATGTGTGTGTGTCCATGTGTGTGTCTGTGTATATGTATGTGTCCATGTGTGTGTGTCCGTGTGTGTCTCTCTCTCCCGCTCTCTCTCTCTCTCTCTCAATTGTGCCCCTTAATGGCTTTTAACTGTCCCTCCATCTCTCTAGTACCCCTGGAGCACTGAGTCATCCACAGCCATGTCTCGACATGTGTGTAGGTATGTGCCAGTGTGTATTTTACAGTCGGTGTACGTGTGTCTGTGTACATATACACACCTCTCTCTCTCCTCATCTGTCTCTCCTCTTATATGTCTCTGTCTCTCTCTCTCCTACTCTATGTCTCTCCTCTATGTTTCTCTCTCCTCCTCTATGTATTTTCTGCTCTGTCTCTCTCTCCTCCTCTCTCTCCTCTTCTATGTCTCTGTCTCTCTCTCTCTCCTCCCCTATGTCTCTCTCTCTCCTCCTCTATGTCTATCCTCTTATGTGTCTCTCTCTTCCTCTTCTATGTTTGCTTTCAAATCTGGGACCTGGGCCCTGATCCGAGTACATTTGACCCCAAAGTCCAGTTTGTTTGATTAGTGTGAACACTGTGTACCATACCTGAGCTGCGGATCAGTGAACTATGGGTCCACTTGAAAAGGTGGTCTAGTGGTGTGAAAACTAACTGTACCAAAACAGAGAGGTGGACTGCTATTCTGCATATCTGCGTATGTGTGCGCAGCACGCGCCATTCTCGTCCTCTGAACTGCACGGCCGTAGTTGATTGAGCAGGAAGGCAGACGAGAGGGTTGTTCTTGACATCGTCTGAAACCTATCAATAACAGAACGCATAGTGGAAAGCTCTACTCCATTGTGTGGGCTTGGGATCTTGCCATTGCCGTACTTTTCTTCACAGGAGAGACAACAAAAACAAATTAAAAGTAGACTCTTCTTCTTCTTTGTACCTACCGCAACCTACTGTGTCGGAGTGTGTAAATACGCAAGGCTACGGAACAACATTACTATTGTAAAATCTGAGCGGCAAGGGCCGATGGGACGGGGGGCAATCGTTCTTGGGCATAGTACGAATCAATCAATCCTACCTATGTAGGATTGCACCCTATGTCTCTCTCTCTCTCTCTTTTTCTGTCTCTCTCTCCTCCTATGTCTCTCTCTCTCTCCTATGTCTCACTGTGCTTTTCAGTGTGTGTGTGTATGTTTAGCCCTTGATGTGTTTATGAATGTGTGAGTCGTCTGCGTGACCCATAAAGACATTTTCGAAAGTATGGATGTTTTTATAGGGGCTCTTCAAACAGGCAGACACTTTATCGGGTTGTGGACCATAGAACAACAACCACCCAGCAGTTTAAATAAAAATAAAAAAAACGTTCAAGCAATTAGAAAACAGCATCAGGAAGCTAACCTTTTTGTTCTGTAATGAAGTTAAGTGGCTAAGCTAACCACAAAGGCTAGCTAGCCGCATTCTATTCATCTGTGTGCACACAGCAGGGGAAGCTGTGGCACACAGGGATAAAAAGAGGGAGGGAGGGAGAAGGAAAGAGAGAGAGAAAAGGAGAGGGAGGGAGGAAGGAGAGAGTTAGAAAAAGAGAGGGATAGAGAGAGAGAAGGATGCAGATGAGACAAAGCGAGGAGTAAGCACAGCTCAGAGCTCAGCAGGAGCTCCCTTGGTAAGAAACATATGAACACACACACACACACACACACACACACACACACACACACACACACACACACACACACACACACACACACACACACACACACACACACACACACACACACACACACACACACACACACACACACACACACACACAGTTCGGGCTGGCTAGGTTGATCCCCCCGCTGTGTTTTCTTTCTGTTTCTGCTCCAACACACACATACACACACAAACCCAAAAATGTATTCAGATTTTCTGAACACACACTCACACACACACACACACACACACACATACACGAGTGGACGAACACAAAATCCGCCCTCTCCTTCACCCAACAGAGACAGTGGAAGAACTGAAGCTGTGAGTCGCTCTCATCCAGAGAGAGAGTAACCCATGAGGGAAACTAATCCAACATGAAAAACACACGCACACGCACACGCACACACACACACACACACACACACACACACACACACACACACACACACACACACACAAAAACCCACACACAGGCACCCGCAACAGAGATATAGCAACCAACCACTGGCTGACCATTTGTCCAAAACTTTGTGTGTGTGGAGAAGGCCATTAGTCATTTAAACTACAGTTAGCAATTTTTCACCCATTTGTGCCATACCGCCGTGCAGCGCAGGATGATAAATACAATTGTGTAAAAGCCTATGTGTTTATAACCACAGTCTAGATGAGGGACTGCCGTGGGGAGGCGGCTAACGGCTTTGATGTAGCTAGCATCTGTAGCACTTTCGCTAACAGTGACCACCAGCTAAGTAGGAACAGGAAGTGTGTGTGTGTGTGTGTGTGTGTGTGTGTGTGTGTGTGTGTGTGTGTGTGTGTGTGTGTGTGTGTGTGTGTGTGTGTGTGTGTGTGTGTGTGTGTGTGTGGTTGTGCGTGTGGAATCTAGTGCATGTGATTTCCAGGGCGCGCGTGTGTTTCGAGATGAACACTTTCACGGTTTCTATGGCGACCAAGGTAGCCACATGTAACAAAACGATCACATAAATGTCACGCTGGCTAATGAAGCTGCACTGGTGCCCCGGTGGCTCTGCTAGCGTTACGCTAACGAGCGGGCCAACGCTTGCGCTGCGCTAATGAATGGCGATAGGTAGGTATCTCCACCACACTTCCTACACATCACAGAGCAACATTCGCCGGTTTGTCGCGTGTGTGCGGTGACCGCATGGTGTCACATGGACAGTAAGCAAATTGGGCCTGGTTTGAAAACTTTGTGACGGCATCGGATGAAACTTTTCAGGACGTCATTAAGGACTCTGTTTTCAGTTTTAGCTTACAGCTTATAAACAAGTCTATGTTTTCCTAATGGGGGCCCGGAACAAAACGATAATACAAACCATAACTCACGGTAGAATCAATGCACCTTTTCCAGTATATACGCAATGTTTTTATTTTTGCTGTTGTATTAAGACGCGGAAATAGTGCAAATTAACACTATTTTTCGCGTCTTAATACAACAGCAAAAAACAACAACAACGGTGCAGAGGAAAACTTTACTCTCGCATTGGTTTCTCACGGCTGCCCACGCAGAAGGGCAGAGGGCGATGCTCATGTATTCACTTCAGCTTGGGGGGGCTTTCAGGATTCGTAAGGGTGAAGAAGCTCCTTGCAACAAGGAGGAAGGGAAAAGTACCAAGTGCGTCAAACAAGTAAAGTAAGTCTATATTTTTTTCTGGCAAACAAGAGGCCTTCAAGGTTTAACACTTGATATATAAAGAAATACCCAACATATTTTACATTTGAATGAATTGAAACTCATCTCATAGAAATACAGCGCCCGTCTCCTGATTGGACATCGGCTGGTCTTGAGGTTCAGAAGCCCATTGGACAAATCCAACCTGCGGCAGTGCTACGCTAATCCTTAGCACCCCTCCTCCTCCTCACCCTCCTTCCTATCCCATCCCAGGCCTACCCTCTCACTCTATCGCTCGCTCTCTCACTTTTTTTTCCAAATTCTTGTTGCTATGGGAACAGCGGTGTCAGAGGGGTAGGGTGTGGGTGTTGGTTGGTGTCGTGCGGAGGCGAGGGGTGGCGGGTAGGGGCATGAGGCTCCTCCTCACCCCTGACAGGGTGATTAAATGGGACAGGGGGAAACACACACCCTTAGCCTTATCTGGTGGGCTCTACACCTGTCCCATATACCCATATCGTGTCTGTCTCTCTCTCTCTCTCTCGCTCTCTCGCTCTCGCTCTCGCTCTCTCTCTCTCTCTCTCTGAGTCGTTTTTTATAGAAAATGGCTTGTTTTGGTACTGCTTGGGTTTCATCATGTACCAGTATTTTTGCACACACGCAGAACTTGGGAGGGAGGAATACGTGTTTTGGGACACTTAACAGAAAAGCTAAGGTCTGATTGGATGTTGCTTCTCTTCAGTGGGGGGTAAAAAATACCCTTGGTGCAAGTTTTTGTGTATATGTGTGTGTGCATGTATTTGCCCTTAAGTGTGAGCACAATTCTTTTTGACTGAAAACAGCATCTCTGAAAAAGGGAGAGGAGAGCTTCTAGAATAGGTTGAGGGTGGTCGAAACTGAGATTTCTATGAGAAAACAGAGAAACGATAAAGAGAGAACATTAGAATTGGAGGTGAGGACGACAGAGTCCCCATCAGCCCTTCCCAATATCCTGACAATTTAAGACCATTTGTTATGCTGTGCTGAGGTTGTCCCAACGTTATACACAATGCCCCTGTGAGACCACCTTGACACACACATACACACACACACAGCTGCCATACCGCTCAGATATGCATTCTTATAGGAGTTCAGCCAAGGCCACTTCATATATAGTATAAACAAATTTAATAATGATGATAATCAATGTGAAGCTTTTTATTCATTGCGAGAAAGGAAAAATAGATAGGGTTTGTTGTATACATCGGAAAATACATGTGTGTATGTGGCAATGCAAACCACGGTCAAACAAACACAAGCATGTGCGCACACACACACATAAACTCAGTATGTGTGTGAGTGTAGGGGAGAGATAGAGAAACGCAGAAATAGAGAGAGTGAGCATGGTGTTCTTGTGCCAGCAACGGGCAGAAACAGTCCCTGACATTAAATAAACCACACACACACGCACACACACAGGATTTGTGATGTGCATGGGTATAGGGGTGGATCATTGCCAAGAGCTGGAATTGCGGAGCTGAGAGCTTGAACATGGTCTAGACAGACCACCAGGGGAAGCCTATTTATTGGCTGGCCCCTAGTGTGTGTATGTGGGACTATAAGATCACAAACGCCTGGGCCCGGCACATCTGTAAGACCTTGGGCCTAATTTTCCACTTAGATCAGTGTAGTCGTTTGAGGTTTCTGGATCGTGTCTGTGATTATTCTGGCACCTGAGCGCGTAGCGAGGCACACATCGCCAGATAGCTAAACACTAACTTGACTAAAGTAGCATTCGATAGCTCCAATGACGAGGCAACATAAAGTCCGTTGTCAACATGCATTTGGACGTCCGTTTATTGAAGATAGTGTTTCCTTATGGTCAAGTTGTTTTGATCATGTGAAATTGAAATAAACCAATGCAAAATGACTGAAATATAAATAAATGTTACAAAATACTAGGAAATATGAGCAGAAATAATTTCTATAAACATAGATGAACACAGGCAGATAGAGCCAGATGAACAGAGAGATCTTTAACCTAACTTGCTTTACAAAAAAATGGCTGCTAACCTCTGAACTGATCAGGAGACTAACAACAACGTGACTTTAAACAACCAATGAGAACGCAAACATCTAAATGAACAAGAATAGGCTGCATTCTACTTACTGGCCTGCGGGGTGTTCCAGAACACTTAAACAGAATGAATGCATGTAACATTACACTCCCAGCCTGGTATTGAACACAATACCACTATGAAAGACTAAACACCTGGGGTTTGAGTAAGAGTCTATTTAACCCTAGTGGGATATGAGAACCACCACCTCAGTGATGGGGCGGAGGAAGGTCTTGGAGGTCCCTCCTCTGGCGACTTTGAGCTCCAACTTCAGATGCCATCAGAACGTATAGCTCCCTCCGTGAAGACCCAGCCTTGGTGCTTGACTCTCTCGTGGTAGTTGTTCATGAGTAGAGTGCCGATGTGGCTGCGACCATTGACGATGAGGGGGTGTTTCTCTTCCGAAAAGATGTGCAGCTCCACGCGCTGGGCGTTAGAAACAGATGTACTCGTGTAGCAACGAGGAGTCTCAAAGTGTTCGAGAGCTTGTAGTGAATCTCTCCAAGCGATCCACTCTGCTTCCTTTTCAGCTGGGAGGGGCTCGTCCCAATCAACGGTATCGTGGGTGAGTTCTCTCAGCAGGAACTTTCCTTGTACGGAGATCGGAGTCGCTAGACCAAGTGGATCGAACAAACTGTTCACAGTAGCAAGCACACCTCTGCGTGTGAAGGGCTTTTTGGTGCTGGCGACCCAGAAGGTGAATGTATCGTTGCTCAGGTCCCAGTTCAATCCTAGACTGCACTGTACTGGAGGAGACTCCATTTCTAGGTTGAGGTCCTTCAAATCCTTGGCGTATTCAGAAGATGGAAATGCTTGCATGACTGCAGGACAGTTGGATACAATCTTGTGGAGGTTGGACATACTCAGCATACCTCGTGCTGCTTTTAGTAAGCTGACGGCTTCAGTTACGGAGGGCAGAGATTTGAGGCCATCGTCCACATAGAAGTCTTTATGTATGAACTCCTTTGCTGCACTGCCAAACTCATCTTCTCCGTGTAGAGCAGCTCGTCTGAGGCCGTAGGTTGCTACCGCTGGAGAGGGACTGTTGCCAAATACGTGGACCCGCATCCAGTATTCTACAACATCATCCGTAGGGTCGTTGTTCTTAAACCATAAGAATCGGAGGAAGTTCCTGTGATCTTCCCTCACGATGAAATTATGGAACATCTGTTCAATGTCTGCGGTGACAGTAATCTGTACACGTTGAAACCGCATCAGAACTCCCAGTAAACCATTGTTCAGGTCAGGTCAGCAACCCATCGTTAAGGGACACACCATGATGTTTGGCGCTGGAGTCAAACACAACGCAGATTTGACCTGTCTTGCAGGGGTGATACACTCCGAATGTGGGGAGGTACCAGCACTCTTCTCCCTCTGCCAATGGTGGAGCCAGCTCTGCATGATCTTGATCTAAGATCTGTTGCATAAAGGTGACAAAGTGTTGCTTCATTTCAGCCTTTCTTTCAAGAGTACGACAAAGAGAGTTAAAGCGGCTCAGAGCTTGCTCTCTGTTGTTAGGCAGACGTGATCTTGATGTGCGGAAGGGGAGTGGACCTACCCAGCTGTTTCCTTCATCGATGAACATCTCCTTATCCATTAGCTCGATGAACTGCTTGTCCTCGATAGAGGGGGCAACCTTGTTGTCATCCTCTGTGCGTTGAAAGATCTTAATTCCCAAGGAGTCATCTTCAGTGCATCGAGCTGGAACACGTGCCACCTGTGAGCTTCGCAGGTCATGGGAACTGTGAGACCTTTGACTGTTCATGGGGAGCTTCTCTTTCAGGGTGAGATGGTTCGGGCAGGGCGTGAAGTGAGAGTGGTGCCCATACTCGAGAATGTGAGTGCGGAACACGCTTGGACATTTGGGTTTGTGAGCTGTGTCAAGACAGGCTTCACCGATGATGACCCAGCCAAGATCAAGAAGCGTTGGGCATATGGTGCGTTATTAGGTCCGTTGCACTGATCTCTCACCTTGTGGCCCTGTAGGATGTCACGGCCAAGGAGAAGCAGGATCTGAGCCTCTGGATCAAGTGGAGCTGAGCAATGGACTTGAGGTGAGTGTGATACTTTGCCACTTCTGGAGTAGGTATCTCTGACCTGTCTTCAGGGATGTAGTTGCACTCTGAGAGTTGGGAGATTTATGCTGAGACTTCCATCCAACGGTTGCGCAATGAAGCTCATGGCTCTCCTTCCAGGCATCTCAGTGAGACCGGCACACATCCGGAGTGTGTAGAGAGCATCTGTGCCTTCAAGGCCAAAGAGGTCGAAGAACTCCGATCTGGCGAGTGATCGGTTGCTCTGGTCGTCATGAATAGCGTAGAGTTTCTCTGACCTGTCCGGTTGTCCCTTAGGATGCACCGTGATGAGGCCGATTTTAGAGTAGGAGCGTGGGCCGTTCTCCACAGATCTCCTTGGAGTTCACGGTAGGAGATGGTTTACGCATCTCCTCCCCGCGTTCTCTGATTCAGGGGTCCGGCTATTCCATGGAGCTGGTCCAGGGTGAAGAGCTGCTACGTGCCTGTCATTGTTGTACTCTTTACACTGAACTGCGATTTTACAATCTTTGGCGAGATGTTTGCTTAAAGAACAACATCTAAAACATATCCCAGCTTCTTTGAGAAACGTCTTGCGTTCGATGGTTTTGATTCTAAAGCCTCTACAATGTTTAAGGGGGTGAGGCTTATTGTGGATAGGGCATTGCCTACTGACATCCGGGCTAGCACTGGGTGTCTCTGTAGTGTCAGAGTCAGACATAGACGAGACCTCTGTCCTGTGTGAGTTTCTGGAGCTACTCATTTTTTTTACTGAGATGTCTGGCTTCTTTGTTGTGGCAGCTGAAGAAGACAGGAAGAAACTTGGGTCGTTGGGGATGTGGGCCTCTCTGCAGACGAAGTCGGCAAAGTAGGCGAATGGTGGGAAATGCACCTTGTGGTGTAGCTTGTACTTACTCCCATGAGAGATCCATTTTTCTTGGAGACTGAATTGCAACTTCTCCACTATGGGGTTCAGGCCTCTAGCGGTGTCTAGGCAAGTCAGCCTAGATAAATTGCCCTCTAGCCGTACTGATTCTAGCTCTTGTAGCAGGTCACCGAGTTCTCTGAGCTTCTGAGGATCCTTGTTGTTGATGTTAGGAAACTTCACCACTCTGTCGAAGAGAGCCTTCTCGATAATTTCTGGCGACCCATAACACTGCTGAAGGCGAGACCATGCCATTTTCAGGCCTTGAGTTGAGTTGTTGACGTGGACAGCTCTAATCCTCTTGACATGTGCTGAAGACTGCGGGCCTAACCACTTAGTTAGCAGATCGAGCTCTTCGCTGCAGGTAAGTTCTGTTCCTTCAATGGAGTTTAGGAAGCTTGACCTCCATGCCCAGTAGCTTTCAGGTTGATCGTCGAATTTGGTGAGACTGGAGCTCAGCAGTTCCCGCCGTGCGAGGAATCTAGCGATATCGCCAAACCCTGTACGGTCGGCAGAGGGAGTATGAGGAGCTTGTCTGTGGAGAGTGGATGAGACTGGTCGATGTGACCTCATGGGGTAGAAGCCGTGAGGGTTACCATCAGGGTCTGGCTTCACTAGCTGGGCAGTTGTAATCTGTGGTCTCGTTCTGTTGAGACCACCATTGGAGAGGTCTGGAGTGGCACTGTTGAAGGTTGCAGGATTATATTGCTGAAGCAGACGATGCGCTGGGTCGGTGAGCGTAGGCTCAGGGGCTGCTCTGCAATGACACTCAACGTACTCGCTGGTTCTTTCTTGTGGAGAGTGGAAGTGGGAGAGATCCGATGTTTGAGGCTCTGGAACCTCTTGAATTCTGCTGCTGAAGACTCAAGCGCTTCAGCCTCTGCTACTGCAATCTCTTTGTCTAGCTTTAACGTGGCGAGGGCAGCATCCATCCGAGCGTTTTCTAATAATTGTTCATTTTCTTTCTGAACGAAGGCTGTGCAGGCACGTGCAGCTAACACTTTAGCCTGTGCTTTAGCTGCAGCTAAGCTAGCAGAAGACATTTGTGAGCTGGAGCTGCCAGCTACAGACCTAATAACATAGCTCTCTTCTGCTGATGGAGCTGCCTGCTGTTCTTCTGTGGGTTGAGTAGCATCCATCTTGTCACTTTACGAGGAGATCAGGCAGGCACAATTGAGCCGCCAATGAAGAGTACTTTTCTTGTTCACGAGTGTGTCTGCTATGTAGAACCCGCTGTGATGCTGTTTTTTCACTATTCTGGCACCTGAGTGCGTAGCGAGGCACACATCGCCAGATAGCTAAATACTCTAACTTGACTAAAGTAGCACTCGATAGCTCCATAAAGTCTGTTGTCAACGTGCACTTGTACGTCAGTTTATTGAAGATAGTGTTTCCTTATGTTCAAGTATTTTGATCGTGTGAAACTGAAATAAACCAATGCAAAATGACTATGAAATATAAACAAATGTTTCGAAATACAAGGAAATATGAGCAGAAATAATTTATATAAATATAGATGAACTAATGTACTCACAAACAAAGCTTCTCCAAGGCTTACACAGGCAGATGGAGCCAGATGAACAGAGAGATCTTTAACCTAACTTGCTTTACAGGAAAATGGCTGCTAACCTCTCAACTGATCAGGAGACTAACAACAACGTGACTTTAAACAACCAATGTGAACGCAAACATCTAAATGAACAGAAATAGGCTGCATTCTACTGTTCTTTCCAGAACACTTAAACAGAATGAATGCATGTAACATTACAGTGATCATGCATGTGGGCATGTTGGCCGGGGCCAACATTCCTTACTTCAACACGCCCCGTACAGCTACAGTCATTGAGTAGACTTATCCAACGTGAGTGGGATGACACTGAATTCTGAAACACTGCATTAAGCAGCAGGTAGATGCATCTTGTTTTAGTATGCTTGCAGGTAAGCATTAGTGGACACTGGGGATCGAACCCAGTACCATGCAGCTGGGAGCTTAACACCCTAGCTACTACACTATCCTGCCCCAACCCATATCTTCGTGCTCGCTCTATTCCAAATTGTGAATAATTTTTTCCCGTTCAGCCATTGAGCCCGTCCGGGTTTCCTGCTCATTTCTCTCTGTTGCTTTTCTTCCGATTTTCTGTTGCTACCTCATCGGTCGGAGAGCTCAGCGAACACGTACCACAACCCAAACCAAATCGAACACTAAAATGGTGGTTCATTTCCACCCTTTCTTAATTGCAACAAGGTTGGAGCCGGTTTTACTGAGGTGCGTGTGTGTATTTGTGGGAGGGTGGATAGGTGTGAGTCTGTGTGTAAAGGGGGGAGGGGGGGGCAAAGGGAGGGTGTAGCAGTTGAGAGGGTTATACCATTAAGGGATATTAGGGTGGGTGGGATGGGGGTTCGGGGGGGACTGGTGTTCATTTTCATTAGGCTTTATGGGCTGTAAAAACATTGTCATGCATACCAATTAGCACAGCAGCAGATGGCTCAATGCACTTGGATGTATCTTCTCAGATGCACTCACGTGTGCATACGTGTGTGTGTGTTTCTGTGTGTGTGTGTGTGTGTGTGTGTGTGTGTGTGTGTGTGTGCGCGCACACACAAACACCTATACACAGAGGGACTCCTTGAAGAGCAGGGCAGACTAGCATCAGGCTATTCGGTGCACGATGGAGACTTGACAGCTGTCTAAAGACTCTCTTTTTCTTATTCTGTCCCTCCATCTCTCTCTCTCATCACTGGGTCAACAAGGAGAGGAGGGCAAGCCAGGCCTCAGTGATCTGTTGAACAGCCTCTGTGACAAGAACCATATGCTGAGAGGAAGAAGAAGGGAGAAGAGGAGGAGGAGAGAGAAGAGAAGGATGAGATAGAAGACGAGAGGGAGAGAAGATGACTAAGATGGAGGGAAGACGATAGAATGTGAAAGCTCAGAACAGCAGAGAGAGAGAGAGAGAGAGCGAGAGAGAGAAAGCAAGGGAGAGATATGTTAATTTAGGGAGGAAAAGAGGGGGATGGAGCGAATGGTGGAAGACAGAAAAATTGATACGAAAAAGAGGGAAGGTTAGCGAGGGAGGTAAAGGTAGAAGCAATGAGAGAAGGATGGATAACGAGAGATAGAAAGAGTGCAAGAGAGAAAGAAGGAAAGGCAATAAATAAAGAGCTAGCGATAGAAGAAGTGATGGCAAACGTTCCGGCGTGGATGTTTGTGCAGCCACCGAGAACACCCCCGGCCCCCCTTCCAAACTCTTCCCTGTGGCTTACTAAACCCCCACCCCTCCACCACCCAACTAATTTCCCAGAAGTCTTTTCAGCCCCATAAACCCCTTCCCTCTCTCTCACACACAAAGACAGAAACACACACACACACACTGACAGACGTAGATGGGACCAGGAGATGATAGCCTAGCAGTGACACTAATAGCTGAAACGTGTGCTGCCATGGTCGTCAAAGCAAATGGCAAGGGGGGGAGGGGGGGGGGGGGGCGTGTTACAGGTGCGCCTCGGCCCATTGTCGCCTTTATGCTAGCGAGCCCTTCGGTGGCGGTGTTAGCCACGGCTCAGTGAGTCTGAATGGGATGCTGGTGGCGGCGACGGTGGCGGCAACGAGCTAACGTTACAGCGCGGTGCGCCCATTGATCTGTTGTGTTGGCTAATAACAGAGTGCCAGGCTCGCACAGGCTTTCAGCGACAGGCGCTAATAGCAATGCAAGAAGCAAGGGCTGCGGCGATACAACCCATAGGTGTGTGTTACAAGGGTGAACACACACATCACTTCATATGGAAATAAGAGTGGGGGCGGACTTCGGAGTGGGAAAACTATGTTATTTGGCCGCCTAACCTCAGAATTGCAATTGCTTTTTTCATGGGTCCTCTTGCGGTTAAGGCAGACCGAGACGAGTTACAGAGACGCCAGGGGGTTTTCTGTCTACTATATGGGGGTCAGGTGGTTACATTTCCAAGCCATTATCTATAGCGTAGAGAGAGGTGTGGTCAGCTTTACACACACACACACACACACACACACACACACACACACACACACACACACACACACACACACACACACACACACACACACACACACACACACACACACACACACACACACAGGCTCAACGTACACGTGGCTACACAGGGCATATTTCAGTGCACAGTCAAGCCTGCATTCAATCTCCCTTCTGCTGAGCGCAGGAATGGAGAGGGCCTGCCTGCTCCTAGCTGCTCTCTCTGTCAATCTAAATGTTTAATGAACCATCCCTCCCTCTCTCTCTCTCTCTCTCTCTCTCTCTCTCTCACTCTCTCTACTCTCCTCCCATCCATCCTGCTGGAGCATCCCCCCGCCTTCCAACAACCACTGTCTGCTTTTTGCCTCTCTCACTCTCTTCCATGTCAGTCCCTTTCGTCAAATACTTTTCTTTCTCTTCCTCTCTCGCTCCCTTTTTCCTTCCATCAATTTCTTCCTTCAGAGTATTTTCATTCCCTCTTTCCCGTTTTCTTCTTTTTGCTCTCTCTCGCTTTCTCTCTCATTCTCTCTCTCTCTCACTCTCAGCAAGGTAGGAACTCTGAGGAGGCCAATGTTGGCATATCTGCATCTTTTTTTCTCCGTCTTTCTTCTCTTGAGTAATTTGATGTGCTCCCACCTTCCTTCCTTCCTTGCTTCCTTCCTTCATTCCTTCTCTTAATAACTCTTTGATGCCATCCACTTCTCTTCTAAGTTCGACGTAGTCCTTAAAGTCCAAGACACATAAAGAGCACAATGTGTTTACAAATTGCCTCCATTTTGTTGTTTCTATATGTGTCCGAGGAAGACATTGCTAAACATATTTTGGTTCATTAATTGTTGTAAGTCTAAATGTTCCAAATGTAGAACCACCGTTTATTTCTCTCGCTATATTATCCTCTGGACTAATTTGCTTAAGAAAACTTAGCATCCCACCCCACTCCGAAAGTCCCCACATTATAGCTTAAACAAGCTTAACAGTCGTAAATACACACACACACAAACACACATCTCTGCTTCTGTGTGTGTGAGCGTGTGTGCGTGTATGTGTGTGTGAGTGTGTGTATGTGTTAGTGTGAGTATGTGTTAGTGTGAGTATGTGTGTCTGTACGCCAAGCGAGTGAGTCGAATTTCCCTGCCCAGCTCATGGATTTTTCAAATTACCGCAAAGCTACTTCCAAAACACACTTCTTTTTCTTGTCTCCCTTCCAAACTCATTACTTTAGTAGGGCAAATCAAACAGGGCACAGTAATCGGAACGGAACTCAGAACTCCACGATCTTGCTTGTGTGTGTATGTCTGTGTATTCATACGTGTGTGTGTGTGTGTGTGTGTGTGTGTGTGTGAGAGAGAGAGTTAATTAGCAGAGTCCTGCTCTAATTAATGGCCTATGAATAGCCATGCTGGGTGAGAAGTCAAGGTTGGACACCTGTGAAGACGCTCTGATGGGCAGCGGGGCTTGCTTGCACTGGGTGAATCAAATTACATTCACCCTAATGTAAATACAATACTGGCAGAGCTCTCGCACATCTGCTCTGAGAGGGGATGTTTGTGTGTGTGTTTCTGTGTTTGTGTGAGAGTGTGTGTGTGAGAGAGAGGAAAAGAGTGCATGTGTGTGCCGGAGTGGATGGTGTAATTTTTTACGCTCTTGCATATATGTGAATGATGGATAGAAGAATGTGTGTGTGTGTGTGTGTATGTTTGTGTATGTGTCCTAACCAGTGTGTGTATGTGTGTATGTTTGTGTCTCCTCACCAATGAGTGTGTGTGTGTGTGTGTACGTGTCAGCGCATATATAAAAATATGATAGGGGGTTGTGTTTTGTAAGGTTTTTTGAAAGTGACAAGAGGAGATGCGATGACAAGCAGCCGGCCCCCTGTTGATGATGTCACCAGTCCCCTGGTGATGATGTCAGGACAATTAGCGAACACATGCAGCATCGCCGGCGAGCTAATGACCTAGGAGCTGCTCAATACTCAATTACTTCATCATTCACACACCTGGCAGGTGTGTGTGTGTGTGTGGCAAAAGTGACATAACTAGAGTAGTGAGAATGTGTGTGTTTCCAATCCTTCATATCAGTCTGCCAGCCTATTCTCTGTCTGTCTGACTGTCTCTCTGTCTGTATGTCCATCTCTCTGTCTGTACATCTGTCTCTCTGTCTCTTTCTCTGCCTGCCTGTGCCAACCTATATCTCGACAGATTATCTCGTTTATCACTAGCGGATTGATATCGGCCACACACATGGCGCTAAATTTGTTATTCCAAGACACACGAGAGCCAGGTGGCTGGCAGCCTGACTAGGCAACTTCTATGTGTCTGTGCGTTCACATACGTGTGTGTGTGTGTTTCTGCATGTGTGTGTGTACGCTTGTTTTTGTGTGTGTGTGTGTGTGTGTGTGTGTGCGTGAGTGAGTGAGAGGGGAATATAAAACTGACCCCATTGTGTAATCTCGTGTGTAATGACGCCTATTGATAAAGGCAGAGGACTACCAGCGGAACTACCGCAGATTATTCTCCAAACACTATCACTCTTGACAGCTCCTTCTGCCTGCACGTGAGTGTGACTGAGTGGGCGAGTGATTGAGTTGGCTTGCATGCAGTGTGTGTGCGTGTTTGTGTGTGCGCATGCGTGTGTGCGTGTCCGGTTTCATGTGTCTGTGTGTGCGTGCCTCAGTATAGTTTGTGTGTGTGTGTGTGTGTGTAATGTGTATATGTATGTAAGTGAAAGACTGAAAGCACATTTGCACAGGTTTTTCTCCCCTCCCCCCTGAGTTTCGGTGTGAAAGCGAGGACAGTAGCGCGAGAGAAGGAGAACATGAGAGAGATAAAGGGGGGGGGAGGGGGAGAGAGTGTGAGTCTTTTCTGGTGAAATTGAGCTGGGGCTGAGGTGGGAAACAGAGCAATACTTGAGCCCTGGTTGTGTGGAAACGAGAGAACGAGAGAGAGAGAGAGAGAAAAAAAAATAAAGAGAGACATACACAGACACATACACAGAAAAGGACAAGAAGATGAGGAAGAGAAGGAGAAATAGAGCGGGGGAAAAGAAGGAAGGAAAGGGAAGAAAGACGGTAGAAAGAAAGAAAGGATGGAGTGCTAGAAAGAGAGAGAGAGAGAGAGAGAGAGAAAGAGAGAGAGATGGGGTGTCAAAGTAGTCCAGGATTTAAATCTCGTGGGACCAAGCAGGCGTTGAACAACAGCACGCCTCAGAGAAGAAGAGAGAGAGGGATAGAGAGAGGGATGACAGAAGGAGAGAGTGAAGAGCCTGAGTGGTAGAGAGATGGAGAGAGAGTGATGGATAAAAAAGGAGCTCGGTTGGTCTGTGTGGGGGGGTGGAAGACCAGAACAACAGACATACAGTCGAAATGTACAGAAATGGAGACACATCATAAGGGTGTTGAGCCCAGCTCTGTTCTGTGTCTCTTCAGAATAAAAGCGTGCATACACACACACACAGCACCTTGTCGTCCTCTCTCTCTCTCTCTCTCTCTCTCTCTCTCTCTCTCTCAACAGTATTCCTGCGTTTTTTCAGGCTCTCTCGCCCCTGAAGTAACACCATTAAAGGTTACAGGAGTACTGCGGCGATCAAGATCATGGTAACATTGCCCCATGGACTCAACACTGCACCTACCCAATTACTGTATGTGTGTGTGTGCATGTTTATGTGTGTGTGTGTGTGTGTGTGTGTGTGTGTGTGTGTATCTATGTGTGTGTGTGAGTGAGTGAGTGAGAAAAAGTGTTTGTGTGTGTGTTTATGTGTGTGTTTGAGTGAGTGAGAAAGACAGTGTTTGTGTATGTTTGTGAGTGAGGGAGAAAGAGTGTTTGTGTGACTGTGTTTATGTGTGTGTGTGTGTGTGTGTGTGTGTGTGTGAGTGTATTTATGTGTGTGTTTGAGTGAGTGAGAAAGACAGTGTTTGTGAGTGAGGGAGAAAGAGTGTTTGTGTGACTGTGTTTATGTGTGTGTGTGTGTGTATGTGTGTGTGTGTGAGTGTATTTATGTGTGTGTTTGAGTGAGTGAGAAAGAGAGTGTTTGTGTGAGTGTGTGTGTGTGTGTCACTGAGAAAGAGAGAGAGTGAGTGTGTGTCCTTCCCCTCCGGTAGAGACACTGCTATTTTCTTCAGACCAAATGAAAGTCTAAAGTAGACCATAGCTAGAAGCTTGTCATTACATTTCAGGTAAAAAACGAATATATATATATATAAACAAACTGTCAAGATATGTAATTGAAACATTGGAAATCAGGGGGTAGGTATTTATGAACGTCTAGCCCACCAACGGAATTCAGGGCAGTGTGTGATTGCTTGTGCGTGTGTGTTTGTGAGTGTGTGAGTGTATATTTGTGTGTGTTTTAAGCTGCAGTCACATAAGCACTAGTAATGTGTTTGAATATACATACAACCTGCACACAAGCACCTCCCCCCCCCTCCCCCCCACACACACACATACATGAGCAGAACAACACTCACCCTGGAGACGCTTCAAATGCATCACACCTACAGAGAGAGAGAGAGAGAGAGAGAGAGAGAGAGAGAGAGACAGAGAGACAGAGACAGAGAGAGAGAGATAAAAGACAGTGAATACAGGGCTCAATGTGAGTGCAGTGCTAGTGCAGCATGCTAATCCTGCCGCAGATGAAGACGCTAAGCTAAGTGTAGGCTGACAACCATGCAGAGGGGATGGTAAGGCAAAGGCGCTGACGCTAACTGCAATGTGACCTCGGTCTCCCAGCCTTTCTCTCTTGCACCCTCGTTTTGCCCAAAATAAAGTCGCTCTTTGCAAAAGCTTATTCTCCTAGCATTCAAGTATTTGTTGGGCTTCTGTGCCACTTCTTAATAGGAACAAGGTCATGATTAAACGCATGATTATGATGACTAAGCGGATTTCTGTGTGTGTGTGTGTGTGTGTGTGTGTGTGTGTGTGTGTGTGTGTGTGTGTGTGTGTGTGTGTGTGTGTGTGTGTGTGTGTGTGTGAGAAGGAAAGTCTGGGGCAGGCAAGCTAACAAAGCTACAATTGACAGCGTCAAAGGAATTACGCTCCGTCTGGCTGACAATAGTTTGACCAAACTGTGTGTACATGTGTGCGTGTATGCATGTGTGAATGTGCATGAGCGTGTGTGTCTGCATCCATCGTTTGCACGTTTCTAAGTGCGCCCGTGCGAGTCGCACAATGGTCGACACTCAAACTGTGCGAGACGAAGATGTGGGCCCAATTGCCACTTAAAACATGTCGGCAAGTATAATGTGTGTGTACGAGAACGGACCGAGAGAATCACAATTTTATGGAGGAAACCACATATTTGAAAAGGGATCAGTAGATGTGCACCACTAAACCGCCTCTTCCATCGTCACCACCGCACTCCCCCCCTCCCCTTCGTGACCACATGTTGACACTCACTAGAAACCCTTTAACCGCCATCAGTGGTTACCTTTATGGTTCGACGAAAACGAAAAAAAAAAACGAAAAACGACCAAGCTTCATGAAGCAAAGACTGTAATTTCTGCCACTTAAAAGCTACTCAAGTAGCAGGCCGCCAGCCAACTCTGAGCCCAAACCACGGTCCGCTCAGAGACGGCAGGGGCCCACCCGCCACAGAGGGGGTGGGCAACCCCCCCCCCCCCCCCCCCCCCGTCAGCTAAGCGTCACTCACATCTCACACACACTGACACACCGACGCCACGGCCGTAACAACCTGTTGAAAGTGTCGAACAAAGTTCTGGGCAGCTGTCGGGGCTCATTACTAGTGCCAGACACACCGCACAACCCATTTAGTGTTGTGATTATTATGATGGGCTTTTATTTTTATGATCGACCAACCGAAAAACCACATGTCCGCGAGATGTTAGCACATGTAGAATAACAAAAATAAAATCTGACGTAATGGTTGTTCTATATGGAGGATCAATATTGGTATCCGTGTATCAATCTCTGCATCTATGTATCTAGCGTCCATAAAACACAGCTTATTCGGTCTAATTTGGCCAATTTCTCTTTGACTGTCTGCTTTATTTTTCCCTGTCACGACAGAAAAAAAGAAGAACTATTTTCCCCGTACCATTAATAAGAATTGGCTGTTGATATTTTGGCACGTTCCGCTCGCTGAAGCGCCCCCTTGAAAGACGTTTTGATCGGAAATGAATGAGACAACTTTAATGACTAAACCAAAAAGAGGACCATCACACCTAAAGACCTGCAGGGAAAAACACGCTCCTACCGCAGGTCTGCCAGGGGACGGCTTTGAAGTGTGTCTGTGTCAGCGCCCGTGTGTATGCGTGTAGGAGAGAGAGAGTGTGTGTCTATGTGTGTGTGCTTTTTATGTGGGCGAGCCATCATTACACAGGGTGAGGTTAGACACAGGCCTAATTAGCAACAGCGACTGATTGATGTTGAATTGTGTGTGTATGCGTGTGTGTGTATATGTGTGTGTGTGTGTGTGTGTGTGTGTCTGTGCATCGGTAACGAGAAAGCTAGGCTGGCAAATTAAATATCCTATAGCGAGGTGATAAACATTGAGATAGGGATTTGAGTGGCGATAACGTCAATACAGTTTGAATGTTTTCTTTTTATGTATTTTAAGCAAGCGCCACCATTGTCGTACATATACATAGAGGGAACGTATACTCGCTGGAATCTCATGATTCATGTTTCCCATGCCTTTCCTTTTCCCAACAGATGAGCATTTTCGGGATCGAGGGAGAAAATATCAACTGATTCTTGTCACAAAGTTATTTTGCGCTAATTACAAAATATTTCTTAAAAAAAAGACCATATTATGGCTTTTGCGACTAGATAGAGCTCTTATTTCCTTATTTCTTTGATCAATTGCATTGCAAAAACGAATTAAATTAAATTAATCGTACTGCCTTTTTATATACACACTCTTTATGAGTAGCAAGTTAGATTAAGCGTCTCATCCAATTCATAAATGTTTCCTTCTATATTTCCCCACTTTTTGCCACCTGTCTCTCTCCTTATATTAAAGAGCCCCCCCCCCCCCCGCACACACCTTTTTCCATCCCTCCATACCGCTAGTAATCAGGCTCTCAGATGAACTTGATTGACAGAGGTAAAGACTAGCTAAACCTATTATATGTGTTGTCGCCACCGCAGCTGGCGACTGCTAAAACCACACGCGCATTGGGGGGGGGGTAGGGATGGTGGGGGATGTTGAAGCCGCGACGTGGTGCTACACCGCAGTAGCTTTCCTTCAGTTTGTTTAGCATCTTTAGCCTATTGAACCTAACCTTGCTAATATTTCAACACTGTCCAAGCCGATGAATAGCAATAAAATTGTTTTTTTTGCAAAGCAGTGAGACTGCAATGAAGAAGAAAATAAGGATGTATGTCAGAAAAATCCAAAACATAATGATGTTGGAATGGCAGATCCTCAGCGGCGGTGGGCGGAGGCGCGGCGGTGGGCGGAGGCGCGGCGGTGGGCGGAGGCGCGGCGGTGGGCGGAGGCGCGGCGGCGGGCAGAGGCGCGGCGGCGGGCCTCCCGCGCTTTTCCAGCTTGCACCTGCACTGACTCTAAAGAGGGATCTGGCTGTTTTCATCCATAATCAACAGAGCTATCCAGCAGCCAACCCCTTTATCCGCCTTGCTCACTACCTCTCTGCATCTCCCTTTTTCTCCCTTCACACTCTCTACCTCCTTTCCCTGAACCTCTCGTCCTCTCTCTACATCTCTCTGTATATCTTTCTCTAACTCTCTCTCTTTCTCCCACTCTCTTTCCCTCGCCTATCTCTCTCCCCTCACTCTGCCCCTCTCTTACTCCCTCCCTCCCTTTATTACTCTCTCTCCCTCCCTATCCTTCTATATCCCTCCTCTCCCCTCCCTCTCTCTGTACCTCTCTCCCTCCCTCTCTCTGTCTCTCCCTTTCTCCCCATCCTTCCCATCTTGCTCTCCCGCCCCTTTTATCTCCCTCGCCCTCCATCTTTCTGTGTCAGTATTCAGCTCATGTCCTCCCCCCTGCTTCCCCCCTCGCTGCGGAGGCTAGAGGTCCATGCTCGCCGAGCCACCCCTCATTACCTCACCACTTGGATGCCAGACCTACCGTTTTTACCTTTCTCTCACTCACGCACACGCACGCGCACACACACACACACACACACACACACACACACAAACACACGCGCACTAGGGTTGGGCGATTTTCCGATAGAACGGTATATCACAGTTGTAAAAAATGCTGACGGTGTCCATATCAAAACTGGCACAAAATGTCTCCCGTTATAAGCACTTGTATCTTTTTCCGTACTTATTCAAACTTCTCTAACTGCCACTGATCTGGGGCGGTGCTTACTGTCCGCTGCTGTATTTGAGGATAGAGAATTTGATCTGATGTCAGCCAACCAGTGTGGTGTGCTTAAGCACGAGGCACGAGCCCATGAAAGTGAAGGAGCTATCACCGCCAGACAGCGAACAACCAAAATCGGATGCAGACATTCAGAGAAGAATAAGATCAAGGTTGGAAGACTTGCTTTATTCGCCAACACAAGCAACATGCTGGATGCATGTGTCATGTGTCGGAGAATAAAGGCAGAAATAGTGAATGCCCTTTAGCATACATTGAATTTGATTTGCTGACTTTAAATCCTCAATTGAATGCTGGATTGAATACCAAGTTTTTACCCTTCCAAAAGTTAGCCCTACCTTTATGACTTTATGTAGAAATGTGCGCACAGCTTAGGGTTTATAAATATTGATCAAAGTTAAGTATAAAGTGCTGGCAGATTTCTTTGTTACTCTACGAACAAGCAGGTTAGATGAGTTTGAATGAGAGAAGTAAAATTATGTCTCGAACTTTATCGGCATACATGCAGAATATGGGGAAAAAACACAAAATACGATGCTATTGCTGGTCTCAAGCTGGCCTGCTACGTCACTCCATCTCCTGGTGAAACCGCTTGCCAAAATCCCCCCATTTCCGACAACCGATAGCCAGATATAATGCTGATTTAATAATTCCTTTCGACTTATAGGCCTAGCCTACTATCACAAAGTTATGAATAGAAAGCTTATGAAGGTCATAATTCATCGCTAGTCTATTATTAAAACATGCCTTGTAGCCTTATACTGGATTTGTTAATGAATATATTATGTATGAAACAAAAATGGGGGAAAAAGGGATTTGCAGACAATTGCTTCCACCCTGTGGCAGAAGAGAGTGTAGCAGCCCATGGCGCATTCGAAACGGTTTCATAAGATGCGCTATTGCTTAATTATACGAGTAGCCTATTTTTTTAAGTTATACCATAACCCTCTTTTGGGGAAAGGTCTTGAATGGTTTTAAAAAATGGATTTCGCCCAACCCTAACACACAAACACACACATAAACTAGAGCTTGTGGATTAATGACATTTTTATCGTGATTACGATCTGGGCTTCCCACGATCATGAATACCAGAAAATTGACACGTAACAATAGTAAATAGTAGCACGTTTTTGAGCAGGAGCCGTTTGAAGGCACGTGCATCATTTTCACCAAAGCTCCAACACACAGAGGTCGTAGTTAAGCTAACGCTAGCTATCTCTAAAAAAGCATAAAGACATTTATTTGTTATATAACCAAATTTGTATTCACTTTTTTCAGAGATATTGAAGCATTATGTACCAAAAATTGCGTCCTTTCCCCATAATATCAATATCATCGTCTTTACAATCGTGATCTCAATCTGGACACCAATAATTGTGATTAATGTTTTTGCCAAGATCTACCAGCTCTAACACAAACACATAAACACCTCCACGGACTATTGATTTAGATTTAGATTTGCTTTATCACCCCTAACCCCATCCTAAACCCCCTAACCAGCCCACCCACCGCCGTTTGTCTAGGTGAGGGAATCACACCTCTGCTTCCCAATATCACCCCTTGCTGCTAACTATGAGCGGGAGGGGAGGATAGGGGAAGGGGTGGGGGGTGCTAGCCTATGGTCTGATGTGTTAGATATTGTATGAGTTGTTTGTTTGAGCATGTGTGTGTGTGTGTGTGTGTGTGACGTCCGACAATTATTAATTGATAATTCACCTCTCAAGTGGACGTTTTACACTTCCAATCCTTAAGGCATCCCACACACAAACACACACACACACACACACACACACACACATTTTTAACCTTTTCAGCCCCCGCTAGCCCCCCCCACCCTTATTTAGTGAGCACACGTGTTTTTATTCAGATACACTGTCTCTCTCTCCCACCTCCTCACTATTAGCCTTGTGAAACTATTAGCTACGGATCAGAGAGAGAGAGAGAGAGAAAGAGAGAGAGAGAGACAGAGAGACAGAGAGACAGAGAGACAGAGAGACTGACCAGGGGGAGGTTAAACACACACACAGCTCTACAGCTCAGCGAGGATGGGGAAGGGAGGGGACGTTGTGGTCGGTTTGGGGGTGGTGGTTGAATTGCTAAATGCACCCCTTGAACCGCACACGTGCATGGATGCACATACATACATGCAGACACTCACACACACACACACGTGCAAACAGGCAGTTCTTCCTACACAGCTGCAAGTGTGCCATGATTGCTATAATAGCCATGAAGGGGAGAGTGGAGAAAAAGGGGGTTGAAGGAGAGAGAGAGGGAGCAAGAGAGCGAGTGAAAGAGGGAGTAAAGGGGGGGGGGGGGGGGGGTTGATGGATGGGTCTGCTTTCCAGGTCACTTAAAGGGCTCCTCCCCTCTGTGTTAGACACTTTCCCCAGGGTCACTATTACAGAGCGCAGCCCCCCCCCACCCCGCATCCACAACACCCACAACTGCACACATACAATCGCATTTGCAAACACACACACCCGCACACAGACACACATGCACACACACACGCATGTACAATCACACACAAACACACACAAACGCAACGGCCCACAGACAACGGCACACACATGCACTCGCACAAACACAACGGCACACCCACACACACAAGCTGGTCACGACAAAAGGAGCTACATTGATTTTACAATATAAACTAATGAAGCAGAGCAAACTCGATACAAAGAACACAAAAACACAAACACACATTTGGCAGAGTCGCAGGGGGGGAGCAAGACTATCAATACGCTCACACACCAACACATGCACACCGGTAGGCAGACACACACGTCGTACTGTTCAGTTTAGACCAGAACCGTACAGTATTTGCTGATGCGGAGAGAAGTGTGTAGATTATTGAAGCACAAACACATTATTTTCTCGGTACGAAAATAAGTACTGCAGTTTCTCTCTCTCTCTCTCTCTCTCTCTCTCTCTCTCTCTCTCTCTCTCTCTCTCTCTCTCTCTCTCTACTTTTGTCATTCTCTGTCTTTCAAGCTCTGTCTTAGCTTTCTCATCCTTTACCTTGACTTTCCCTCCCATATAGCACACACATGCACACATGCACACACACAAAGACAGGGCCAGCTTAAGTGTGTGTATGAGAATGTGAGTGTGTCTGTCGTGGTGTGTGTCTGTATGTTGTGCTGTGTGTGTTGTGGTGTGTGTATATGGTGTGTGTGTTCCCCTGAGGCCCTGTCTCTTGCATCCTCTTCCTCCTCCTCTCTCTATTTCCATGGTGACAGCTGTCATCCTGTCAGGCCCATGGCAGACATGGCTGCCCACTCCGCCCTCTGCTGACACCACACACACACACACACACACACACACACACACACACACACACACACACACACACACACACACACACACACACACACACACACAGAGGATGAAGTGATTTCCAATGACCAGGGTTGTGCGAACCTTGAATGTATTGCCTCCATTGATACATTAGCACTGTTCCAGATCAACTATACATCCCTGGTTGGTGTTTTCGCGCTGACAAAAATAGAGTTTCTAATCGTTATTAGAAACTCGTAGACACACATAGACATACACACACACACACACACACACACACACACACACACACACACACACACAAATGCTCACACCTTTTAAATAACCGAGGAGTAGTTAAAATGGCTTTTTAACACCTATACATTCCACTCTGGAAAGGACTCCATACCATGCCATGCCATAACTTATAACAGGAACGAGTGCGGCAAGATAGTCTATAGTGCTCAGGGTGTTTAACTCACAGCCTAATGGCTCTGAGTTCCACCCCCAATGTCCTCACTCTACCTGTGTGCATCCTTGAGCAAGATCCCTTCACAGCAGTATCTACGGAATATAAGACTTTTCACTGTAAATTCAGTTTGGATAAAAGCGTCTGTGACTGAATAGAATAGGTTTCCTATTTGCCTTTATGGAACACCAAGAGTAGTTGCAAGTATAGGAGAAATTGGAAGAGAAATATGTCCAAAATTATTAATAATAAATCCAGTAGGACTCTTCCATGTGTGGACTGGAAAGGTTTGGAGTATATTCACCAGGTAAGCGAATACAAGAGGACATAAGCAATAAGGCACTAAATCACTCTGCCTCAGACTGTACTGTACTTTAGCTCCAACTCCACACACACACACCCAACACACAAACGAGACACACACACACACACACACAGCCTGAGAGTGTTTATGGAACGGCTTGCAGTATGTAATTGTTTGAACTTTAAAAAGGAGCGACGGCTGCATCAAGAGACCCATGGGAGCCATCAGACCAGCATTTTTACCATTGTTGCAAAGCATGCGTACGCAAAACACGCACACACACACCAAAGGAACAAACACACACGCACACACATGCACACGGAGGCCCACGCATAACCTCGAACCTCCTTGTCAGCAAGTGCTGCTTTTAAGCGGTAATGGCCACTCTGCCTGTCTACCGACGTGAAGGCAAAGTGGGTGTGTGTGTGTGTGTGTGTGTATGTGTGTGAGAGGAGGGTTCAAGCATCAAAGGCTAACAAACTAGCAAAAAAGCACAAGAAGTAATAAAACGTTTTCTTCTTTCTTTCTTTCTTTATCTATTTCCAGGTATCCACGGTGTGGTCTGCGTTCTGTCTGCCTGGCGCGAGTGTCACCGACCCGATCGCCCTATGGTCTGGATTAAAAAATACACTAATCTGTCAATCCAGTCAGAACACACTAGATAGGTTTAATCCCCGTGTCCACTCTGTCGATCTCCCTTGCCTGCACTTGGGGTGTGTGTGTCTGAGTGTGTGTGTAAGCCATGAACTCACATGTGATTCGAGTCTGATTAGGTTATATGCATGGTTGCAGACATTGTGTGAACATCAGTGAGGTGTATGTGTGTGTGTGTGTGTGTGTGTGTGTGTGTGTGTGGGTGTGTGTGTGGGTGGGTGTGTGTGTGCACACAAGGCCTCAAGCCATGCCATAAGCTACTGCTTTGTGCATCAACCTGCGTTGGGAAGCTTTCCTGCAGTCAGCCAATGGGAGTCGACGGGGACGGCACTGTGAGGCCACCCGTTCCAAAATGGCCAAATACTGTCGCACACGACACCACAAATACAAGATAAAGAAGTAGTTACAACAACAACACCGGATAGACGGATATGCAACGTTCGTCCGTATCGCTAACAGACAAACACCGATCACGTCATTGTCATTCAGTCGCTTTTCTTTACTTTTTACAAATGAATGACAGGAAAATGTGATGTGATTATT
Source organism: Lota lota (assembly GCA_026745465.1). Taxonomy (NCBI): domain Eukaryota; kingdom Metazoa; phylum Chordata; class Actinopteri; order Gadiformes; family Lotidae; genus Lota; species Lota lota. Next base: position 1,354,030 of record JACYXH010000753.1, read on the forward strand.
GTCTTTATTTTCTCTATTGATAGCAGCACCATCGAGGCATAATCCCTTCCTGGAACTCGTTTTGTTGAAGCCAAGACCATTAAGGAGGGAAAAATCCATCTTAGGTTTTCTACCACAGACCATCGTATTGTAACATAAAAAAGGGAAAGTGCCAGGAGAGGTGAGGGTGGGGTTGGGGATATTGGCGCATCGAGGCCGTTACCGTCTTTTATCAGGGTGAATAAAAATGGCGGTTAAAAATGGCGGGAATGAGAGGAGATGACACACAGCCCTGTAAGGGAACTCTCGCAGCAGCTCTTCACAACCGCCATCACTGTTTCTCATGATGCAACAAAGCAAAAGCCTGAGCAACGCTTCAAATTAAACGGCGGCACACAACTTTCTATTAATATGCCCTGGCAGACCGTGTGCGACTACAAAGTGTGATGTCTTTCGGCTCGGGATGCTCTTTTAACTGCTACTCAGTCACTGGACTACAGACACTTCTGATATATCGTCATTAGTCTGCTAAATGGAAAGCTCGCTTTTTTCCCCTTCTGTAAAACAGACATAGACAGTGAGACTCAACAACTTAATCTGCTTCAGAACTACATTTACCAGAATCCAATCTGTTGATGTACAAGGCTAGAGTCTGGCTACACCAATCAGACAACTCGGGAATATCAACGTATAGTACATATGTTTACGCCTTTGTAATCCTATCTTAATGAAGCAAACTGAGGTTTCAATGTAGGACTTGGCCGTTTAAAATGCGCAAGACTCACATTGAAATTCTTGGTGATTATAATTCATCATAATTAATGTAGACTGCAAAATAACGTATCATGATAGCACAATACATTCATTTTGTGTTGATGCCAGTGAAAGATGACGGATGATGCTATTGCATCATCACTCAACCCTCTGTACGGCCATCCCTGATTTACGCGTTACCAAGTTACCACTTGTGATGCATTGCGTGTCCTATGCAATTGTGTATATTGTGTCGAAACTCTTTATTTAACTCGCCTGCCGCACTTAAACGCAAGTCAAAGATGTTAAATTATGACACCAACAGAAGGAGAATAGATTGCGTCCCTGAAATCACTGGGATGAATAATCAGCAATTGATAATCAGGGATTTAATCACGAGTACATTATTATTTAACACCAGTGCTGAGGTTGGGCATACGGTTAGCATAATCAGCAGTTAGCGTTTCAGATGGGCGTACGTGTGCAGCTTTCAGTTATTCTACCAGCGGTAAAAATGACATCAAACCACAGCTATAATAATATCTGTTGGTTGTTTTTTTCCTACAGCACAGCCCATCAACACGATACAACCATGAACCTTTTAAAACCATGAACACTGTACAACTATTTGGTAAGTTTGACAGCTTCAAACCTGAAAAATACAGACCTGGGTGGGCTTGTAAAAGCTGGATAGTCAGTTTGATAAAGAGCAACATGGAGGGAAATAAAATAAAACAAAGTTCCAGGGTTTGACCCCCTCGCCTTTCCATGGCTGCCTTTTGTATTTTATTCTAGGTTCTATCTCAGTCTGTACCATGGAAACATCTCAGCTAGCAAGTATTCTCAGTCACATATTTAGGCTCACTCAGGCTCCACTAGGCCAGTTGTGCTCACAGGAATGCCAGTTTGAAGTCTAAAGTCACAACACACACACACACACACACACACACACACACACACACACACACACACACACACACACACACACACACACACACACACACACACACAGAGGCATTACAACATCTTGGAGGGATGACTTCAGTTCTTACACCCAACAGATGTTTTTAGTAAAAAAAAAATATTCAGAGGGAAACACACTGGGTCTTCTCTCGCTTTCTTCCTCTCTCGGTCTGAAGAGTGTACGCCGATGGAGGGTTCAAAAGTCACAGGCCGCTTTAACAAATTCATATTTCATAACTCCTCATGACTCACTGGCACCGAGGTACGATTCCATGTGGTCCTCTTCTCTTTTAATATTCTGAAAGGATGGAAAGTCTTCCTTTTCCTTTTTCCTTCCCCCCCCCCCCTTGCTCCCCTTCCTGTTTGAGAGAGCCCTGTCATTCAGGGAAGGGAAGTAGAATCAGATAAATGTGGTCTGCTGAGAGAAGAGAGGCCGCCATTACCTAGTGATGCCTGGGACGGCCAACCCCCCATGCCACATCTCCCACACCCCAGCACCCAAGCGCGCGCGCACACACACACACACACACACACAAACACACACACAGCGCTGTGATAAAGAATATACACCAATGCAGGGGTGCACCATACACACACAGTACTGTTGTGCTTGTGTAGGGTAGAATGTAACATGTGGTTGTTTGTAATGTGTGTAGTCTCTTTTGGGCGGTATTGTGTTCCCTGTGTGTGTGTCTGTGTGTGTGTGTGTGTTGTATAAAGTGTAAGGCATTTGTGTGCTTGCTTTTGTGAGGTCACCTATATGTGTGTGAGCATGCATGTACAGGTGCTTGTGTTGTGTGTGTGTGTGTGTGTGTGTGTGTGTGTGTGTGTGTGTGTGTGTGTGTGTGTGTGTGTACACCTCTGGGGTTGCAGATTAGATCACGTTTATGAGCGCAGGGCGCCCTCAGGACATGCTGGATAAACACCAACAGATAAACTCCTCCACCACCCCCACCCTCCATTCTTCTCCCATTCCCCTCCTAATTTCCCAACCTCCTCCTCCATCTCTGTCCATTTCTCTAGCCAGCAATTCCCGTTCTCTCTCTCTCTCTCTCTCTCTCTCTCTCTCTCTCTCTCTCTCTCTCTCTCTCTCTCTCTAAATCTCTCTCTAACTGGTTCTCTCTAAATCTCTATATCTCTCTCTCTAACTACATCTCATTGTCCCGGGGCAGGGCACTACATCACGCTTCCCAATAAACCCGTCAAGTACCACAAACAGACCCCCCCCCCCCCACCCCCATCCCACACACAAACAACTCCCCATTCGCTCCCCATCCTTTTTTCTCAATAGCACCATCGTCAAACCCACACTCAGCGTTTTAGGCGAAAAAGTACATCAACAGCTTTACCTTGTAGGGATGGACTCCATGTCCCCAAAAACCGCTAAAACACACACACACACACACACACACACACACACACATGCTACCATTTCAGGAGAGATTACCTCTGGCACCTTGCTAGCTGATTGCTCCCGATAGCTCAACCATTTTGAAGAAATTGTCTATTCGGCTACCGGTAAAAAGGGAACAAGTGATAGGGTGAGGGTGGAGGGAAGGGGGGGGGGGGGGTCTAGAGGGGCGGCAAGGCCAACATATCTCCCTGTTAGCTACTTCATGTGTATTGTGTTAGCAAAAGGCTAACCCTCTCAGCTCCAGCTGTTATGAATGACCTAGGTAGTTAGCTAGCAGAGACCTACCAGCTTAAACTTTTGCATTGCTAGAAAATACACAACGGCCACAGATAGTATTGGCCATAATCAACCAATGATTTGGAAACATGTTATTATCGGCCCCAAGAGGTGTTCAGACAATTTCATGGACACACACACATATACAGTGTATGCACAACCTGAGTGGCCTGGGGCTAAACCCAGGATTAGGGGGGCATTTTGCAGACTCATCTCTCTCTCTCTCTCTCTCTCTCTCTCTCTCTCTCTCTCTCTCTCTCTCTCTCTCTCTCTCTCTCTCTCTCTCTCTCTCTCTCTCTCTCTCTCTCTCTCTCTCTCTCTCTCTCTCTCTCTCTCTCTCTCTCTCTCTCTCTCTCTCTCTCCTTTTGCTCCAATGATGACAACGACGAGAGAGAAAGCGGTCTTGGTCCAGAAATCCAGTGCTGCTAATCCACAATAACAAGCTCCTCTCAGGCCCCCGGAGTCGTCAGAGGTAAAGTATTTAACGCACTTGAATGGAGAGCCAGGGCGAGAGACACAGAGAGAAAGAATGAAGAGAGAGGAAGAGAATGAGAGAGACACAGACAGACAGACAGACAGAGAGAGACAGAGGAGAGGTTTAGGAAATCGACAGAGATGTCCGCAAGGTAAGCGCTCCCACTGGCAAGATGTCTACAACTGAGAAAAGGAGTGGAGAAAGAAGACATAGAGAGAGAGAAATATATATATATATATATATATATATATATATATATATATATATATATATATATATATATATAGATAGACAGGGAGAGAGAGAAGGGCAACTTTGTGCTCTTCTAGTCTCTCTGGGTTCTCACAGCCCAGGGACATAATGTGTGTGTGTGTGTGTGTGTTCCAGGAATATGCAGTATATTGAGCATATTTTGTGTGGGTGGGAGAGTGTGTTGTTGCCGTACTGAATGTGTACATGCTTTATTCGTCTCAAGGCCAAAAGATAAAACACCTCTCCCGGGAAATAGAGCAGTGTGAAATGTGCGACTCACATGCATGAGCACCACACATACACAGGCTTGTGTGTATGTGTGTCTTGCGATGTTGACATGTAAAATATGTGAATGTGTACTTCCTAATGTGGGAGACAAAGCCAAAACAAGAGTGAAAGAGAGAGAGAGGAGTGATGGAGAGGATTGAAAGAGAGAGGAGTAAAAGAGAGGATTGAAAGAAGGAATGAAGGAAGGAACGAATGGGAGAAAAAGAAGGAAGGAGTGAACGAAGGAATGAGAGAGTGGAATGAAAGAGAGAGTAGTGAAACATGATTGAAAGTAGGGATGAATGTAAGAGCAAAGGGGAGAGAAAGAAGGAAGGAGTGAACAAAGGAAGGAATGAGAGACAGTGAAAGAGAGCGCGCGCGCGAGAGAGAGAGAGAAGCAAGAGAGAGCGAGAGAGTCAAATCACTTCTTACAAGTCACTTCTTAAGAGGAGATAGGAAGAAACAAAGATAGAGAGACCTAGTCAGACATGGAGAGGGGGAAAGAGAAAAATAGACAAGACATTTCCAAGTCACTTTAATCTTTCTCTCTTTCTCTCACACTCTCCATATACATCTCTCTCTATTGTCCTGAAACGCAGCTCTGCTGATGGAGTGGTAAGAGTATTGAGCCAATCATTAGCAGATCATCCCTGCAGCCAAATCACACCGCTAATTAATCCAGCCTAGCAGATTAGCACAGACCGAGATAGGCTGGGAAGATAGACTGGGAGAGTGGGGGCTAAAATAGGCACAGGCCAGCTAGCTCAGTCATTCACTCACTCACTCATGTGCGTAAACAGAGTACACACACTCATACACAAAAGCACACACACACAAGAAAAAACACAACCAGCATTGTTTACAAATCCACATGTTGGAATGCGGCCTTGCACATACAGTATAAACACACACACACACACACACAAACACACAAAGCATCGCAGCACACGAGAGTGCCGTGGTGATGTCGCCTACGCACGGCAGCAGAAGACAAGCGCAGCCGAGACCCTGCGGAGCACACACATTCATCATGACAAAACACACACACACACACACACACACACACACACACTTCTAAACAATTCCATCAGTAGGCGACATAAAACAGCTTCCCCCCCCCCCCCCCCCCCACACACACACACACATCACATCTGGTGATGCATGAAGACGACTCCATCATACATGGCCTCCTACCCGCGTGACATTATCACAGAGAGAGATAGAGAGACGTAGAGAGAGAGGGAGACATTGCGAGAGAGGGAGACATAGAGAGAGACAGGGCGAGAGAAAGTCAAAGCGTGAGTGACAGACGACCTCTCTCCATCCCGGTGAATAATTCCTCTTCCACGCTCAACATTATGTGACAACGTGTAGGTGTGTGTGTGTGTGTGTGTGTGTGTGTGTGTCCCATTCTAAACAATGCCTGTCTTCGTTTTTTGGTCGTTTCCCCTATGTGACCCTCACTGTATGTGTGTGTATGTGTTTGTATGTGTGTGTGTGTTTTAATGCTAATATCGCAGATGTAAAACGACCTCTCACTGTTGCTGGGGAGAGATCAACTCTGTCTCTCTCTCTAATTAATCTCATCTCATCAGAGGAGACGCAGCTCAGAGTCAGCTTCGCCAGGAGCACACCACTCCA
>JACYXH010000753.1:1370049-1372549 GCA_026745465.1 Lota lota
AATCAATAGATGCAGTGAATTTAGAATGCGACGAATTATGAGCTGCAAACATCTATGGAACGTGTTGACTTGTTGTGTGCTTGTGTGTGTGTGTGGTAACTAGCTGATGCGTCAAGCATTACAAGATGCATCCAGATGTCGGGGGCAGGTTGGTGTAATGCTCTACCTCTTGTTGCCCCTGGAGACAAACCTAACCTGCTAAAAGAGAATAGGACAAAAGGCAGATTGAAGGAGAGAGAGAGAGAGAGAGGTCGACAGAGGGAGAGAGAGTAAGAGAGAGAGAGAGGGCGATAGAAGGAGCAGGAGAGAAAGAGACAAAGAGAAAGAAAGAAAGAAGGAAGGAATGGAAAGAAGAAGGAATGGAAGAAAGAAGAGGAGATGGAAAGGGAAATGAGGGAGACTGTCACTAAAAGGCCGCCCCTCTTTGCGAAGAACCCTCCCAGCTGTCCCACTTCAACCCCTCTCAGTCGCACTTCACACACACACACACACACACACACACACACACACACACACACACACACACACACAAAGACTACAAAAACAACGTTACATCATGCTTATAAATATGTGAGTGGGGGTAGGCTGGGAGGTTGTAGTGTATCTCATTGTGTGTGTGTGTGTGTGTGTGTGTGTGTGTGTGTGTGTGTGTGTGTGTGTGTATGTGTGCGTGTGTGTCTACCTCAGCAGTAGGCCATCTTCTCTCATGGGCCCCAGGTCGCATATGTCGTCGACACACACACTCCTGACAAAGCCCGGCTCGGACAAGTACTCCAACATGAGTGCTCACTCGCTTACACACACGCTTATAAACACAAACACACACCCAATCACACACACACACACGCACGCTCGCGCGAGCAGAGTCAACACGATCAGGTGCAGTATATGGTCCTTTCTCTCTCTCTCTGTGTTCTTTCCTTGCTCTTCTTCTTTGTAGTTTTGTTTTGATCACTTCCTGTCTTATTTATGGAGCTTGTTTCTTCTACAGACTGTTTCTTCCTCTCTTTTGCTAGTGTCTGTCATTGTTCCTCTCTGCCTCTCTAGTTATTACGTTTTTTCTTTCCTTTGCACACAGAACTCCCCCCACCCTCTCTTTCTCTCTCTCTTTCTTTTTCTCTCTCTCGCTCTCGCCCCCTCTACTCAACTCTCCCCCACTTACCAACCTCACTCTTCCCATTCTCGCACTCTCGCTCTCTGTGTAACCTCTATCTCTCACTATCTCTCAACCTTCCTCTCTCTCTCTCTTTATCCCCCTCACTTTCTTTCTCTCTCCCACTCAGTCGCCCACTCTCTGTCTCTAACCAGCCCCTCTCCCTTCTATATCCCTTCAACTCTCTCTCTCCCTTTCCCTCCCTCCCTCCCTCCCTCCAAGGACGTCTCCAAACCCCCCCCCCACCCTTTTCCCCTCACTATCTCCCCCTCCCTCCTCATCCCTCCTTCCTTTTTCCATCTCCTTCTTTATCTCCCCTTCCCTCCCTCCCCCTCTCCCTCCCCTCCATCTCCCTGTCTCCCTGGTCGGCCGGGCGGTACATGAGCACTAGCAGCAAGGAAGCTGCCAGCCTGCCTGGAGTAATCCCGGGTGACACTTCAGCTCATGTTGCCTTGTTCACCCGGGCCCCTATTGGAGTCTAATACTTTACAGTAACATCCCCCCCCCCCCTCCCCACACACACACACACAAACAAACACACACATACACACACACACACACACACACACACACACACAATCCCCACACCCCCTCCCTCCCTGCAACACACACACACACACCCACACAGCCTCACACACACCCCCGGACATGCGCTGGCATGTCTGGGTAGGCCCCGTCTGTTGGACGAGGACCAGCCCTGGACGGTCCGCAGCGCTGGCGAGTCCCGTCCAAACACACCAATGTCGAGGAGCGGGGGCCCATTGGTTTTAATGTGCTTGCTATCTCAGCTGTTTAGCGGGAGCCAGCCTGGCCTGACTGGCCGGTACTGGACCGGCACTACAGCAGTTTGTACGAGCAAGTGCAGGGAGAGCAAGTACAAGATGTGCCAGACTGGAGGCGCATTTGCAAGCTTAACAAGAACCCGAACCCCCACCTTTTTTGGTCAAGGCCAGATTTGCTACGGAAGCAAGGCTGTCCACCATGAGTGTCCACCGGGGAGGTGTAGGAGAGAGAGAGGCCTCGGTCAGACGGATCAGTGCCCAGGAAAGAGGCAGCCGAGACGGACTTGTCTTGGCGAGTAGTCCCTCCCAGCGGGGGTTGGGGGGCCAACCTCCACCCCCACCCCCACCACAACCCCAATGCTGTAGTGCCGAAAAAAAATTAAATAAAGACAAGACCACAAGACATGTTTCACTGAACCTGGCACAAGCCGGCCCTTTTTTCTTCCCCCCATCTCTGATCTCCTCCTCCTCTTCCTCATCCCTGTGGTGAAGACGGAGGAGTTGGTGGTGGAAGTGGGAGCTTGGAGGCTGCTGATTAAAAATTCATCTTTTCTGTTTATTATGA
>JACYXH010000754.1:0-2500 GCA_026745465.1 Lota lota
GTGTGAGATGCTCCTTGCTGGGTGTTTTGTTGTTGTGTGTGGTGGGGGTGCTACTTTCCTCAGGCTGTGCCGTGTGAGATGCTCCTTTGCTGGGGTGGTGTTGTTGTGTGTGGTGGGGGTGCTACTTTCCTCAGGCTGTGACCGTGTGAAGCTCTTTGCCGGGGTGGTATTGTTGTGTGTGGTGGGGGTGCTACTTTCCTCAGGCTGTGCCCGTGTGAGATGCTCCTTTGCTGGGGTGGTGTTGTTGTGTGTGGTGGGGGTGCTACTTTCCTCAGGCTGTGCCCGTGTGAGATGCTCCTTTGCTGGGGTGGTGTTGTTGTGTGTGGTGGGGGTGCTACTTTCCTCAGGCTGTGCCCGTGTGAGATGCTCCTTTGCTGGGGTGGTGTTGTTGTGTGTGGTGGGGGTGCTACTTTCCTCAGGCTGTGCCCGTGTGAGATGCTCCTTTGCTGGGGTGGTGTTGTTGTGTGTGGTGGGGGTGCTACTTTCCTCAGGCTGTGCCCGTGTGAGATGCTCCTTTGCTGGGGTGGTGTTGTTGTGTGGTGGGGGTGCTACTTTCCTCAGGCTGTGCCCGTGTGAGATGCTCCTTTGCTGGGGTGGTGTTGTTGTGTGTGGTGGGGGTGCTACTTTCCTCAGGCTGTGCCCGTGTGAGATGCTCCTTTGCTGGGGTGGTGTTGTTGTGTGTGGTGGGGGTGCTACTTTCCTCAGGCTGTGCCCGTGTGAGATGCTCCTTTGCTGGGGTGGTGTTGTTGTGTGTGGTGGGGGTGCTACTTTCCTCAGGCTGTGCCCGTGTGAGATGCTCCTTTGCTGGGGTGGTGTTGTTTGTGTGGTGGGGGTGCTACTTTCCTCAGGCTGTGCCGTGTGTGAGATGCTCCTTTGCTGGGGTGGTGTTGTTGTGTGTGGTGGGGGTGCTACTTTCCTCAGGCTGTGCCCGTGTGAGATGGTCCTTTGCTGGGGGTGGTGTTGTTGTGTGTGGTGGGGGTGCTACTTTCCTCAGGCTGTGCCCGTGTGAGATGCTCCTTTGCTGGGGTGGTGTTGTTGTGTGTGGTGGGGGTGCTACTTTCCTCAGGCTGTGCCGTGTGAGATGCTCCTTTGCTGGGGTGGTGTTGTTGTGTGTGGTGGGGGTGCTACTTTCCTCAGGCTGTGCCCGTGTGAGATGCCTTTGCTGGGGTGGTGTTGTTGTGTGTGGTGGGGGTGCTACTTTCCTCAGGCTGTGCCCGTGTGAGATGGTCCTTTGCTGGGGTGGTGTTGTTGTGTGTGTGGTGGTGGGTGCTACTTTCCTCAGGCTGTGCCCGTGTGAGATGCTCCTTTGCTGGGGTGGTGTTGTTGTGTGTGGTGGGGGTGCTACTTTCCTAGACTGTGTCCATGTGTGAAGCTCCTTTGCTGGGGTAGAATAGGTGTGTGTGTGTGTGTGTGTGTGTGTGTGTGTGTGTGTGTGTGTGTGTGTGTGTGTGCGGTGGGGGTGCTACTTTCATCAGGCTGTGCCCGTGTGAGATGCTCCTTTGCTGGGGTGGTGTTGTTGTGTTTGGTGGGGGTGTGCTACTTTCCTCAGGCTGTGCCGTGTGAGATGCTCCTTTGCTGGGGTGGTGTTGTGTGTGGTGGGGGTGCTACTTTCATCAGGCTGTGCCCGTGTGAGATGCTCCTTTGCTGGGGTGGTGTTGTTGTGTGTGGTGGGGGTGCTACTTTCCTCGTCTGTGCCCCTGTGAGATGCTCCTTTGCTTGTGTAGAATAGGTGTGTGTGTGTGTGTGTGTGTGTGTGTGTGTGTGTGTGTGGTGGGGGTGCTACTTTCATCAGGCTGTGCCCGTGTGAGATGCTCCTTTGCTGGGGTGGTGTTTTTGTGTGTGTGTATGGTGGGGGTGCTACTTTCCTCAGGCTGTGCCCGTGTGAGATGCTCCTTTGCTGGGGTGGTGTTGTTGGTGTGTGTGGGGGTGCTACTGTGTGTGTGTGTGTGCTGGTGTGTGTGGTGTTGTTGTGTGTGGTGGGGGTGCTACTTTCCTCAGGCTGTGCCGTGTGTGAGATGCTCCTTTGCTGGGGTGGTGTTGTTGTGTGTGTATGGTGGGGGGGCTACTTTCATCAGGCTTTGCCCGTGTGAGATGCTCCTTGGCTGGGGTGTGTTGTTGTTGTTTGTGGTGGGGGTGCTAGTTTCCTCAGGCTGTGCCCGTGTGAGATGCTCCTTTGCTGGGGTGTGTTGTTGTGTGTGGTGGGGGTGCTACTTTCCTCAGGCGGTGCCCGTGTGAGTTGCTCCTTTGCTGGGGTGGTGTTGTGTGTGTGTGGTGGGGGTGCTACTTTCCTCAGGCTGTGCCCGTGTGAGATGCTCCTTGTCTGGGGTGGTGTTGTTGTGTGTGGTGGGGGTGCTACTTTCCTCAGGCTGTCCCGTGTGAGATGCTCCTTTGCTGGGGTGGTGTGTTGTGTGTGTGGTGGGGGTGCTACTTTCATCAGACTGTGTCCGTGTGTGAAGCTCTTTTTCTGGGGTGGTGTTGTTGTGTGTGGTGGGGGTGCTAC
>JACYXH010000754.1:5000-70000 GCA_026745465.1 Lota lota
TCTTTCCAACAGAGGCACGTGATTTGAAAATGTCTGTACTCACTCTACCGTCACGGTGCATTGGAGGAAGTCGTGTGTGTGGACAGACAGACACTCGGTGACCCCGTGACTCTGCAGCCAGCTGCGCACCACCTTCTGGGCGAGCTCAGAGGGCCCGCACCAGAGAAGACACCTCGTCCAAGGCACAGGTACTTAGCTTGGGAGATGATGGAGGAAGGTTACAAAGGGTTAAAAGACTTTGGATCTATTTGAGCATAAAAAAAAACCTCCGCCACTAGCCTTATTAACGAGGCCCGGAAACCACCCTGACTCTCCCCACACCCCACCCCTGGCTCTACATGCCACTGTACTTAATCTGCTCTCGTACATCTAAATTGTGTGTATATATTCATACATATATTTATACTTATTTTTGTTTGTTCTGTTTAACCTGCAATAGAGAACGTGACGTGCACCTACATCACCAAGACAAATTCCTTGTATGTTTAAAAAACGTACTTGGCAACTAAACTAAAGCTTTTCTGATTCTGATTCTGATTCTGATTCAGAAAAAGGGAATGTGCAAATGAATACACATCCCTTTTCTGAGTTTATTGTTTTATAGCGATGGGCTGGTTGAGGAGCGCTTTATAGCACTTTCTGTCCATTTGATGTTGACGATGCGTTTTCTTACCGAACTATTACACACCAGATTGGGAGTGAGTCACTATGGCCCTATGGCTTTAACCTCACCAACATTGTTTTACTAAAAAAGAGTAATGTATCATGTCTGGCACTGACCACCACTAGGGGAACTAAGTGTTCAGCGTAATGAAAAGGTTCCTATTAATGAACAGCGACAGCCCTACCGTATTGCGCGGAGTCCGGGTCGGACACCCTGCGGAGGGTCTCCTCCAGCACGGCGACCCCCTGCTGTTTCAGAGCGAAGGTCAGCTCCAGCTCCTCCGAGGGCCCGACCCGACCCACGTGCACCCAGTCACCTGGAACTCTACAGCACAGAAAAACAAGAGACAAGTGAACAAGACAACAAGAGTGTATGAACTTGTGGTGTATCTACACATACATAAACTCCTCATTGTGCTGAAGGGGACACTTGTTTAGGAAGGGGACCACTTGTGATCAGGAAGGACAGAGCGGTTTCACCGGGTCACATGACCACGGTGTCACGTGACACCAGAGCGCGTGACTTTATTTTTAGCATGAGCCGTACTTCTATTCAGATACATATGGGATTGTTGTTGTTTTTGGTTTGCAATATACTTCCATTTAATACCTGTGTGTGTGTGTGTGTGTGTGTGTGTGTGTGTGTGTGGTGTGTGTGTGTGTGTGTAAATTGCTAAACGCATTTCAGACGATGAATAAAACCAAAAAACCAAAATTTATTCGTTTTTCATGATACATTTTTTACAAAGTCACCTTGCGAAATTGTTGGTGACCACCAACAGTTTCTAACAGAACTGATAAGTGATCAGTAAAAGTAGTATATTCCAATAAAATAACTAAAAAATACTTTTCAGACCCAGTACGCCGAATCAGTCGCTGTCTGAGAAATACAAATCCTCCTCTTCTCCAGTCTCATCGTGGACTGCTCTGTTGTCTGGGAACATCTCCTGTATGACGAAGCTAGTGTCCTCTGAGACAAACAAGGGAAATATTACTTCATACACTGCATTCAGGACATACTCGAGTAGATCTTAATCTTGATTTCTTGGACAGGCTCAGAAGGTGTGAGCGCACAACTTTCTCCTAGAAATATGTGACAGACAGAAGGACAAATACCTACCCATGTTCGCACAGCTCCTCATACTTCGTTTCACTGATCGCGTGAGCGGGAAATTCTAAAAGACAAGAAAACAAGTGTAAGGAACTGCAGCGTGGCTGCTCTGGAATCAGAAATCAATATGCAACTTCTGGCGTTCAGTACATGATCTACCAGACTAGCAAGGTCAGATAGGAACGGGGAATACTTGTACCTTAGTCGGGGGGCTGAGTTTACAGACATTTACTTGGTTTCTTTTCATTCTCTTCTGGAGTTGGTAGATGTAATTATCGTCGTTATTCCTAGAGACCACAATAACAAGTCTTAATCTACAAAACCAAACAACGCATTCTGCACAAAACACAACCAGATACCCACACATTGAATTTAGTCATGTCGACTGTCTACCAAATACTGACATTTCCATTTTGCCGATTGTTTTACAACTCAAACAATAACAAATAAATGACAAAGGTACAATTGAGGTAGTAGGAAGTCTAACGGTCAAATCAAAAGTTGGCATTCATGATACTATAATAATAATAATAATAACATGAGAGGTCAGGTTGTTACCTGCTGAAGGAGCGCATCATTCCAGGTGTGACGTGGAGGCCAGGGGGGGTCTGCACCATGCAGTGGCGGGACCCCCGAGGGGTCTGAGGCTCCAGGTCTGAGAACATGAAACCCTTCTCCTTTCCGCCGGGGGTCACGGACGGCATCTGGAGGGGGGTGGGGGGGGGGGGGGGGGGGGGGGGGCAGAACACACGTCAGGACATGCCCTGTCTCCTTCAAATAGCTTCACTTGTTCTGATCAAAGTCTTATGATATACGTTTTAAGGAAGATAGACACTTTATTACAAATTTGTGTTTCCTGGGCTATCACAGATGAAAACCTATTTTCTTAACCACTAACAGTGTGGTGGTAGTGAGAAGGAAGGGTCAGGCGAACAGAGAACGTGAGCCTCACCTGGAAGTGTTTGGTCTGCATGGAGGCGCTGGTGAAGGCGTCGTCGTTGTCCTCTTTGGGCATGGCCTTGATGAACTGCTTTACCTGTTGCTTCCTCTTGAGCGTGCCCACGCGGGCCGTGATGGCGGGAGGCACTGGGTGGGCGAGACAAGGCGTTTTCTCGTCAACGGCGACCAAACACAAAGGCCTCTCAGAGGGCTTCCCATGGGCGCGAGTCAACTCATCAATTTTAATGAGACGACATTTAAAAGGACAATCATTCAAATGAGAAATGTAAAATCAAAGAAGATGAAAGAATTAATATACCGGTGCAGGTATACATTATTAACAAAAGCTGTGGCAAACAATTTTGAGCCCTGATTTTAAAGCATATAGAACAGAAGTTCTATATGTCACAGTCTCGGCGTAAGTGGATTTTGTGTTGAATGAAAATTGTACAAGTTGTAAAACTTGTAAAACATTTGATAACCATTTCCTACATCCACACGATGGCAAATGTGTAGCTTTAAAAAAAGCTTACTACACTGAGACATACTCCTAAGCAGGTCTGCCATCGCTGTGATCCACTACCTTGACCTGCAGTGGATTCCTTCTTCTTAGAGAGCCTGGCTTTCTTAATGGAGGCCTTGACACTGGCCTGGAACGTGTGCTGCGTCTGGCAGTCCTCTGGCGAACGTGTTCCCACCATCATGGCCACATTCACCCAGTAACTTCCCATGTGTTTGGGGAGAGATGCCACGGCCCTTTGAACATTGGTAGAATACACAGTTAGACGGGGACGTGTTCGTGTCCTGTTAACTTTCAATTATATTACCTTGTTCAAAGTGACCAAAAAACCCTCAAAATCTGTTCCAGACATTACTGTTATACAGGATGCAGTGTATACTACTACTACTACTGCTACTACTGCTACTACTACTACTACTACTACTACTACTACTACTACTACTACTACTACTACTACAACTACCACCACCACCACCACCACCACTCCCCCCTCTGGTAACAGAACACCTACTCTTTCAGCCTCACAAGCTCTGCTTCTGTCCAATTTTCCGTCTCTTCATCCTCCTGTAGAATGCCTCTCTTTGGCGCTGTACTTTGGTCTTGTCTCTTCCTGGCCGGGGCAGGAGCAGACACCGGGGCAGGAGAAGGCTTTGGTGGCTGCAACCTTTGCATGTCCTTCCTCGTCGCAGTCTTTCCTGTGTCCTTCCTCGTCGCAGTCTTTCCTGTGTCCTTCTTCGTCGCAGTCTTTCCTGTGTCCTTCCTCGTCGCAGTCTTTCCTGTGTCCTTCTTCGTCGCAGTCTTTCCTGTGTCCTTCCTCGTCGCAGTCTTTCCTGTGTCCTTCTTCGTCGCAGTCTTTCCTGTGTCCTTCCTCGTCGCAGTCTTTCCTGTGTCCTTCCTTGTCGCAGTCTTTCCTGTGTCCTTCCTCGACATTGTCCTGAGAGACTCACTGGACGTGGAGTCGTAGAGAACGCTTTGATATATCGCCTTCCTTTGAGCATTCCTCCTCCCCTTCGTCCTCCTCACGGGAACGTCTTCATCGGACAAAGACGCGGCGCTGTGAGCCACAGTCGGTTCGTTGGATGCTGGCGTGTTCTGTTCCCTTGGTAACGCAGTCTTTGAACCCACGCCGGTGAAGCGGTGTCTGGGTGGAGCCGGACGGCCTGTCTGCGGAGCGGCTTCCGGGACCGAACGCCACGTCCTCCTGGTCCCCTGCTCCTCCGGGCTGCCGCTGGCGACCCCGCACTGGCCCCCGTCCGGGGGGCACATTGGGTCCTTTGGCGGCTCCTTTGCTTTGCGAGTGCAGCTCGCCGGCTTCACCTTCCTCTGCAGCGTGGCGCCACCGTGTTGTTCAGGCGGCTGCCATTCCGATGTGAAGGATTTCTGAAGTTCAGAAAATGTAAAGTGAGCGTCATGGACACTGGTCAACATTGTCGAAGTGCACCAAATGGACCGCATTCCCCTTGCGGCCATCTTGGCTCTAAACGACAGTCGGGTTGTGGGACTGAATGCAGGATTCCTCTCCGCTAGCGTTTATAGAGCCAGGACGGCCGCAAGAAGAATAAGGCCCAGGGGCCACCCAGACTCCGCTACGGGGACACAGGGACACGTACAGTCATGCACACGGTGGTCTCGTAGTAGTCCTCCAGGATGGTGATGTTCAGGCTGTTGTCCAGGACCACCCTCCCTCCTTTCCAGAAGTCCAGCGGCGGCTTGAGCAACCGACCGCAGCGAGACCTTTTCATGACCAAACTTGAGGCGGGGGTAGGACAGGAAGCTGATGTTGAGGGGAAAGTACAGAGGTACACGGGTCAACTAACAAGCCAGGTACAGAAGTACACAGGTCAACTAACAAGCCAGGTACAGAAGTACACGGGTCAACTAACAAGCCAGGTACAGAAGTACACGGGTCAACTAACAAGCCAGGTACAGAAGTACACGGGTCAACTAACAAGCCAGGTACAGAGGTACACGGGTCAACTAACAAGCCCAGGTACAGAAGTACACGGGTCAACTAACAAGCCAGGTACAGAAGTACACGGGTCAACTAACAAGCCAGGTACAGAAGTACACAGGTCAACTAACAAGCCAGGTTCAGAAGTACACGGGTCAACTAACAAGCCAACTGGCTAAATATACAATCCTCTTTACGCGTTCATGAATTAAACAAATACGCCGTTACATTTTCAAATCGTTGTAATTGATTTGGCAGGAGTCATCTTCCTAGGAGGTGTCCATGATTGAACGTGTGGAACTTCAGTGCTATGCTTACGTGTGACAAAAGGTGTGGACTTCTGGTTCTCCTCAGCGTTGTGTGTGGTTGGCTGAGCAGACACTGGACACCGGGTTGGTTTGGCTGCGCTGCTGCTCGCTGCATCTTTTCTGGGTTTTCAAAAACAGTCAAAACGTTACATGCTGACATAGTGGACATTTATAAAAGTAGCCCACCTCAAACAATGCGTCATAGCAATTTAACTTTAATTGAGAGCTGCACACACAAATGTGCATACAGATGTTAATCCTCTTACTTTGCCTCTGAAAGAAAATTTTCAAAGTACATCTTCCACTTCTGTGGGAAACCGTGAACAAATTTGTCCAAAAGCCACTTTGGCAATTCTGCAAAGGACAAAAAGAGTATTACAGTTGTACACAAAACACTGGAGCTCTGTATGGATATCCCCCCCGATACAAGCTATTAAATTGTTGCATGTTATAAGTATCTAATAAGAATCTCATTCAAAATTTTCTTACTAGAGGCATCATCCATGTTCATTTGGCCAATCAAAATGTAAGTCTTGCCCGAGAGCGTTTTGAGCACATTCCTTGATATCCTTTTTACGACGATGGTGCTGTGCCATGGTACGTTGTCTAACCTAGGAGGGAAACACAGGTCAGAAACTGGGTGTAGTCCCAGCAAACAGTCACACACTGGAGTGTTTCCATTATATCACGACGCAGGGGATGGAGAATCCTGTTACTAGCAAGCCAGACCAAACACGTACACTCGTCCAGCCGCCAATTACACTGCTTGGTAACTGTTGTACGTAGTGTAGCATTTAGGGTTCGACTCATTTGACGCAGAAAGGTACAGGGTTGAATCCCGAATGTCCATAGCCTAACCCCTATCTGCTTGGCAGTAACAAAATCTATCTGCATTCACTGCAAGTTGCTTTTGACAAAGGCAAAATGACTAAAAAGGTGATTGGGAATAGGGATATCTTGTCTCTGTAGCCTGGTGTAAGACCACCATCAGAGACAAAATGCAGAAGGCAGCATGCCGTCAACTACACTGTAAGAAATACCAAGAGCACCCAGTGTGACCGATTCAACTTACGTTCGGATTCCGTCCACGTAGAGACCTTGCTTCGTAGACTTGATTGTCCACTCTGCAAGTTCATATTTACTTCCCTTCTGAATAGGGAGCTAAAGTAAGGGAGGAACGCAATTACCACACAGTTGATAGTTGAGATAATAGTACGTTTGAGATAACATGCTATATTTAACCTCATCTTAAAACGAGTATATATATGGTACCTGTTTGGGCTGGCTTTGCTCCAAGGGCGCTGGTTTCTGCTGGAGCACAGACTTTGGTTTTTTGGGGATAGACACACGCGGGGAGTGATTGACAAGTGGGTCTTCAACCAGAACCGGCAGAGGTTTGGTGGCTGGGAAGGGCGGGTCATCTTTCCAACAGCTCTCAAATGGGTCAGCGGCAGCTTCTGATTGGAATCGATTATCTTCCCTTTCCGAAAGACGATCGAAAGCATCCATGTGTGTTACCTGTTTCAAATCTGGGGGGTATGGCCTCTTCCGAAATGGAAGTCTGTGGCCTAAAAGAAAAAAAGGAAACAGTGATTGAGCAGAGGTTCCCAAACCTCTTGAAACATGACCCACCTGTGGAGATAACTTTGGCCCAGGACCCTTTGTGCAGCAGAAAAACAATTCACTTCTAGGGATGCAGCGATGAACCAGTTTCACTATTAACTATTAACGGCTTGGCTACACAGTGTTTCTGGTCTCGTTCTTACAACAACACAGAAAGGGACGTTGGTACTTTACTTTTCTACGCACAACGGCTGCACACTGAGGAAAAGTAAACAAACAGAAAGTTGCTTAACATGCGGTCACGAGAAAAAAATGCACATGTGTTTGAGGAGGCTACGCTACATTAGCCAACATGTCTGGGGGACCGAGCATTGAAGCTTTGTATCCACCCAGGAAACGCCGGTAGTCGTCAGTGTGGGAGTCTTTCGGATACACAAAGAATGACCAGGGGGTGGATCAAGACGACGGATATCAAATCTGCAAAACTTGTAGCGGCTAAAGGTTTTAATTTTTTTTACACCAGACGCGATGAACCCTTTTCATCTGTGGAAAAGGATCCATCTCAGGTTGCCATGGAAATGGCAAACGGGTTAATTACAATCGAACAAACGACCTAGTCAAAATAGCTCCATATTCAAACGTTCAACGATTCGCTACAGATCTAAGAAGCTGCTATGTGGTTTTAGAGTTTATATTTGGCGCAATGCAGAGACTGCCCGCCCCCCCCCCCCCCCCCCCCCCAGAGACTGTTCAGGTCTTTCCCACCTGCCTCCCGGAGGTCCCTGGTGCTGGGTTTGACATTGTCCGCCTCCTGCTGCCTCTCCCTCTCGTTCATGTGGGTAAAGGTCTTGGCAGGAGGCACCAGCTTCTCCAGTGAAGTCAGATCCTCTGTTAAAACAAGGCGACAGGAAACCCCACAAACACCCATCAGTCTCAAAAAGTTTTCAAAGGGCTGACATTTAAGATGAAAAGACAAATCCGTTGATCGAACGAGACGACAACACTTAAACCCATTGCAAATCTCACGTCTCATCGCCACGAAGGCCTTTGAGTCACGAAGCCACAGATTGTTGAAAACCACGGGACCGCGAGCTGGAGGTGAACGGTCACCGGTGACATCGTTCACCCGTAGGCTGTTTGTGGGCTCATCGAGGCTGCGTCGGTCCCTCTCCGATGGGTCCACGGTAAAAACACTCTGTGATTCATCATCTGATAGCTCCGTGCAGACGTCACTCTTCCCATCCTCATCGAGAGCTCTTATTGGCTGGCAGGCATGAGCTACAGCAACAAGATAAAGCAGGTAGAAGCATTGACATGAATGTTCACAGGGCCCCCCCCCCCCCCCCCCCCCCCCTCGCTACTACCCATCATTTGAGGGCCACGGGTAGTGTATGTTGTGCAAGAGCTTCTAAGGTCAGAATAAGTATCTATCGATAACAATCGCCAAAGAAGCAAAAGCCGATCCATATCCCAGTTTTCACTGTTGTAAGACATAAAGTGGATTTGCAAATCTTTACTTATAAGTGCATCATTCTTTTCCCCACCTCACAAACCATTGGTGGATTTGAGAAATATGTGTAGGTAACATTATCTCCAGTTCAGCACTGGTTTGCAGCTTCCTCACTTGTGTTTATGAACTTCCCTTTGGGTCTGTATGTATTCTCTCTCTCCCTTTCCTTGATGTGAGCAAACATCTTTGACGGTGACATCAATGGACATCTTTCCAGGACCACCACTGCATCTGTTCAAACATCAACATCATAAGCCAATATAGAAAATGTAACATGGTGCCGACGTCTCAGAAAGAGTGCAATTTAGCTGTTATTTTACACAGAACCTTTACCTAGGATAGGTCTTCGGCAAAATTCGGAATTGGACAATTGTTGTGGTTGCCCTTTTGATTGAGTTCTGACAATGTCTTTGGATGATCTTGATGGCGTGGCCTTGTGAGACTGCAATACTTGTGATGTCACCTGACCAGGTGTATACACATTCCTTTCCATCACACTGGGTCGTGTGTCCTTTACTGTAAACGGCTCTCTATATTGGGTACGGTTGGACAACGACTTGGGCAGTCTATGTTGTGGGGTCTTTGAAGGGGAAATGGCCATGGCCTCAGCACCATTATGAGCAAAGGTGCTGGTCTCGTTAGTGAGCCACTTCGCCTCCCGCGTGTTCTCCGTTCCTTGTGTCGGCGTCAGAAACACGGAGCCATGTTGCTCATATGTTTGTATCCCACCCGTGTTTCTATGAACATTGGCTTTGAGTTTCGCAAAAACCTTGGCAGGAGACTGAAATTGTGCTCTCTCATCCAACGTGTGACAATGCAATCCCATCGTTTTCGAGGTGTGGAAAATGCCTCGACCCCATCCGGCGATAGGACCATCATCCATACGTGACTGCGGGAGACTGGGAGCCGTGTGTGCGGCATGAATGGTTGTCGGCTCGAGTCCTGCGCCGTACCTGGGATACGAGTGGATCCTGCGGTCGCGACCGCCTCTCTGCTGCTGAAAGCAACCGTTGCTTGTTTGGAATGTTCTCGAGTTTAACGACTGTAGAGCATTCGCAATGTGCTCCCATGGCAGCCACCATACTGGCTACTGAGCATGCGCGTTGGTTGGCGCGTCTCTCTAGGTATTCGGGTAGTAACGTAATGTTAGTCTAGGACTTACCATTGTGTTTAAATAAAAGTACTACTCTTACAAAGTATTCCCTCCGTGTCAGGTCATTCAACATGGTGTCAGAAGTGAACACGGACACAATGGATTATACAAGTCTTGGAAACGAATAGGAAGCTTAACTCACCGATCGAGCGTGGACAACCAACGTTACCGTAGCTAACGAGCTAACGCCACGAGCTAGCACTAGCAACGAACGTGCACCATCGTGATGGCTGACGGATTTCGCAGACCCGAACCTGTACTCTTTAATGGGAACGTCGCAGAGAACTGGCGACTGTTCGAACAAGAGTACGACATTTTCATTGCGGCGGCACACTTTGACAAGCCAGCCCGCACACAAGCATATATTCTCCTCAATCTAGCAGGATCGGAAGCCATTGAACGAGAGAGGTCATTTGTATACGCGGCGGAGGTGAGAGCTCCCGGGGACGGAGGCGTCATCACTCCGGCCGAGTCAAAAGAAGACCCAGTATGTCTGAAGAGGAAATTTCGGGAGATTTGCAAGGTGCCTTGCAAACCAAGGTGAGACCATTGAAGCATACGTCACTGATTTAAGGATCAAAGCAAAGAGCTCTAATTTTGGAATTTTGCAAGATGAACTCATCAGAGATAGACTCGTATGCGGCATAAATAATGACAGTCTGAGAAAGGTTTTGCTGCGTGACAGTGAACTGACTCTAACCAAGGCTATATCTGTATGTCGAATACATGAGCTGGCAGAACAACACACAAATACATTATCATCACCGCAAACACCAGCCAACGTTGACGCTGTACAATACAGATTTGCAAGGACGCAGAGATTCGATACAAGACGAACATCTCAGTCAGAGAGGAATGCACGGCCTATCACAAATTGTAACAATTGTGGAGGTAGCCACGCAGCCAAGAGAGAAAATTGCCCAGCATATGGTCAACAGTGTCACACATGTAAGAAATGGAACCATTACAAAACGTGTTGCAGATCAACACAGCAGCACCATGGCACACAGATATAGGAAATCTGTCAATCAACTAGAACCAGCCCGAGCCACGAGTGGTAGCGACGATGATTCATACTATGTGGATGGAATAACGCTGGAGAACGTTGACACAGTATACTCTCATGCTACGGAGAAAAGTGAAGCATTCACCACTGTCCACGTCAATGGCAAGCCCATCGAAATGAAAGTCGATACAGGGGCAAAATGCAACGTCATGTCATATGATACATTCAAACGTGTGAAGAACAGGGAAGAAATAGACTGTTCAAGAATCACCAACTTGGTGGCATATGGAGGAAATCAGATTAACACTGTGGGTTCAGTTGTCCTGTCATGTCACCTAGCAGACCAGCCATATGAACTACAGTTCTACATCGTGGAGAGAAACGTCCAGCCACTGCTAGGTTTACCAGCATGCATACGCATGGAGTTAGTAACACTGAACAAGGAAGTTCATCAACTCAGCGTGAATAACAATGCAACACTCTCATGCTCTAAACCACATCAACAGAAGGAACCACTCCAGCTCTACCCAGTTCCAGACCTACCGTGGTCTACAGTGGCAACAGACATCCTCGAATGGAATGGTAAACACTATCAAGTGCTTGTAGACTCATATTCAGGTTGGTTTGAGATTGACCAACTCAAGGACATCACAGCAACGTCAGTCATTACAAAACTGAAGCGACATTTCTCTGTCCATGGGTCACCGCACATACTCATCTCAGACAATGCTAGACAGTACAACAGCCAGCAGTTCAAGGACTTTGCCACGCAGTGGGACTTTGAGCTCGTCACTAGCAGCCCAGAATTCCCACAAAGCAACGGCTTAGCTGAAAGGGCAGTCCGTAGTGCAAAACAGCTGATGGAAAAGTCAAAAAGAGATGGAACAGACACGTTTCTAAACCTGCTAAACCTGAGAAACATCCCTCGAGATGCACAGCTAGGCTCACCGGCACAGAGACTTATGTCAAGGCAGACACGTACCACACTCCCAGTCAGCAAACAGTTGCTAGAGCCTACAGCCCGTAACACCCAACAAGTCCAGTCTCAACTCCTAAAGAAAAGACTCTCCCAAAAGCGGAGCTATGACAAGTCAAGCCGTCCACTACGGGCCCCGTCTGAAGGTGAAGCAGTCAGGATGCAGACCCCCCAAGGGTACAACCGCAAGGGCATGGTAAAAGAGGTCTGTAGGGAACCAAGATCATACCTCATCCAGTCGGAAGGCAGAGAGTACAGGAGAAATCGCAGACACATCCTACCTGTAGCCGAGCCACCTCCAGAGCTGTCCACCGACGCAGCCCCGCAGCACTTCAATACAGCTGTAGAGGAAACTCCCCATCCCTTTGCAGAGAAGCCCAACTGCATGGACACTGACACGGCCCCAGCTCAAGAGCCCATAGCTCTGATGCCAACACGCATCAGTGGGAGCCCATACCAAACACGCTCAGGTCGTGTTAGTAGGCCGAACCCCAAATACAAAGACTGAGTGATTTGAATTTGTGTGGACATTACATGCTCAGCGTTGTAACATGTTCTGAAAGAATGTTAGTATTGAGTTAGATTACATGCCATGTTTCGTTGTGTTCCATACCTAACAGTTTGTTTGGATAAACATTCAAATGTTATTATTTATCTTAGCCATGTTCTGTTTTGTGTTAGGGCTACAAGCTAAAGAGAGAGGATGTAGAGCATTCGCAATGTGCTCCCATGGCAGCCACCATACTGGCTACTGAGCATGCGCGTTGGTTGGCGCGTCTCTCTAGGTATTCGGGTAGTAACGTAATGTTAGTCCCGGACTTACCATTGTGTTAAAATAAAAGTACTACTCTTACAAAGTATTCCCTCCGTGTCAGGTCATTCAACAACGACGACATGTCTTTGTAGAGTTAGAACTTTGTAGAATTTCCAAATAGCGAAACAAAGTCACTGGTGCTTCACTGGCTTAAGCACGAGTTGAAGTCCAGGTCCGCTACTCCTTACAATGGTTTACCAGCGAGTGGCTTTTCCCAACGTAGCATCGATGTTTCTAGTCCAACGTATGACTCGTCGTTGAATCCAGCTAACTACGTCCACCACGTTACCTAATCCAACTATGAATACCACACATTCCTATACAAATAAACTCGTGTTACCTAACTGCTAAGCTAGCGAAGAACTTTCAAATTTGAATTGGAAGCTGCTCGAATTCACGACGTCATTTCCGTAAACACGTCGCCGTGCCCATTGGGTAGAGTTATGTTCACAAGCCAACGGAGCTCAAACTGGTTATCAGGTACGGTTTGTTTTTACGAGGAGAATGTTTTCACGAGTAGTTTTCACAGTGGTTCCGCAGTTTGTTTCATTGTGTTGGGGCTATATGTGTATAGTTTGTATAAGAAAATGTAAAAATGAAGAAAATATATAAACGAACAATAGCACGAACTATGAAACAATCTTTGGACGCATACATAATTTGTACCATCATTAAATTAATTGAGGCTGGTATTTAATGATGGCCCACCAAATATAAGTTCAAAGCCGTAGATAACATTATGCTCCTGAATGTGGCCCCAATAATACGTCACACTGCGCATGCGTACCACACATGACACGGGAGAACATTAATACTCAGAGGGTTACTCATGGTTTCGTTATTATACATACTACAAGGAAGTTGGAGTCTGTTTTGTTTTATAGTTGCTCGTTTACTTCATCGCGGTTTTACAAATCCGCTACCCGTGTTCGGTTATTATACCTGGTGACGTCTGTTTCAGGGACGTGATGTAATATGGCATCACACATTGTCAATCGTTTTGTTTTCTTGGCACGCAAGAGATGTGGGTCTCTCTTGCTAACCAAAAGCACTATAACCAGCTATGCTACTATAGCATCTAGTTTACAATTTGATAGAATACATGCAGGAAGCAACAAAAGGCATGCTCTTGACACAAGACCTCCAACAAGGAGTACAGGAAGTGGTCGCGATACTCCGGGGTGGGGGCGTTTCCCGACGTCCGTCGCCGTCGGTCTGGGACTTGGTTTAGTAGTGCTTTCGGACACAGGGGAAGAGGTGGACGATGGGACGGTCTCTCTCTCAAGCTCCGCTCTAGGACAAGTCCTTCGCTCTGCCCAATGCGCATCCCCATACAAACCTGACAGCCCCCGGTACAAGTACAACTTCATTGCTGATGTAGTAGAAAAATCGACCCCAGCTGTAGTGTACATTGAAATTGTTGGCAGGTAAGTTGGCACACAAACATTTTCATGTTTAACAGTCACATGTGTAACGTGTGTTTTGTATTGAAATGTATGTGACCCATGGTCTTGGGTTTAGGAGAGAAAATACACTCTTCGGTTTTTGGTTTCAGGATGGATGACTCAAATGTACATCTTCATCTGATCACCATCTCCATTTTTATTTTATTTTTTATATATAGGCACCCATTTTCTGGGAGGGAAGGCCCAGTGTCAAACGGTTCTGGCTTCATCATCAGTAGTGAAGGTCTCATCGTCACCAATGCCCATGTTGTGGCCAATAAGAGAGGGGTGCGTGTCAAGCGGACCAATGGAGAAACCTACAACGCCACCGTGCAGGATGTCGACCAAGTGGCCGACATTGCCACCATTAAAATCACAGCTAAGGTGAACAATGGTTTTCAAATCTGTTGGGTCATTCCCAGAGCTGCAGTTCTCAATACAACATATGCTATAGCAGTGCTTTACACCCATGACAATATCTTTCACCGGTTGATCTGCATGTGTGGTCCTCTCATCGTCCTTCCCACCCATGGCTCCAGCATCCCTCATTAACTTGGTGAGTGACGGATCCAAAGAAAAGAAAAGAAAAGAAAAAAGCTATTGAGTTAACTACAGAAGTATACCATGTATTTTCCAACCTATTTCGATGTTTAAAATACTTTTTGTGGCGCGTCTTAACCAGGATGGGGAAGTGATCGGTATTAACACCATGAAGGTCACTGTAGGGATTTCCTTCGCCATCCCCTCAGATCACGTCAAGCAGTTCCTGGAAAGATCGGCACAACAGAAGAGTAAGTTGATGATGTTGGAAAATCAAAGGGGGCCACCTTGGAGCAAAGTGAAGGATGTAAAATGTCACTTTTTTAGCGACATTTTACCTCGGTGTACGATGAAACCACAAGCAGTTCCTCTTCCATAGAAATGTTTTCTTTGATAAATATCGAGGAAGCAATACAAAAAAATAAACGGCTTGTTAATAAGAATATCATAACTCACAACCCGCTGTCCAAGCTGTAAAATAAGAATGTCATTTTAAACAGTATCTAACTTTCTTGTTGTACCTGCCAGAATCGAGGTTTGGCGAATCAGACAGCAGGCGAAAGTATATTGGAGTAATGATGCTGACGCTAACGCCAAGGTAATGCCTCCCGCTTGCCGTCGTGACGATGAATGTGTGCTCACTTTGCTCTGAGGGTTTTGTATCAGCTTGTCTCTTTGGCGGTGCAGTATCATTGCAGAGTTAAAGCTGCGAGATTCCCTCTTCCCAGACGTCACTCATGGAATTCTGATCCACAGGGTCATCACAGGCTCACCAGCAAACAAGTAAGCATGGCTATGTTATTGATGGGTGGCTCTTTAAAAACAGAGGAAAATGAGACCTCAGGAGTTTGCATAGCTTTGCATTCACACAGGGAACACAGATGACAATGTCAACTGTTCTAGATCTAAATCCCTATCAATAATACCTTTTGAGCTTATTACAGAAAAAGTAATTTAGTAGGAGACCCTGACTTTCATGGAAACAGAAATAGGTCACAAATGTATTTTGTAATGACATTTGACGATGCAGACAGACACGCAAACTGTCAGGCTTTGTGTAACCAACTTGACGAATGTATTCAACAAGCCTATTAGCGTCCAGGCAACATTATAATTGGCTTTTCTTTAAGAGCCGGCATGCAGCCAGGGGACATCGTGGTGGAGATCGACGGCACCCGAGTGAACACCTCGGAGGAGATCTACCAGGCAGTGCGTAGCAGAAACACCATCTCCATGTTGGTGCAGAGGGGACAGGACCTGCTGCCAATGCAGATAACGCCAGAGTATACAGAGTGATCGTAACGAGCTTTCATGTCACTGTAGCCCGAGGAGGGGGGGGAAAGAGCATGAAGACAAAGGCATTAAGTCTGAACGTGACACGATGAATGGCCTCCTCCCAGACCTGAGCCATCACTGACATTTATCACACCTGAAGAAGTTGCCTTTTTTTTAATGTTTTGAAGTGAAAACATTTTTTTGTTATCATTGTTGGCAATGATTCTGTATAACGGTAACTTGAGTCGCAGGCACCACTATGAAGACGGCATATTTCCATTACATGTTGTTGTTCATGGTAGTAAAACTGTCCAGATGTGTCATACCAAGGGTTACAAAGTGAAAGCCAGTATATTTTTTGACAAAGCAATTTAATGTTAGACAGTGGCAAGAAACATGACAGACCCAACACTGCAGATTGAACTGAACTACTTATAGACAGGACGAGTTTGAAAAGCCACAAATGCTGAGACCATGATCCCACTTTTAAAATAAATGAACCTTTGCAAATCAAGCTTCCTCTAAATTACTGCAATGCAATGCAGCGTTCAGGCCGAATGGGACGAGAACTGAGAACCTTCGGACGGCCAGGTAACAACTGTCATGGCCTCCTGAAAATGGATGTCGATCAGCAGTCCAAAGCTCATCGATTTCTCTAAACATTTCTATTTTCTCTTTGACTCATAGAAATTTGAATTTAAACAAGGCCATTGATGATTTCTTGTGGGACGGGAAGCAGGCAAAGATTAAGCACAGGGTATTAGTGAATGAGTATAAAGATGGTGGATTGAAATTGATAGACATTGTAGTGAAAAAGCGGGCTTTGAGGGTTAAAACAATAAAGAAATATATGTATGGTAGAGATGAGTATTGTTGGATGTGATTCTTTGAGGATTGTCTGCACAGGTGTGGTGGATGTGGTGTGCATGGGCTCTTAATGATGTTTAATAAACCGAGATGTGAGGAGATGCCTTACTTCTATAGGGAGGTGTTTGAAGCATGGACGAAGTATGTGAAACATGTGAAGTAGGAGTGTGTGGACAAAGATGAGGTATTCAATCAACCAATCTTTCATAACATCAAATTAACGCACAACAATAAAGTACTGGTCAGCAAACATTTTGAACAGGCAGGAATAAAACAGGTCAAACATCTAATGGCGAAAAACAATGTTCATTTCAAACAAGAGCATGAAATCATACAAGAAATCAGAAAAGTAAATAAGGATGTAAGGAAGAGTGTGATTAAGGGGATGTATAAAAAGGTGAAGGGAACTATAGTTAGTGTGTGGGACAAAATCCTATCAGGGCAGGGACAGGTGGGGGAGCCAGATAGGATGGTGGAGTTGAGCGTGGTGAGGAAGGGGATAGAGGTCAAATTTAAGGAATTTGAAGTGGCCCACGGTTGTTACAATTGTTTCAAAAGACGGTTTGTTTGCTTCATAAAAATTGAATTACAAAAGTCCACGCTCTGTGCTGGTGCATTGCGCAGCCGAATATTGTGAGACAGGAATTAATTCATTTACTTGATCTGCGTGTGTGTGTGTATGTGTGTGTGTGTGTGTGTGTGTGTGTGTGTGTGTGTGTGTGTGTGTGTGTGTGCGTCTCTCTCTCTCTCTCTCTTTCCCTCTCTCCCTCTCTCTCTCTCTCTCTCTCTCTCTCTCTCTCTCTCTCTCTTTCTATGTGTGTGCCTACACTGTTTTGCTCTGCTCCTTATTTGTCTTCGCCGTAGCACGTGGTGGTAAGTCAAAATAGTTAGATGGTTAATTGACCAAAGTGTGGTGATGAGTAGAACTAACAATTTGCTGACGGGACATAGAAAGTATCCATTCATTGAGCTTCTAAAGGCGTATTGCATAGTCAGAAATTACATTTGGAGAAATGTAGATCTCTTGTTGCAGCTCTCTGGTGCACCCTGCTGGCAGTCTTGGTAATCTGTCGTCATGTTTCATAATAATAGTTTTGAGCGACGTTGTAAGTTTATGAATGTTGCTTAAAATTTCACAAACGGTTGGTGGTGAAGATCAGATCCAGGCCATTGGATGCAATGATGTAAAGTTGAAAAAGAAAAAGCTTACAGCACCTGGTATTCCCAGGCGGTCTCCCATCCAAGTACTAACCAGGCCCGACGCTGCTTAGCTTCCGAGATCAGACGAGATCGGGCGTGCTAAGGGTGGTATGGCCGTAAGCGAAATTTTGTTTTTCTAAACTGGCTTTTATAGAGTAGGACATATTTTGTGAGAACGTTGCTCACGTCACACGTTACACTTTTAGAAAGGAAGGATTAGTTCAATGTAGAGGGCAGTAATTGATTCGGTCTGATTCCTTCTCGATGTCAACGTGCATAGGCATTCATTCCCCCAGCATTAAGCTATCATTTCAGTGTTGGTCCTCATCGATTTCCATCGTCATTTTCACCAAACAAAATCGTTTGTACATTGAGAGCATGCAAAATGTGTAGGCTACATTTAACGTGCTTGTTTGTGGACAGATAAAGACTATAGGCCTACAACACAACAGAAAAAGGAAGCATGTGATCCGGCTCACTGTAATGATTTCTTTTAACATTTGAAGTGGCCCGCGGTTGTTACAATTGTTTCAAAAGATGGTTTGTTTGCTTCATAAAAATTGAATTACAAAAGTCCACGCTCTGTGCTGGTGCATTGCGCAGCCGAATATTGTGAGACAGGAATTAATTCATTTACTTGATAAGACTTTGTTTCGTGTGTGTGCGTGTGTGTGTGTGTGTGTGTGTGTCTGTGTGTGTGTGTGTGTGTGTGTGTGTGTGTGTGTGTGCGTCTCTCTCTCTCTTTCTGTGTGTGCCTACACTGTTTTACACTGCTCTTTCTTTGTCTTCGCCGTAGCACGTGCTGGTAAGTCAAAATGGTTAGATGGTTAATTGACCAAAGTGTGGTGATGAGTAGAACTAACAATTTGCGGACGGGACACAGAAAGTATCCATTCATTGAGCTTCTAAAGGCGCATTGCATAGTCAGAAATTACATTTGGAGAAATGTAGATCTCTTGTTGCAACTCTCTGGTGCACCCTGTTGGCAGTCTTGGTAATCTGTCATCATGTTTCATAAAAATAGTTTTGAGTTGCTTAAAATTTCACAAACGGTTAGTGGTGAAGATCAGATCAAGGCCATTGGATGCAATGATGTAAAGTTGAAAAAGAAAAAGCTTACAGCACCTGGGATTCCCAGGCGGTCTCCCATCCAAGTACTAACCAGGCCCGACCCTGCTTAGCTTCCGAGATCAAACGAGATCGGGAGTGCTCTTTTTTAAAAATCTTTTATTATCAAAAATCATCAGTTTATATTTACATTTTCAGTCTTATAAATAGCATAAAATAATCAAATACATATACCAAAATAATAATCCTGCTCACCATTCATACATAACATAAATCAACACAAACAACACAACATAAAACAGCACTAAAAATAAGATTAAAAAAAAAATCAGATAAATAAAGTAGAGATAAAAAGAAAGAATAAGACAGAAAGAAAGAAAAAAGAATAAACAAAGAAAGAAAGAAAAAGTAAATCAACAACCAATAACCAATAAATAAATAAAAACACAATACAATAAACCAGGAAATATAAATAAACAATACATCATAACTATACAATGAAAAAAAATTTAAGACTTCATCTGCCTTCTTCTACTTTCTTTCTTTTTTAGTCTTTCAATCTTGGCCTTCCTTTTTCTCAAAAGTTCTGTTTTTCGATCCATACTGTTCTCAATGTCTGTCACTGGCTCCACGTCCATCTCAACCACCCATCTCTTCACCGATTCCTCTTCCTCCTCTTCTGAAGTTTCCACGTTCGTCCAAACCAATGTCGCCTCCTCAAATCCTTTATCACCAGCGTCACCTCCACCAATTCCCAGGCCAAACGTTCTCCTGATCTGCAGATCCCCCGTCTCGACTACGTCTTCTATTGCTCTGCCGATTGGCTCCACCTCCGCCGTTGTCTCTGCAGCCAGCACCGCTGCTGTCTCTTCCTCCGCCACCGCTGCTGTCTCCGCTGCCAGCACCGCCACCATTTCCTCCTCCAACACCACCGCTGCCTCCACGTCTGCCACCGCCACCGTCTCCGCCTCCAACACCACCGCCACTTCCGAGTTTGCCACCGCCGCCGTCGTCTCCGCTCCAACACCACTGCCTTCGCTGCGCCCGCCCCCGATCCACCGGCCCATCGCACTTCCGGGTTCTCCTCCACTCGGTCTCCCTCTCTCCTTCGACGCATCAGGCATTCCCGCACGTAATGCCCCTGCATATGACATCCGAAGCAGGTAAACTGTGGGCAATCTCTTAATATATGTCCTTCTTGTATACACAACTGGCAAACTTTACCTTGCCGGTCATGGATTACTCGAAAATATTCAGTTCCTTCCAACGTGTCTATCTTTGTTGAATACGGCAGCGATTTCACAACGTCCGTAAATTGCACTTTTAAAAACCTTGTGCCGTCCGCAATCTCCGTCCCTGGCCACATCCTTCTCTTTATGGGGGATACCGCTTTCACTCCCCACTCGTGCAGCCTGGTCAGGATCACCTCATCAGATATATACGTTGGCAGGTTAAGGAAAGATACAACCAGTTCGTTATTTGATATTTCCTTCGCATATACTGAACAGTCTTTTATTTTTAGCCCGTCCAGTAACTTCTCCTTTCCCTCTTCGTTCGCCATCGTGATTTCGTACTTAGTATCTCCTTTTACCCTACAACCCATTACCACCCCGCACATGTTCTTGACTTCTTTTAACAGAGTCATCATTGATACCTTTTCTTGTCCGATTATTTCTACCGTGAGTGTCAGTTCTTTTTCAAAGCGTTTGCTCTTACTGTTCACTTCCGCATTCCTGACATTCCCCGCGATCTTGCTTGTCGTTGTAGCCATTCCTTTGTCGCTATTAGTATCCAATGACTGCGTGGTTCCCTTGTCCATAGTCGTGCTCGTAGTCGTTGTCTTTCCATGGTCGTTAATCGTGGTCGGTATCTGCGCCGTGCCATTGTCCACGATCTGTCTCGTTGTCTTTGCCGTTCCAATGTCAGTAACCATGTTGTCCGTCCTACTCCTCTCCACTCTCTCACTCCTCTCCACTCGCTCCATTCTGTCACTCATTCTACCAAACACACACAAACACAGAGACGTTCCCCCGAACAGCAAGCTGCTGGGGGAATACAACAAACACACCAAACACGCTCTCTAACACACACACGCTCTCCGTCCAACAAACACAGTCACAAAACATGTCTCTCACTCACGCATGCGCACTGTCTCGTCCAATTGCTGCAGGGTACCGACTGTCACAAGGGATCAGGGTGGTATGGCCGTAAGCCTTTTTTTATAATTAACCATCTTTTATTTCCAAAAATATCAATTTATATTTACATTATTTTTCAATTATAAATAACATGTAACAAACACACTCACACAATAATCCACATCATACATAACATAACTCATATGCTATAAAACAAAACTCCTAAATATAAATAACATGCAACAATCACAAACACACCCACAATAATCATTCTCACCATCATACATAACACAACTCATTAAACTATAAAAACAAAACTCTTATCACACGACAAAAATAACTAAACAAAAGAAAATTAAAATATAAAATAAAATACTAGGATATAACTGTTAAGGTTACGTAACTGAGAACCCAAACGCAAGACACCGGGACTGAGATGGAGCGAGGTCGAAAGGAATTTATTAAACGAAGGGACAGGCAAGGACAAGGCAGGCGGATGGTTAGACAAGCAGGAGTCAGTTGGCAGGCAGGTGGCTGTAGGTCGAAGGACGTAGACGAGAGGGTAGTCAGGCAGGCGAGTGGTCGTAGGCAGGGAAGGCAATCAGACGAGCGGGGTGGAAGTCGGACAGGAATCAGGAGGACTAGGGAAGAAGGACAAGCGGGTTAAACAGGCAGGGACTAGGAACTAGAACTAGAGCGCTGGAACGAGGTACTAACTTCATGAAGCGTAAACAACGAACTGGCGCCGGCTGCTTGGTGAATGGGGAAGAAATAGGGTGCGCTGATTGGAGATTGAAGACCGGTGAGTAGACAACGTGCACGTGGGAGATTGATGACGGAATGAAAACAAAGGCACATGGTGTAGTAGCAACCGGCGCAGCTAGGTGGAGGCAGAGGATGATGTAACAGTACCCCCCCCTCTACGGACGCCTCCAGGCGGACGCAAGGGGTGGGAAGGGTGCTGGCGGTGGAAGTCAGTGATGAGGGAGGGGTCGAGAATGTGGCTCCTGGGAACCCAGGAACGCTCTTCGGGACCGTATCCCTCCCAATCCACCAGGTACTGATGACCCCGACCGCGACGACGTACGTCCAATAGACGATGCACCGTCCAAGCAGGGTTGTCGTCAATCATCCGGGGGGGCGGTGGGGCTGGGGCAGGAGGACACAACGGGCTGGAGGAGACGGGCTTGATTTGGGAGACGTGGAAAGTCGGGTGGATCCGCAAGTACGGAGGAAGCTTGAGGCGAATGGCACAGGGATTGATGATGGAGTCAATTTCATAAGGACCAACGAAACGGGGAGCGAGTTTCTGTGAAACTCCCTTCAAGGGAAGATCCTTGGAACGCAACCAAACCCTTTGCCCAGGGGTAAACTGTGGAGCCGGGAGACGGTGTTTATTAGCCTGGTGTTGGGAGCGGGTGGACGCACGGAGCAAGGCAGCACGTGTGTGCTTCCAGCTGCGCTGGCAACGGCGTAGATGAACCTGGACAGAGGGAACAGCGATCTCTGTCTCCAAGGCAGGGAACAGAGGCGGTTGGTATCCCAAGGAAGACATGAACGGAGACAGGCCGGTGGACGCATTGACTAGCGTGTTGTGAGCATACTCAACCCAGGGCAGTTGAGTACTCCAGGAGGAGGGGTTGGAATTGGACACACAGCGAAGTGCAGCCTCCATCTCCTGGTTTGCCCTCTCTCATTGGTCTGTGGGTGGTATCCGGAGGACAGACTAACCGTAGTTCCCAGAGCCGCACAGAACGACCGCCAGACCTGGGAAGTGAACTGCGGACCTCGGTCCGACACGATATCCGTAGGGATGCCGTGGAGCCGGAACACGTGGGACACTAAGAGATCCGCAGTCTCTCTAGAGGAGGGAAGCTTGGGGAGTGCTAGGAAGTGTGCGGCTTTAGAGAAACGGTCGATGATTGTAAGGATGGTGGTGTTGCCTTCTGAAGGGGGAAGACCGGTGACAAAGTCCAGGGCTATATGGGACCATGGGCGACTGGGGATTGGCAGGGGTCGGAGCAAGCCAGAACGGGGTCGAGTCGAGGTCTTATTGCGTGCGCAGACAGCGCAGGCCGCGACGAAGGAGCGGACGTCTACGTCCATGGAGGGCCACCAGAATCGTCGACGAACGAAGTCCAAGGTACGTGTTGTGCCGGGATGACAGGTGAGCCTAGTGGAGTGAGCCCAGGTGAGTACCCTGGACCGCTCTACATCAGGAACAAACAACCGGTTGGGCGGACCGGTGCCGGGGTCAGGTTGTTGTTGTTGCGCCTGGAGTACAGCGGATTCAACCTCCAGGGTGAGCGTAGCGATGAGGCAGGTGGACGGCAGAATGGGTTCAGGTTCTGTGCAGGGATCCTGGGGTGAATACAGACGGGACAGGGCGTCCGGCTTTATGTTTCGGGAGCCGGGGCGGTAGGTCAGGGTGAAATTGAACCGTCCAAAGAAGAGAGCCCATCTGGCCTGCCGGGAGTTGAGCCTCTTTGCCGACTGAATGTAGGACAAATTGCGGTGGTCGGTCCAAACAATAAAAGGTTGTTCTGCTCCCTCCAACCAGTGACGCCACTCCTCCAGCGCCAACTTGACGGCTAGAAGCTCCCGGTTCCCAACATCATAATTTCTCTCGGGTGGGCTAAGCCGGCGGGAGAAAAAAGCGCACGGGTGCAACTTGTGATCGTCGGAGGAGCGCTGCGAGAGAACGGCGCCTACGCCGGAGTCAGAAGCATCGACCTCAACCACGAACTGAAGTGAGGGGTCCGGTTGAATGAGGATAGGTGCCGACACGAAACGTCTCTTCAGAGACTGAAAGGCTGCATCTGCCTCGGATGTCCACAGGAAAGACCTCTTAGTGGAGGTTAGAGCGGTGAGGGGGGCAGCGATCTGGCTATAACCTCGGATGAAACGACGATAAAAATTAGCAAAACCTAGAAACTGTTGCAATCGTTTGCAAGACGAGGGTGTGGGCCACTCGGCAACCGCCGAGACTTTGGAGGGATCCATCCTAATCTCCCCCTGCCCAATGATGTATCCCAAAAAGGAGGTAGAGACATGGAATTCACACTTCTCGGCCTTTACAAAGAGCCGGTTCTCCAAAAGGCGCTGTAGGACTTGCCGGACATGAACCTGATGCTCCTCCAATGATCCAGAAAAAATTAGGATATCGTCCAAATAAACGAATACGGAACGATTTAATAGGTCACGAAGAACGTCGTTCACCAGGGCCTGGAAAACGGCTGGGGCGTTAGTGAGTCCAAACGGCATAACTAAATACTCGAAGTGGCCGAGAGGTGTATTGAACGCTGTTTTCCATTCGTCCCCCTCCCGAATGCGGACTAGGTGATACGCGTTTCGAAGATCAAGCTTGGAGAATACCTTCGCCCCGTGGAGAGGGACGAAGGCGGAACTGATTAAAGGTAAGGGATATTTATTCTTTACCGTGATGTTATTGAGACCGCGGAAATCTATACAGGGACGGAGGGATCGATCCTTCTTAGAGACGAAGAAAAATCCGGCTCCAACTGGGGAAGAGGAGGGGCGGATAATACCAGCAGCTAGTGACTCCCGAATATACTGCTCCATAGCTTCACGCTCAGGACGGGATAGGTTGTACAGGCGGCTGCTGGGCAGGGAAGCCCCAGGAAGAAGGTCGATTGCGCAGTCATACGGGCGGTGGGGAGGCAGGGACAGGGCACGGGACTTACTAAAAACCTCCCTCAGGTCATGATAAATCTCCGGAACTGATGACAGATCAGCGGGAATTGATGGTGGAGACTTGGACTCCCGAGTGTGAGGAGGTTGGGCGGAACGTAAACACTGGGCGAGACAAAAAGGACTCCATGATAAAATCCGACTCTCCTTCCAGTCCATTTGGGGGTTATGACGTTGCAGCCAAGGAAATCCCAAGACCACTGGGGTGAGAGGACAGTCTATTACGTGAAGGGAAAGTAACTCACGGTGGTTACCGGAAACAATTAGAGTCAATGGTACCGTCTGCCGATCGACCCGGGCGAGTCTCTTCCCGTTAAGGGACTGGGCAAAAACGGGGGAATCCAAAGGGGTAGTCTTAATTCCCAATTGTCTAACCAACTGCCTATCGATGAATGATTCGTCTGCTCCAGAATCTACGAGAACTGATAAGGGAAGGGAATGTTCTTGCCATAGAAGGACGGAATCCAAAACGGGACGGGGAGCCGAGGGATCAATTGTTCGACTCACCAGAATCCCTCGAGTCACTGGCGAGCCGACCCTTTTCCCGGACAGGTAGGACAGGAAGAGATAACGTGTCCCGGAAGGCCGCAATAAAAGCAAACACCAGTTGCCAGCCGGTGTTGCCTCTCGGTCGGAGATAGATGGGCTCGTCCCAATTGCATTGGTTCCGGGTCAGGTAGCGAAGTTGGCTCAGGGCGGGGAAAATAGGACCGAGGCGGAGGTGGTGACGGAACAACCAGCGGAGACGTTACAGGGGCAGGAAACGGACGGAGCGAGCGTTTGCGACGTCGTTCGCGCAGGCGATTGTCCAGTCTTATAGAGAGGGAAATCAAGTGGTCCAAATTGGGTGACTCATCCCGAACAGCCAACTCATCCTTGAGAGGATCGGAAAGCGCGTGTAAAAATACTCCCATTAAGGCCACGTCATTCCACCCACTCTCCGCAGCAATCGTCTGGAAATCAACAGCGAAATCAGCGACGCTTCGGGAACCCTGACGGAGAGAGAGAAGACGCATTGAGGCCTCCCTACCACGAACGGGATGTTCGAACACTCTCCGCATCTCCGTGACGAACTCTGAGTAAGTGGAACAACATTCAGCCCCTCTCTCCATTACGGAGGTAGCCCAAGAGAGGGCTCTGCCACGTAACGCTCCAACGAGGAAAGCGATACGGGAGCTATCAGTGGGGTAGGTTAGGGGCTGGAGCCGGAACACGAGACCACATTGGAGAAGGAAATCCCGACAGGTACCCAAATCTCCTCCATAGCGTTCGGGGGTTGGAATGTAAGGCTCACGTGAGGCAATCGGCTGGGGAGGGGCGGAGGGTAGCGGCGGTTGACCGGGAGTTGGCGCAGAAACCAGCAATCCCTGGACGGCGTTGTAAATCGTCTGGACGTTGGACCTCATTTCCGCCAGTTCCTGGTCGTGACGGCCGAGCATTACTCCCTGACTGCTGATGGCCCGGTCGTGGGAACGGATGTCTGATGGGTCCATGTTTGGCCAGTTCGTACTGTTAAGGTTACGTAACTGAGAACCCAAACGCAAGACACCGGGACTGAGATGGAGCGAGGTCGAAAGGAATTTATTAAACGAAGGGACAGGCAAGGACAAGGCAGGCGGATGGTTAGACAAGCAGGAGTCAGTTGGCAGGCAGGTGGCTGTAGGTCGAAGGACGTAGACGAGAGGGTAGTCAGGCAGGCGAGTGGTCGTAGGCAGGGAAGGCAATCAGACGAGCGGGGTGGAAGTCGGACAGGAATCAGGAGGACTAGGGAAGAAGGACAAGCGGGTTAAACAGGCAGGGACTAGGAACGAGAACTAGAGCGCTAGAACGAGGTACTAACTTCATGAAGCGTAAACAACGAACTGGCGCCGGCTGCTTGGTGAATGGGGAAGAAATAGGGTGCGCTGATTGGAGATTGAAGACCGGTGAGTAGACAACGTGCACGTGGGAGATTGATGACGGAATGAAAACAAAGGCACATGGTGTAGTAGCAACCGGCGCAGCTAGGTGGAGGCAGAGGATGATGTAACACTAATACCCTGTGCTTAATCTTTGCCTGCTTCCCGTCCCACAAGAAATTATCAATGGCCTTGTTTAAATCTTTCACCACCCATAAAGGCAAGTCAAGCGCACTCAACACATGATTCACCCGTGACAAAATTAAACAGTTAACAACAATAACCTTTCCCCTCAACCTCAACTTCCTCATCTTCCAAAAATTCAGGCTCTGTTTCACTTTGTTCAAAACCCCTGCCCATGTTGTATCTCTTGCTTCTTTTTCCTTCACACCTATATTGACTCCTAGTACTTTTATCATTCCTTTAGCCACTTTCACTGGTATGTCACAATCCCTCATGTCTACCTCCCCTACACTCATCACCTCAGATTTTCCTATATTCATTTTTGCTCCTGATGCTTTCCCATATGTTTGTAGAAGTTGCATCACCCTTTTCATACTGTCCAGATTTGTTACTGTAATATTGGTGTCGTCTGCATACTGATGGATTAAACTCCTTCCCCCTCCTGGAATATTGATGCCTTGTATGTACCGATCTGCTTTTACCATCGTGGCTAATGGTTCCGCTGTAATACTGTAAAGTAAAGCTGATAACGGACACCCCTGCCTGACTGATCTCTCCAACCTAAAACTGTCCGTCACTACCCCATTACACTTTACTCTACTCTTTGCACTCCCATACAACAAACGAATCCATTTCACCAACCTATCCCCAAATCCAAATCTCTCTAATGCCCTAAACATAAACCCGTGCTCCACTCTATCAAACGCTTTGTTGAAATCTACACTCAAAACTATTCCTCCCTCTCCTTTCATGTGCCTTACTACATCCCTGACTGACCCTATCGTGTCCGCAATGTCTCTCCCCGGAATACTGTACGCTTGTGTCGATGAAACGATGGATCCCACTACTGACTTGATTCTGTTCGCCAGTACCTTTGTTATTATTTTATAATCCGTGTTTAATAGGGTGATCCCTCTGTAATTCCCCAGCTGCATTTTACTACCCTTTTTCTTGTATATTAATGTGATCAAACCTGTTGACATCGCTTCACTGACCTGTTCCGTCCTTTCCATTTCCTTATACACCTTCAACAAAATTGGACTGAACAGCTCACTGAAACATTTATAGAATTCACCCGTCAGACCATCAGATCCAGGGCTTTTGTCGTTGGACAGAGTCTTTATGGCTGCTTTCACTTCAAACTCCGACAAATCACCTTCACACACTATCCTCTCACTGTCTGAAAGTCTGGCTTCTACTGTTCTTAACACCTCTTCTATACTGTCTTCATCTACACTATCTTTCTTAAACAAATTACTATAAAACCCCTGTACTGTTTCCAAGACCCCGACGAAATCCCTCACTACCTCCCCTTTCTCATTCTCTACTGCATCCAGATATGTTCTACCCTGTTTCTGCTTTTCCATCCCCAGGAAGAAGGATGTACATTTTTCCCCTTCCACCGCATACTGTGCCCGGCTCCTAATTATTGCCCCTTTACATTTCTCTTTTTCATACGCTTCTAATTCTCCTTTGACTTCCATGAATTCCGCTATGCTTCTATTTGGGCTTTTCTCCATTTGTTTTAATTCTTCCGCCATTCTCTCTCTTAGCAGATATTCTCTGCTCCTTCTCACTTGATTCCTATTTTTACAGTACCTAATACTTAACTTTCTCACCCGTGTTTTCACGCCTTCCCACCATTCACACACATCCTCCTCATACATCTCACACTGAGTTTGCTCCCTCACACACTCCTCTATCATTTCTTTATAATCCTTCTCTGCTAACACACTTGCATTTAGACACCATACCCCCCCACCCCTTCCATTTTTTCTGTCCCCCAGTTTAAATGTAATTGCGGCATGATCACTATAACCAGTAAATCTATATTGTATATTGCTTATTGTTTTTACAATATTCTGCATTGCCAAACATAAATCAATTCTACTTTGTTTCAAAATGCCGCTCACTACCTGTCTCCTCGAGAATTCCCTCTTACTTGCATTCTCCATCCTCCATACATCTATCAAATTTTGGTTGTCCATCATTTTCAACAAACCCCTCTGTGCTGAGTCTTGCCTGAACTTATCCACCCTATACACATCCAATTTAGTGCAAAACACATTGAAATCACCCACCAAAATACAATTCCCCGTACAGAGCCGCCCTAGTGCAACAAAAAAATCCCTCTTTTCTACTTCCTTATTAGGAGCTTATACATTAATTAATCTAAAAGAGACATCTCGTAGATCAAACTCTATCCCTATCACCCTCCCTTCCCCATCATTACACATTTCTTTTACATTTTCCACCACATTATTTTTCACTAGGATAGCTACCCCACCTGATCTTTCCGTTCTACAATTAGCAAATAGCATCCCACTCCATCTTTTCTTGATTTCTGGTATTTTATCTGGTGTCCAATTGGTTTCCTGGATCACTAAAATATCAGATGCAAAGTTTACCAACACTTCCTCAAGTTTCTCACTACTCCTAAGACCATTGATATTAATTGAGGTAAGCGTGATCATTAAAGCAATGCTAGAAAGAGTAAATACTATCTTTACAATCATTCTTTTAGTTTTCCTTTCTTCCTTTCATTTTGTGTTACAGACACCGCTAACCTGCTGGGTTTTTCTAGGAGCGCCCTCTTCCTCCCTCCCACCATTGACAAAAGTTCCTCCTCAGGCTCATTTCTATCTATCTCCTTACCTTTCCCTCCCATAGCCTTTCCAGTCTTTGAGGTCTCGCAGCTTACCGATATTTCTCCCTGACACCCAGCTTCACTAACTGCTATACCAGCTGTTCCCTCACTAGCTCCAATTGCCACCCTTCCCTTCACTTCCGATCTCACTTTCCCTGTAAGCAAAAGCCCCTTTTGGACTCTTCTCCCTCCGGTGGCCTCTTCACCCTCCTCAATGCTCCTGCCCGCCTTCACATATCTAAGTGTAGGGCCCTTCAATGTGGCCCAATCAACATCCCGAACAGACTCCATTTCCTCCCCCACACTTTCTCCCCTCCGTTCGACTGTTTGGCCTGCTGGCCTCATCTCCTCCATCAGCTCTTCTCCCCCCATTCTCTCTTCCTCCCCCTCTTCTTCTCCTTCCTCATTGTCTGTCCTCCTTCCCTCCTCTATATCCGATATGCTTCCTCCCTCTTCCTCATCCCCTTTATTGACATTACACACACAGTTTGAAGCCCTGATCCCACATTCTATGCACTTTGGCTCTGTGTATACACACTCCCTTGCATAATGTCCCTGCTCCCCACACTTCCTGCACAGGAAATCTGGGCACTCACGGACAATGTGCCCTGGTTGTAAACACAGTCTACATACCTTTACCTGGCGATCATGTATCACTCGGAAATATTCCGCACCCGTCTCAGTATCAAAACGAGTTGAATATGGTAGAGATCTGACATTGTCCGTAAACTTCACTTTAACAAAGCGGGTGCCCTCCACGATCCTCGTCCCTGGCCACATCCTCCTCCTAATGGGTGAAACAGCTTTCACTCCCCAGTCCAGCAGTTTGCGTAGGATTTCCTCATCCGTGATGTATACCGGTAGACCAATGAACGACACCACCATCTCATCATTAGTTAGTTCTTTTACCATAACCCTGGTGTTCTTGATTTTGAAGCCGTCCAGCAGTCTCCTTTTCCCATTTTGATGGTTCATTGTGATTTCATATTTGTTGATCCCGATGTAGCGACATCCAACAACCAACCCACACATGTCCTGGATGGTTCTCAGCAACTGCCATCATCGTTATTTTGTCCTCTCCCATTAATTCCACCAACATCGTCAATTCCTTGCTGTAGGTCGGTCCCTCCGTTGTTGTTTCTCTCCTTTGTTCGCTTCCTCCCAACTCCACATTCTCCGCCATCCCCATGTTCTCTTCCAGCTCTTTCGCCGCCATCCTCTCTCTCACCACTCTCCCTTTCTCTACTCCAACCATTCTCTCCTTCTCCAATCTCTCTTCCTTGCTCGATTCGTCCTTGTCCATATTCTGTGTCATGTTATCCGTCATTTCCTTGTTCGACGCCATGCTGCCCGTTCCAAACATTCCACACACCACGGGAATACACCCAAACAAAGGGCAAATATCCCCCCAAACAGCAAGCTGTTGGGGGAATTCCCGCACTCCTGTCCTTTTTCACAAAAATACTAAAGCGATCCAACAGATAAAAACGGATTTTCCTTTCAAAAAAAGCTATATTGCATTCAGCTAACTCACTTCCTGGTTCAAACCAACTGGCGTGCTCAGGGTGGTATGGCCGTAAGCAATTTTTGGTTGCGCCAAACTGGCTCTTTATAGAGTAGGACATATATTGTGAGAACGTTGCTCACGTCCCACGTTACACTTTTAGAAAGGAAGGATTCGTTCAATGTAAAGGGCAGTAATTGATTCGGTCTGATTCCTTCTCGATGTCAACGTACATAGGCATTCATTCCGCCAGCATTAAGCTATCATTTCAGTGTCAGGTCCTCATCGATTTCCATCGTCATTTTTACCAAACCAAATCGTTAGTACATTAAGCTATCACTTCATGTGTCAGGTCATCATCGATTTCCATCGTCATTTTTACCAAACCAAATGTTGTTACATTGAGAGCATGCCAATGTAGGCTTACATTCGCGTGTGCTTGTTTGTGGACAGATAAAGACTATAGCGTTACAACAGAACAGAAAAATGAAGCCGTGATCTGGGCCTCACTGTAATGATTTCTTTCAACATTTGAAGTGGCCCGCCGGTTGTTACATATTGTTATCAAAAGATTCGTTTGTTTGCTTCATATAAATTGAATTACAAAAGTCCGCGCTCGTGTGCTGGATGCATTGACGAAGCCGGAAATTTGTGACACAGGAATTAATTCAATACTTGATAACGACTTTGTAGTTTGTTTGGTGTGTGTATGTAGTGTGTGTGTTGGTGTGTGTGTGTGTGAGAGCGTGTTGTGTGTGCTGCGGTGGTGCGCGTCTCTCTCTCTCTCTCTCTCTCTCTCTCTCTCTCTTTCTAGTGTGTGCCTACAGTGTTTTACTCCTCTCCTTATTTGTCTTCGCCATAGCACGTGCTGGTAAGTCAAAATGGTTAGATGGTTAAGTGACCAAAGTGTGGTGATGAGTAGAACTAACAATTTGCGGACGGGACACAGAATGTATCCCTTCATTGAGCTTCCAATGGCGCAATGCATAGTCATTAATTAATTTGGGGAAATGTATGTCTCTTGTTGCAGCTCATTTTGGTGCAGTCAGTTCTTCTTTTGAGTTTATTGAACTTGTAATTTTTGAGTAATTGAATATTTTTCATTTTTGTAAATGCTCTTATGTTTTTAACTTAAAACTATTGGAATAAACAGAATTTATGTCTATTTTGTAAGCAGATTATTCGAATTGAGAATAAAAATCAATTGCATCAGATAGATTTGTATATTAAAATATCAACACACCACACACACGTGTTTTACGTTTATAAAGAATAATT
Organism: Lota lota; assembly: GCA_026745465.1. Taxonomy (NCBI): domain Eukaryota; kingdom Metazoa; phylum Chordata; class Actinopteri; order Gadiformes; family Lotidae; genus Lota; species Lota lota. Next base: position 37,269 of record JACYXH010000754.1, read on the forward strand.
GTTAATAGGCTTGTTCAGGTTGATAGTTATTATGCGCTCACATATTTTATGTCAGTATTCGCACTTCCTCTTAAGCAGGAGCTATCAGATCTGAGTGTCTCTCATTTCCTTTTAGAAAGTGTCAACATCTTTGTTTTAATGTTTGTTTCTTTCAACGTGTTTTTGTGGCGTGAGTCACGTTAGCATTTAAAACTTCTGTTAGGTTCAAGCTAACATGCAAAGCCATCCCGTCATTAGCTAGCTGTATAGGCTCATGATTTAATGTATTTACTGGTTACCCAAAGTGCAGCGGTGGTAGTAAGGTATCATGTACTGCTCAATAAAAACTCGAAATCTGCGTGAGCTGTGTCTGTTTGTGAGTGAATATTTGCAGAAGAAGTAACTCCACTGTAGTTCCTTCTAACTGCTTCTCTCTTAATTCTAGTTAATTTTTTTGTATTTGCTATGAATTGTGTACACGTTCCTCTCTTTCTTATCTGTGTGTAATAGAATGTTTTGAATAGTCTCAACTCTTACACATCTACTTTGTTTTAATCAATGTGTGTGTGCTATCATTGTACACTTTTAGTATGAGGAATATGACTGCAGTTTTTGATAGTTCATGGAGGTTAAACTTCAAAGGTGTCCTGTAAAATAAAATTTTTTGTGTGTTTTCGGTTGCTAACAAATGACTTCACTTCATTGTGTTCCGCTTCTTTTACCACTAGCATATTTTTTTCAACTGCAGACTGCAGCACAGCCACTTTTCTATCCCACTCCTCATCTCCATGAGTCTCCTGGTAATGTTGTATTTCAGTTTATAAGCTATTTGTGACATTATGCTATTTTCTTAATGTAATTTGAGCTTTTTGAGTTTGTATTTTCTATATTAATGGTTCATCTTAGAGTATCTAAATTCCCAGAAGTAGTTGTAAATTGTTATTTATGTATTTAGTATTTTTTAAACATTTGCTAAGACGGGCAAGAAAAGTGTATACTAAACATCTGAATTGAAAAATTACTTATAATGTGTGTTTTTTTGTTTGACTTTCAGTTAAGAGGAGTCTTATTATTTGTCTCATTGCCAAAATATTTTAGTTTGGTGTAAATGATTTTGTGTTGAACAAGTCTATGTTTTTGAGTTATATGTACAAGATTGATTCTAATAATGTTAAGTTAAAGAAACTAATCCTGAGTTTTCTCTTGAAATTATTAAGTTTCTATTTGTTATTGCAATGAGAAAAAGAAAAATTTTGAGTAGCTCTGTGTTTGAGTTGGCTTAATAAAATTACATTTAACATGAACTCCAAATATAAGCGATGATATTCAAATGTGAGTATGAACTAAAATTGTGGCAACTGATTGCCTCACTTTTTTGTTCTGTCACTACTATTAGTTTACAGTGTAGTCATTAATTACATTTGGAGAAATGTAGATCTCTTGTTGCAGCTCTCTGGTGCGCGTCTCACTCTCTCTCTCTCTCTCTCTCTCTCTCTCTCTCTCTCTCTCTCTCTCTCTCTCTCTCTCTTTCTATGTGTGTGCCTACAGTGTTTTACTCCTCTCCTTATTTGTCTTCGCCATAGCACGTGCTGGTAAGTCAAAATGGTTAGATGGTTAAGTGACCAAAGTGTGGTGATGAGTAGAACTAACAATTTGCGGACGGGACACAGAATGTATCCCTTCATTGAGCTTCAATGGCGCAATGCATAGTCATTAATTACATTTGGAGAAATGTAGATCTCTTGTTGCAGCTCTCTGGTGCGCGTCTCACTCTCTCTCTCTCTCTCTCTCTCTCTCTCTCTCTCTCTCTCTTTCTATGTGTGTGCCTACAGTGTTTTACTCCTCTTCTTATTTGTCTTCGCCATAGCACGTGCTGGTAAGTCAAAATGGTTAGATGGTTAAGTGACCAAAGTGTGGTGATGAGTAGAACTAACAATTTGCGGACGGGACACAGAATGTATCCCTTCATTGAGCTTCCAATGGCGCAATGCATAGTCATTAATTACATTTGGAGAAATGTAGATCTCTTGTTGCAGCTCTCTGGTGCACCCTTCTGGCAGTCTTGGTATTCTGTCGTCCTGTTTCATAGAAATTGTTTTGAGCGACGTTGTAAGTTTATGTATGTTGCTTAAAATTTCACAAACGGTTGGTGGTGAAGATCAGGTCTAGGCCATTGAATGCATTGATGTCAAGTTGAAAAAGAAAAAGCTTACAGCACCTGGTATTCCCAGGCGGTCTCCCATCCAAGTACTAACCAGGCCCGACCCTGCTTAGCTTCCGAGATCAGACGAGATCGGGCGTGCTTTTTTTTTTTTTTTTTTTTTAAATCTTTTATTATATGAATGTACATATGTTATTATTCAAGAAATGTACATATTTTTAGACAGTTCATTGTGGTGAAAAATCAAAAGACAGTAAAATCATTCTCAGAGGCTTCTAACTAGAGATTTTTCACTCTTCGAAGTTCTCTCTACAATTAAAGGTTCAACACAAGTTTTCCTTCTTTAGAAACAGAAATCATATTACATTCCTTCACAAATGCTTCAAAATCAGTTTCACTATACCTCCACATTAAATAAATATTATTCCTCAATGTTGCCTCAAAATATGTCCAAACTGAGATAATTTTATTTTCAAAATGTGCTAGGTTCCTCCGTAGCCATACTGCATACCTAGCAACACTTAACACATAATTCATTAAATTCATATTAGTATTATTTTTACTCTCCCATACTCCAAATAAAAATATTATTTCCCATTGTAGGGTCCGCACATACTCCTCTCCCCAGTTACTGTACAGCAAACCCTTTAATCTCGCGAAAAATGGTTGTAAATTCTTACAGTCAACATATAAATGCATTAGTGTTTCCGGTGCTTGTCCACATATGTCACATTCTCTTTTAGTATTTTTGTTTATTTGGTGCAATACTATATTAGTATACAATCGATTGTGTCTTAATTTAAAATCCATGTCTGCACACTCGGCACTAATATGTTTAGCGTTTACATGTTTCCATATTTTCTGAACTGCTAGATGCTTAAATGTCTGCTGCCACATTTTTTCAGAGGCTGGATTTTTAACCTCTCCTTTGATAAATAGAATGTACAGTTGTTTTGCTCTATATTCTATCAATTCCTTTTCTTTCCCTCCATCATCAATACATAGTATAGGTAAGGTGGAGCACCCTGTTCCTCTGTACTCCTTATTTATTACCTGTTTCCATTCTTCAGGTATTGCACTTTTGATTCTTTCAAACATATTAATTATCGTACCTTTACCAACGTCTCTATCCCATTCCCACACGGTATCTATAATTGCGTCTACCTTCAAGAAGCCCGGAATGACCTCATAAACGCAGTCCTTTATTTGTCTGAATCCGGCACACCAGAAATCTTTGTTATATAATACTTTCCCTTTTATTTGAATTCTATCATTTAATAGTATCGGTTGATTCAGAATCATATCTACTGTTTTGCACTTATATTTTATGTTCTTCAATAATTCTGACCATACTTCAAATACCTCTCGATAAAATGCAGGTATGTTTGCCATCATTGTCTTTTTCATTGATACTAATAAACTGTATTCTCTACACCCTCCACACTTAAATAAATATTCTCTAAAGAAATCTTTCCATACCTGTTCCTCTTTGCTAAACAAATATTTTTGTACTGTTTTAACTCTTATTGTTTTCCATTTACTTTTCAAATCAACCAGTTTCAACCCACCTTTTTTACTATCCCCTATCAATGTTTGATGTGCTATTCTGACCCCTTTCCCATTCCATATAAAAAGGGATATTGCCTTTCCTATTTCCTTAAACGCCCAGTCAGGCATATCCAAAACATTTAGAATGTACACTATTTTAGACATTATGAGCATATTTACCACAATTACCTTCCCTCTTAACTTAAGCCTTCTCTGTTTCCAGAAGTTTAATACCTGCTTCATTCTATTAATTGCTCCTGTCCATGTTAAATCTCTCGCTTCTTTTTCTTTCGTTCCTATATATATCCCCAAAATCTTCATGTAATCTTTAACTATTTTGAAAGGTGTTCCACTCTCTTCAGGTCTTACCTCTCCAATATACATCACTTCGGATTTATCAAGATTTATCATTGCGCCAGATGCTTTCCCATAATTATCAAAATGTTCCATAACTAGTTTTATGCTTTTATTATTTTTCACACTTATAGTTATATCGTCCGCGTATTGGTTTATAACGCTAGTCTTACCTCCTGGAATTTCTATACCCTGTATTTGTTTGTCACTCTTAATAAGGGTGGCTAAGGGTTCTATTGAGATTGTGTACAGTATGGATGAAAGAGGGCATCCTTGTCTAACTGATCTTCCGATTGGGAAGGTATCCGTTAATACTCCGTTACATTTAATACAACTTTTTGAATTATTATAAAGTAATTTTATCCAATTTATCAAAGTTTTACCAAACCCGAATTTTTCCATTGTTTTAAATAAAAATCCATGGTCTACCCTGTCGAATGCTTTATTGAGATCAACGCTAACTATAATCCCGCCATCCTCTTTCATATGGTTTGCTATATCTCTCACTGTGTACAGAGTCTCAGAGATATCTCTTCCAGGTACACTGTATGCCTGTGAGGGCCCTATGATTGTATGTAACACTTGTTTTATTCTATTTGCTAGTATTTTTGCTAGAATCTTATTGTCTGCGTTCTGAAGAGTTATCGGTCTATAATTACTCAAATCCAGATAACTCCCTTTATTTTTATAAACTAACGTGATTACCCCTGTTGACATCGAGTCAGGCACATTTCCCGTTTCTTGCATGTTTCTGAAAACTATTAACAGCAACGGTGCAAGCATGTCCGCAAACGTGGCATAGAATTCACTTGTAATGCCGTCTGAGCCGGGACTTTTTTTCTTTTGCATGCTATTTATTGCAGTATGTATTTCTTGTATCGTTATTTCACTTTCACAAAGGTTTTTGTCCTCTTCGGACAGCCTAGCTTGTAGTGTGTTTAAAACCTTTTCACCGCTTTCTTTGTCAACCTTCCCTTTTGTATATAACTCTTTATAGTACTCATGTATTGTCTCTAGTACTTCAACATAGTCTGTGATTGTTTCTCCTATGCTATTCCTTATTTCACTAATATATGTTTTCTTCTGTTTTTTCTTCTCTAGTCCCAGGAAAAACGAAGTACATTTCTCTCCTTCCATGGCATACAACGCCCTACTCCGAATAATTGCGCCTCTACATTTTTCTCGTTCATGTTTCTCTAACTCATTTTTAACCTTAACGTACTCGTCCACATTATGATTGGGGTCATCTTCAATGTTCTTTAGCTCTTTTATTAATTGTTGATTCAAAGCCTTGACCTCCTTATTCATCTCCCATTTCCTTTGCTTAGAATATCTAATACTTAAAGCTTTTATTTTTGCTTTCAACAATTCCCACCATTTACATGCATTGTCTTCTAATAATTTGTTACTCCCCCAATTCTGCAATACCGCCATAATTTTCCTCGTGTATGCTTCCTCTTTTAGTAAGCTAGAATTGAGGCACCAAAACCCCCCACCTCTCCCTTCCATTTCTAGGTTTAGTTCAAACCTCATTATAGCGTGGTCACTAAGATTAGTAAAGTTGTATCTCATGTTTTTTATGTATTGTACACATTCTTGCTTCGCTAAACACAAATCAATGCGACTTTGTTTCATTTCTGATAAAACGACCTGTCTTCTGGAGTATTCTCTTTTTCCTATGTTTTCGTTCCTCCATACATCAGTCATGTTTTCATCTTCGATAATTTGAAGTAACATAGTCCTAGATGTATCTGATTTGAAATTACTGGTTTTTGAAGCATCTAATCTACAACACCAAACATTAAAGTCTCCAACAATTATTGTATTTGCAATTATATAGGATTGGATTTCCTTAAAGAAATCTCTTCTTTCCTTTTCTACGTTAGGAGCGTATATGTTCATTAGCCTAAACCGTATATTACCCACTTCAAAGTCTATAATTACGACTCTCCCCTTATTATCTGTAGTAAATTGCTGTACGTTATTTAAACTCTCCTTCTTTACCAATATTGCAACGCCACGTGATTTTTTTGTTCCATTATTTATAAACATGTCCCCACTCCATTTCCTTTTCATACTATCCACAAGTTCATCCGTCCATCTTGTCTCTTGTATACATACGATCTTTGTTTTACAAATATTAACCAATTCTTCGAGTTTATTTATGTTCCTTAGTCCATTTGCGTTTATAGAGGAAAAGTTTATCGTGGCACACATAAGAGATACAAAGAAAAAGAAAATATCTAACAGCTGTTTCATACCTTCTTTCTAGTCGTTTTCTTCTTTCCTTTTTCTTTCCTCTCTCGCCCTTTCCTCTTCAATTTCTGGATTGTTTCTGAGGACATGTCCATCCCTTCTTCACTTAAATCCGAAACCATTTCATATACAGGGTCTGGCTCTGAAACAGAGCTCTGGAAGCTCTCCATTTCTCCTTCGCCATGATGAGAGCCGACGTTGCCTCCGTCCCGATCTCCGCCCAACGGGATTGCCACACGGACACTTACAGGGATTGAAGCAGCCGCCTCAGTGCTCCCCACAGCCTCGTCGTCCTCAGACTCTCCTTCCTCCGATGTCTCCTCTGCCCTCACCTCCATGCTCCGCCCCTCGCCTCCATCGTTCAGGGTGCCCTCCTCCTCATTACGAAACGCCGGTGCAGCTCCCCTGTCTCTCGACTCCGCACCGCTTCTCATCTCCATCACCTCAGGTCTGGTATCTCCCATTGCAGTCAGCGGAATCGATTCCGCTGTGTGCGCCACCGCGCTCTCCTCGGGCATTCCCCTAGTGCTGCAGCCCATCTCCCAGGACACGCCGTCCATGCTGCTGCCTATGGTTGGCGGAATGGCTTGTCCCCGGTTGGCGACTCTGTCGTCTCTCTCTTGAATTGTTGCATTCTCATAGTCACTATCCTCGTCCTGTTGCCGCTGCTCCTCCTCGGAACCGAACATGTCCTCGCTGCCGCTGGCTGACTCGTTGACGGTCTTCTGCTCCTCCCCTCTGCGTCGCCCCTCCTGCGAGTCACACTCTCTTGCATAGTGTCCCTGCCGCTTGCATTTGTGACAGGTGAAGTCCGGACATTCCCTCAAAATATGTCCTGGCTGAATGCAAAGCCTGCAGACTTTAACCTGCCGGTCATGAATGACACGGAAGTATTCCCCCCCATCAAGTGTCTCGAACTTAGTTGAGTATGGCAGTGATTGCACTAGTTCAGTGAATTGAACTTTGCAAAACCTCGTCCCGTCTGCTACGTCTGTTCCTGGCCATTTTCGCCGTTTAATAGACGAAATCGCCTTCACACCCCACCCAGAGAGTTTTTGCAAGATTTCCCTGTCTGTGACATATGGTGGCAAGTTGAGGAAAGACACTACCATTTCGTTACCGCGCGCTTCCTTGGCCATCACTCGGGCGTTCTTCAGCTTGAAACCGTCTAGCAACAGTTTCTTCCCCCGCCCCTCCTTCATGGTGATTTCATATGTGTTCTTCGCTTTAAACCTGCATGCCAGAACAATCCCACAGTGCTCCTTGATCCCCCTCAACAACTCCATCATTGTGACTTTGTCATCTCCCACAAGCTCTACAATCAACGTAAGTTCTTTTTTATATCCGCCGTCTTCCTCGCTCTCTGCCGCATTCATTGTTTCATTAGCGCTCACCGTCTCTGTGGCATCCATCTTTCTTTTTTCACTCTGTCTCTCTCCCACAATCGTCTCTTCATTCAATCTTCCTTCCTCATTTACTTCTCTTCTCCTTGCATCCATCTCCCTTTCTCCGCTGTTCAAATCTGTTTCTGTTATCCGTTCCATATTTCCGTTTGCCGGGTTATCCATCCGATCACTACACACACGCCGCGCAGACGTTCCCCCAAACAGCTAGGCTGCTGGGGGAGAAACCGAAATCAAAACAGTACAAAACACTCTCTAACTCACACACACTCAGTCTAACACACAAAATAAGCAAGCACAACTTGATTTACAAGCACACGATACAAACAAACAAAACTTTGCTCTCTGCTCACTCACTTCCTGGTTCAAACCAACTGGCGTGCTCAGGGTGGTATGGCCGTAAGCAATTTTTGGTTGCGCCAAACTGGCTTTTATAGAGTAGGACATATATTGTGAGAACGTTGCTCACGTCCCACGTTACACTTTTAGAAAGGAAGGATTAGTTCAATGTAGAGGGCAGTAATTGATTCGGTCTGATTCCTTCTCGATGTCAACGTACATAGGCATTCATTCCGCCAGCATTAAGCTATCATTTCAGTGTCAGGTCCTCATCGATTTCCATCGTCATTTTTACCAAACCAAATCGTTAGTACATTGAGAGCATGCACAATGTAGGCTACATTCGACGTGCTTGTTTGTGGACAGATAAAGACTATAGGTCTACAACAGAACAGAAAAAAGAAGCATGTGATCTGGCTCACTGTAATGATTTCTTTTAACATTTGAAGTGGCCCGCGGTTGTTACAATTGTTTCAAAAGATGGTTTGTTTGCTTCATAAAAATTGAATTACAAAAGTCCACGCTCTGTGCTGGTGCATTGCGCAGCCGAATATTGTGAGACAGGAATTAATTCAATAACTTGATAAGACTTTGTGTGTGTGTGTGTGTGTGTGTGTGTGTGTGTGTGTGTGAGAGTGTGTGTGTGTGTGTGTGTGTGCGCGTCTCACTCTCTCTCTCTCTCTCTCTCTCTCTCTCTCTCTCTCTCTCTCTCTCTCTCTCTCTCTCTCTCTCTCTTTCTATGTGTGTGCCTACAGTGTTTTACTCCTCTCCTTATTTGTCTTCGCCATAGCACGTGCTGGTAAGTCAAAATGGTTAGATGGTTAAGTGACCAAAGTGTGGTGATGAGTAGAACTAACAATTTGCGGACGGGACACAGAATGTATCCCTTCATTGAGCTTCCAATGGCGCAATGCATAGTCATTAATTACATTTGGAGAAATGTAGATCTCTTGTTGCAGCTCTCTGGTGCGCGTCTCACTCTCTCTCTCTCTCTCTCTCTCTCTCTCTCTCTCTCTCTCTCTCTCTCTCTCTCTCTCTCTCTCTATGTGTGTGCCTACAGTGTTTTACTCCTCTCTTATTTGTCTTCGCCATAGCACGTGCTGGTAAGTCAAAATGGTTAGATGGTTAAGTGACCAAAGTGTGGTGATGAGTAGAACTAACAATTTGCGGACGGGACACAGAATGTATCCCTTCATTGAGCTTCCAATGGCGCAATGCATAGTCATTAATTACATTTGGAGAAATGTAGATCTCTTGTTGCAGCTCTCTGGTGCACCCTGCTGGCAGTCTTGGTATTCTGTCGTCCTGTTTCATAGAAATTGTTTTGAGCGACGTTGTAAGTTTATGTATGTTGCTTAAAATTTCACAAACGGTTGGTGGTGAAGATCAGGTCTAGGCCATTGAATGCATTGATGTCAAGTTGAAAAAGAAAAAGCTTACAGCACCTGGTATTCCCAGGCGGTCTCCCATCCAAGTACTAACCAGGCCCGACCCTGCTTAGCTTCCGAGATCAGACGAGATCGGGCGTGCTCTGCGCCAAAGCTGGGGAACAATAGTCTTTTACGGGGGGGGAAGAAAGCGGAAAAAGAGGAAGAAGGGGGGAAGAAGAAAAAGGAGAAAAAGAGAGGAAAAAGGAAGTAAAAGGAAAAAGGGAAGGGGGAGAGAGAGGAATGTAGTCTTTTTTAAAATGTTCCACCTATTCAATTGTTTTTATTCATTCGAATTAATTAATAAATAATGAAAAACCTTTCGTTAGCCAGTTTTCTATTGGGTCTGCAGTGGATCACAAGGTCACCGGTTCAAGACTGACCAGTGACAAACAAAATTAAAGAAATGCACAAGCACTGTTGTGCTTTTATTGATGTATTTAAGATTGCGTAAAAATACTTATCCTTGTATCATATTTACACACATATGCACTTATTTGAATGGGAATGTGCTATTTACCATGCCATTCTCTATTACTCTATTATTATAGCCATATAACTATTCACAGCACACCTGTCCACTCTTTAGCACGCTACTTGTATATTTATTACTTGTATTGTGAAGTGTAGGCTCAAGTTAGCTTCAGCCTTCACCTTCAGAAAAGTGTTTTATGTATAAAACACTGATATTAGTAATTTAAAATACCAAAATAAATCCAAGGTAAGCTACGGTTTGTTAAAACACTAATGTTGCATGGCAGAAAAAAGACTGACATCTAAAATGTTCAGTTAAAAAACAACAGTCAATAATATATATATACAGTATATGTGTACATGCTCAAAAATATATATTACAGTATGTTGCTTATAACAAAATGGTTTGACCAGCAAATAAAACTCAGGTCAAAGATTTGTTAAAATATATAAACATGTTTATTTTGAATAATTAAAAAATTTTTCTTGCTCCTCATCTCCTCCAACCACTGCTCCTTGGTCAGGGATTCAGAGGAGGGACAGTAAATTGTCCCCTTGAATTGACTGTGGCCAGTCTGTGCAGTCCGGGGCTCCCCACACTTCCTGCACTTGTTTGCCTCCCCACTCCTGTTATAAGTCTTTTTCTGGCGGGGGGCCTGTGGAGGCACTGCTGAGGGGACAGCAAACATGAAGGGGGTCTGGGCGTGAGGGTAAGGATAAAGAGGGTTGACAGTGAGGAAAGGTGCTCTAGGGTGGCATTGGGCTTGGGTGAGGGCAGGAGTGCCAAAGAAGATAGGGGCTTGGGTGAGGTATGGGTGGTAAAAGATTGGAGCAGGGGCACGGGTGAGGGCAGGGGTGCTGGTGAAGACAGGGGCAGGGGCTCCGAATGGAGGAGGGCGGGGAAACAGCTGCCTCTTGGTTGCCATCCTGGGCCTCACAGCTGGTGGTGCTGCAGTGGCGGTAGCAGTGGGCCTTCTTTTATTTTTGGCCTGCCCCGCTGTGCTCTCTGGCAGATGATATGTATGCTCAACACCACCAGGTGGTGGAGGAGCAACAGCGGGGTGGACAACAGCTGGTGGTAAGGCGTCGGTGGCCACAGGCATGGCGGCAGGCAGGTCAAGACCCTGGCACAACAAGGACACATCCTGCCTGGCCACCCTCTTGTTGTGCCACTGGATGAGGGTGGTCTGGTTCACCTCCACCATCTGCAGGGAGGTGCCGGTCATCAGTGCTCCGTTGGCCAGGATCAGCTGCCTTATCCTGCGGTAGTCCTGCAGGATCAGAGTCCATCTTGTCAGGTGGCCCTTCCCCTTCTTCGTCGGAGACTTATGAAGGTTGCAGAGCCTGACAAAGATGGACTCTACAAGGCGGCAGCAATCTGGCCACTGTGCAGGAGATGCAGTGGAAGTGATGGTGCACCTCCTCACACTCTCCACACCAGGCGTGAACTCTGCCTTTTTCTTGGGCGACCTGAACCGCCCAGTGAGCAGCCTGTCCTGGTGCCGTGCAGCAAACACCACCTTCTGTTGGTCATAGGGAAGAAGGTCCTTCCACATGCAGATGATGCTGCTGACGTCCTGGTTGCTGAGGGCCAGGCTGGTCTGGTTCCTCAGCCCAACCAGATACTCGGCCAGGCGGTCCACCCTGTCCATGCCCGGGATGTTGTTTACATCTACTGCCTGAAAAAGAACACAAATATATGATTGATGCTGGACCAATAGGAAATAAATATTACGGTTGTTATGTTTTGCTATTTCTAAACTAGACTTACCGACTGCTGTACAGGACCCTGTGGGGTGACACCCAGAGCGGTGACAGCAGATGACTGGGCAGGTGGAGGTGGAGCAGAGGACCAGGCACCACTAGTGAACGAACGGGAAGGTGGTGGTGGTGGTGGTGGTGGTGGTGGTGGTGGTGGTGGTGGTGGGGGGTGGTGGTGGTGGGGGTGGTGGTGGGGGTGGTGGGGGTGGTGGAGGAGAAGGAGGTAAGGCAGTTGGCCAGGCATCGCTAGTGGAGGGCTGGGCAGGTGCAGGTGGTGGAGGAGAAGGAGGTGGGGCAGTTAAAATGAAGGCAGAGACGACCTCCAGACTAGCCACTGTGGGGTCAGCGGTGTCCTCCCGGAAGCCCTCATCCTCTGCGTCGTCGTCCAAATCCTCCAGCAGCTTTTCTGTGTCCTCAGAGTCAGGATCCACGTCCTGCATGCTGCTCCCGGTCTGCCTGTAGAGGTAGTCGATACCTATGAGCTCTCCTGGGAATGAAAGCAATAATGGAGTTAGTAGAATAAGTATATCAACACGTGTGGAACTCCTGTTAATGTTGGTCTGATTATAGATAGAAATTTGCACCCACCCCCACATTCATGTTATGATTTTATTATAGTACTTTCTTGTTATGACTTGTTAACGTATTATTATTTGATGACATGATCACTTGCAACAGCAACAGCAATATTAGAACATGTAGATATGTGAATCTAATGTTTCGCAGAATTAAAGACATTTTATTTCAAACGTATACATGCCTGGTAGTCATTTCATTTACATTTCAAGTGTGAAGCACAAGCACAAAAAAAAAAAACAATCTATGTTGAGTATTGTACGTAATCCCTATTCAGTGTAACTTACCAGTGTACTTGGCAGGGGGCCGGAAGGAGGGGACATACTTCCGTCCAAACACCTTGGAGTAGTATGTGTTCACACACTGCACCAGGTCCCCCGAGTAGCTGACTAGAGCTGACCTTTTCTCTGCCCGAGCAGCATCAGCCCGGTCCTGGTTCCACCTGGTTAGCCCGTCCAACAGGTACAGCTGGAAGTTGAGGTCATTGGCCTGGGTCCCTGAAAGTAGAAAATCATACACTCATGATTGATAGGTGTACTATATGGTGCAAACATCTAAATTACCAATAAAGGTAAATGGTCGTCATTGTAATTAAATAATGGTGATGCAATTGAAACTCACCTGGAATAAAACCGGTTCAGATGGCAGTGAAAGGACTCCAGGGACGTTGAACCTCGCGCACACCTGTACTTGGTAAGGACGACACCCTCCTTGGTGGTGGTGGTGCCGGTCTCTGTGTAGAGAGACACACCTGGCAGGTCCTGGATGCACTTGACGTGCCTCTTCTGAACCCGCCAGATGTGCTCCATCCTCACCCGGTCCAGGAGGGGAACACCAAGCAGGTCCCTGCCTCTGTCCCCCATCAGCTCCTGCAGCAGGCACTCAACGAGGCAGGTAGTTGGTTATGCAACCGGCGGAGTTGCACCTGAGGGTCTCCGTCACCATCAGGTAGTACCTGTCCACGTCCAGCACCCGCCGTGCCCTCTTGTGGATGCCGGCCCCGGTGAGCTGCCTCTTACACTTTGGGCAGGACACCCTCACCTTCCACAGGTGGTAGGCCATCCACACCAGGAGCCGGTGCGCGAAAAAGCGCTCTGGTAATGGGGCCTGGTTATAAATCAGGGCTGGCACCGGTGGCTCATACCAGAGCTTGACGTCCGGGCGCAGCTGCTGGTTCCTCCACAGCGTGGACGCAATCCAGCGCTGGTCTTGCTGGGGAATTGTCTGTTTCATTTTTTCCGGCAGCCAGAAGTGATCTAGAGCCGGACCCAGAAATGAAGCAGTACAAGGGGGGGTAGGGACTGGACCAGGAGGAGCAGGGACGGGACCAGGAGGAGCAGGGACGGGACCAGGAGGAGCAGGGACGGGACCAGGAGGAGCAGGACGGGACCGGGACCAGGAGGAGCAGGCACGGGACTAGGAGGAGCAAGACTCCTATTTGACGCAACCTACACATAAAAGAAATGAAAAATACAATAAAACGTCTATCCGCTACACGCTACAGTTTGTAAGACCAGTATAGAGGTTATTACAGTTGCACTAACCAAATGGGAAGAGCCGGTCCTGGCAGATGACACAGCAGGGCTGGATGGGGGCAGAGAGAAAGGGGAGATGGGCCTGATATATCTGGGACTGGAAGTCGCTCGAGGTGGGGTAGCGGATGGAGGGCTTCTCCCAGCTGGGGTAGTGGCAGGGCTGGAGGGACGCTGTGAGAGAGGGGGAAACGTACCTGATGAAGTCAATTTATAAAACAAGGACAGTGTATTGCTTGATGGCGGTGTTCTTAGGCACCAGGCACAGCTATAGCTACATGTAGCACCTCAACAGGCTTCCTAGTAATGTTTAGATTAGGCCTGGCTGCAGCAGACAAAGTCCCACCAAACCGCGCTTTATCAAACTGAAAATGAAACAAGAATGGTCTTAGTAAAATAGTGAAAAAAAGAACATAATACACACCAATACCATACAATGATACACATGGAAAATATGTAACCGCACAGATCTGACATGAGCTGATCAGGGTAAACCAGGTGAATGACATGGTAATTAATGTGATGGAAACATTCACCATTGACAGCTTCAATGCAGGCCTCCCAGGGCTCTGTACAGGCGCCACTGAGGTGGAGGCTGAGGTAGCTGCAGGGGCAGCTGAGGTGGAGGCTGAGGTAGCTGCAGGCGCAGCTGAGGTGGAGGCTGCAGGACTACTTGCAGACTGAGAAAGATTAATCCATGAAACAAGCATTAATATTAATCAATATAATTCACTATGGAATTTTGTCCACATAACAAATAGTATGCATACATAATGCATTTCTTTCAACCAGGCTCTCAATATTACCTGCCGGGGGTGATAGCCACAGGTACATGTCTGCACCCCCCTGAACAGTGAGGTCTGCCCACGCATTTGCTTGGGACATTTCTCAATCTGTAATTAATAGAAATGCAAGATTTACTTACAGACACAATCGGTTTACACTGACGTTTTGGTATACTGTTGAGACAAAGTTTACCATCTGGTACAATTTGAACCACTTGGCCTGCCTCGGAGATGGCCTGTTCCCTGCACTTGAGGGCCAAGTGCCAGAAGAGGCAAATGCCTTCAGGCGGCACACCCACTCCTCATCCCCCATGGCTCTATGCTTCTTAGCAGACATCTGAAGGCAAGAGGAAGAATGGCTAAGCATCCATACATTGTCATAGACATATGCTATATATATATATATGTGTGTGTGTGTGTGTGTGTGTGTGTGTGTGTGTGTGTGTGTGTGTGTGTGTGTGTGTTTACCACCCACCCACCCTTAAATCATACACACTTTTATTTGAGATACACATTTTACATTCAATCAATGAAATAAGTTACTATCATCATATTCCCACAGGCAAATAATAAGTTCGCGGTGAAGGTATAAGGCTTAATACTCCTTAATAGATGACAATTAATAATTCCAAATCGTGCATTCGAAGCAAATAATCCCTAGTCAGTCAATCAATCAATCAATCAATCAATCAATCAATCAATCATATCCGACTAAACAGGTAGTTAACGACAAGTGAAGTGATCGAAATGAAGTGACAACAACATAACGTTACATCGCACTTGAACTTTAGCGGGCGGACTTTTGGATGAACGAGCTATTAATAGATGACAATTAATAATTCCAAATCGTGCATTTGAAGCAAATAATCCTCAATCAATCAATCATATCCGACTAAACAGGTAGTTAACGACAAGTGAAGTGATCGAAATGAAGTGACAACAACATAACGTTACATCGCACTTGAACTTTAGCGGGCGGACTTTTGGATGAACGAGCTATTAATAGATGACAATTAATAATTCCAAATCGTGCATTCGAAGCAAATGATCCCTAGTCAATCAATCAATCATATCCAACTAAACAGGTAGTTAACGACAAGTGAAGTGAGTGAAATGAAGTGACAACAACATACCGTTATATCGCACTTGAACTTTAGCGGGCGGACTTTTTTAATTGCGTTCGTTAATGTAAATCATGTGTTGTACAAATAGTTACCTTGTTGTGTAGTTTTCCGAAGTGCTGCATTTTCAAATAGTTACGTTGTTGTGTAGTTTTCCGAAGTGCTGCGTTTTTTTTCTACCGATAAAAATCGATGCCTTCTGTCACCTGTCGGTTGCATGTTTGTGATTGGCTTAGCGGCGGTGTAAGTGTAACAAATTGAGAAAGGCGAAGATGCTATTGGTCAAAATTAAGCTGAAAAATGGAAAAGGGAAGATGCGATTTGTCAGCATTTGTCAGCATATGGATAAGCAAAAAGCCTTACGCGATGTAGGTAGAGAGCCGGGCGCTCTCTGTTCCCATCAAGGAGGTTTTCTAAACATTATCCTCTATAACTGATAGTTGTCTTACAAGTTGCATCACACACATGGGTTAATGTGTTCACTAGTACACTTCAAGGCTTTAACCACGTTAGGCTAGGCTCACGAGAAGAAAACGTAATCCTCAAAAAATGCCTGCAGTTTTGTAGGGCCACTGAACTGATGGAGACAGAGATACTGTGTCAAACAAGAAAAAATGTCCAGCGTTTCAATTTGTGTTAATAAAGTGACCAAATAAGAAACATTTCGTCTGATTGAACTTAGTGTGTTAAGGAAAGGACAGATCATACCAAAACAGTAACCAGCTTACAAACCCAATGGTGATAGGAACAAACAGCAACCAGTAACATTAAACAGCACAGATAAATTACATTTCACAATAACTCATATAACCTTACATACTGGGGTTGCTTCACTTCTATTGTATCTTTCATGTGATAAGCTATAACTTAATAAATAAATATAATAAATAATAATAAATAAATAAAGTTCCTATCGATCTAAAAAGGTAAATGTAAAAAAACAATTTGCCCCGTGTGAGGCTCGAACTCACGACCTTCAGATTATGAGACTGACGCGCTGCCTACTAATGAGCGAGTTTTATGTCTCCGTCCGTTTGGAATTAACCAATCACAATTGAAAGACGGAAAAGGGGAGGGGTCGGAAGATGAAGTCCAGGGACCGGAAACCTCTAACGCTGCTAGCGACGCTTTGTGTTTGAACTGAAGGTAAGCCGAAATTCCCCGCGGTGTCTTATGATCGCACATATGTTATATCTGTGTAGTTTCCTCTCTACGTCGCAGCACAAAGTTAAAAAGAGTCACCGGAGTTTAATAAAGGTGACTGAAGCTTTTTTTAGCCGAACGAAAGCTAACGGTAGAGGTGTTGTAGCTTAGCCACATGCGGTCCGCAGCGCACACGCCTTTACCGCAGATGAGCGATGGTTCTTTTGAACGAGTTGCTTATTTAGCCTTTCCGTTTTTACGGTTAGGATTTGTTTTATACCTGGGCAACTACTGGCGAACACAAAAAGCGTCGATTTCTTTTTGTTCAAGTATGTGAGCTATAACCTCAGAACCACGGCGCTTGGTTGCGTGTATTATGTATTGCCGCGTCTGGTCAGAAATGTTCATGTTTGGCACGTTGAATAGTACTGAACTGATTTATATTTCTATATATTATATACATATATACACACTTTGTTCTATTTTTCACTGATGGTATATATTTGGTCTCTGTTGTATGTATTTATATTTATGTGTGTTTTCCTCCAGACTAAAACGGAACACTGATCATCTTCATGGCTGTCAGACGGGGACACATCAGATACCTAAAGGTAAGGCGATGAGTCGGGATTAGGGGTCATATCATTACATACCTAAAGGTAAGGCGATGAGTCGGGATTAGGAGTCATATCATTACATACCTAAAGGTAAGGCGATGAGTCGGGATTAGGAGTCATATCATTACATATCTAAAGGTAAGGCAATAAATTGGGATTAGGAGTCATATCATTACATATCTAAAATAAGGCGAGGAGTCGGGATTAGGAGTCATGTTTAGATCATCAGATACCTAAAGGTAAAGTGAGGAGTCGGGATTAGGAGTCATATCAGATATCTAAAGGTAAAGCGAGGAGTCGGGATTAGGAGTCATATTTAGCCCAGCTCTGGCTCCACCAATACGCTCATTGCCAGATATAAATGTTTTGAGGCATGTCGTGGTTACCTTAACCCTTCTGCAGACTGGATACTGTTTGTCCTTATGTTTTCTGTTACTCCACTTATTACTCAGAGGTTATGTGTGTGATTATTCAGAGGTTATATTACTCAGGTTATGTGTGTGATTATTCAGAGGTTATATTACTCAGAGGTTATGTGTGTGATTATTCAGAGGTTATATTACTCAGAGGTTATGTGTGTGATTATTCAGAGGTTATATTACTCAGAGGTTATGTGTGTGATTATTCAGAGGTTATATTATTCAGAGGTTATGTGTGTGATTATTCAGGTTATATTATTCAGAGGTTATGTGTGTGATTATTCAGGTTATATTATTCAGGGGTAATGTGTGTGATTATTCAGAGGTTATATTATTCAGAGGTTATGTGTATGATTATTCAGAGGTTATATTATTCAGAGGTTATGTGTGTGATTGTTCAGAGGTTATATTATTCAGAGGTTATGTGTGTGATTATTCAGAGGTTATATTATTCAGAGGTTATGTGTGTGATTATTCAGAGGTTATATTATTCAGGGGTAATGTGTATGATTATTCAGAGGTTATATTATTCAGAGGTTATGTGTGTGATTATTCAGAGGTTATATTACTCAGGGGTTATGTGTGTGATTATTCAGAGGTTATATTACTCAGAGGTTATGTGTGATTATTCAGAGGTTATGTTACTCAGAGGTTATGTGTGTGATTATTCAGAGGTTATGTTACTCAGAGGTTATGATTGGTGGAAGCAGTGTGTGACGGCCATTGTATTTTCAGGTTTGTGAGGTGCAGTCTTCACAGAATGACAGCCAACACAACAAAGAAGCAAACATGAAGGTAGGTGGATCCCTTTCTAACGCCGTCTAAATACTGTCCCCAAACAAGCGCTGTGCAGATCTAAGAATATGTGTTTAGGTTGCTCAGCAGGAGTCGTATGATAACGGCTACGAGGAGCTCTCTAGAGCTCAACGCTCTAAAGACAGTGGAGATGGTTGTGGACTTCAGGAAGAACCCAGCCCCACCTGCCCCCATCAGCCTCTCTGGCTCCACAATCAACATTGTAGAGTCCTTCCGCTTCCTGGGAACTATCATCTCCCAGGACCTCAAGTGGGAGCTGAGCATCAGCTCCCTCGTCAAGAAAGCACAACAGAGGATGTACTTCCTGCGGCAGCTGAAGAAATTCAACCTGCCAAAGACAATGATGGTGCACTTCTACTTAGCCATCATTGAGTCCATCCTCACATCCTCCATCACCAACTGGTACGCTGCTAGCACAGCCAAGGACAAGGGCAGACTGCAGTGTGTCATTCGCTCAGCTGAGAAGGTGATTGGCTGCAATCTGCCGCCACTCCAGGACCTTTACGCCACCAGGACTCTGAAGCGTGCAGGAAAGATTGTGGCTGACCCCTCCCACCCCGGCAACAATCTCTTTGAGCCACTCCCCTCTGGCAGGAGGCTGAGGTCCATCAGGACCAAAACCTCTCGTCACAAGGACAGTTTTTTCCCCTCCGCCACTAGTCTTATTAACAAGGCCCGGAAACCACCCTGACTCTCTCCACACCCCACCCCTGGCTCTACATGCCACTGTACTTAAATCCGCTCATGTACATCTAAATTGTGTGTATATTCATACATATATTTATACTTATTTTGTTTGTTCTGTTTAATGTGCAATAGAGAACGTGACGTGCACCTACATCACCAAGACAAATTCCTTGTATGTTTAAAATGCGTACTTGGCAATAAAGCTTTTCTGATTCTGATGTCGGATGAGGCCAAGGACGCCAAGACCAACCTGATCGTGAACTACCTGCCGCAGAACATGAGCCAGGAGGAGCTGCACAGTCTGTTCAGCAGCATCGGAGACGTGGAGTCAGCCAAGCTCATCAACGACAAAGTTACAGGTAATCTCCAGAGCAATGCCACGCTGCACACTACAGCATGGATCACTAGCTCCATGGTAGGAATACTAGCTCTGTTTGGGCTGTTGCTCTAGGTTAGCTAGGAATAGCTCAATGTTGGGACTGTAACCGTAGGTTAGCATATAATATCTATGTAGGGACTGTAGCTCTAGGTTAGCTAAGAATAGCTATACTTTGGGACTGTAGATCTAGGTTAGTTAGGAATATATGTTTGCATTGCACCTCTAGGTTAGCTCGAGGTTGCTCTATGGTTGTTGGCTATAGGGTGAGTTCTGTTAGCTAGAGGTAGCTCTGATTGTTGGCTAGCGTTAGCTCAGTAAGCTAGAGGTAGCTCTGTGGTTGTTGGCCAGAGGGTTGGCTCTGTTAGCTAGAGGTAGCTCTTTGATGGTTGGCTAGAGAGTTAACACTGTTAGCTAGAGGTGAATGCTACAGCCAGGGTTCTGAGCTGGTGGAGCGTCTGGCTTGTAGAAGCGGTGAGGGCTGCTTATTCTCAATGCCTTCTTCATTCAACATAGACCAGATGAACACACACATTGAAATGAGCAGTTTGATTTGTTGCAGGATTATACTCTTGGTACTTTCATAGTTTTCCTGTCTTCATAGTCTTTGAACAAAAATATTCCCTCTGAATCGTGATATTCCCTTATATCACCCAGCTCAAGTACTACGACCGGATAAATAGTACTACCATACTGCTTGTACTACTATTGTCTGCTTGACTTGTACTATGCTGCTCGTACTACGACCACACAGGGCTAAGTAACTGATCTGGTATAAATATTGAACACCTCAATGTTAGCATTGCTTAGTGTGGTGTTGGGGGTGCTAACCAGTTGACTGAATAAAATGTAATTTGTACTCATGCATTGTTACCTGTTGCCACGGCGATGTCTGCCTTGTAGCAGTGCTGCTACACAGATGTTAGTAGTACTGGCAGTATTCCTTAACATTTTGTCTTGTCCGCACCATTGTCAAAAGAGAAAGTGTTTTATTTTCATTTGGAACAATTGGAGAAATTGGTTTTGTGTTTTTACTGTTCCAGATGTCTTCAGCTTTCGTTTTGTTCATTTATTTCGGTGTATTTTTAAACCAACACATAGCCAGAAAATGTCATTTTGTTTTTCTCCACTGTATTTTATTTAAGTTGTATTGTTCAGAGTCAGCAACCAATCACAGGAGGTGTAGTGTAGAGCCCGCCTCCTGTGACGTGGACCAATGGTGTGTGTGCATGTGGTGTCACTGAGCGGTGCTCCAGCTGTTTGTTGTTTTTTCTTTTTGTGTTTTCCTCTAGGCCACAGTTTAGGCTACGGCTTTGTTAACTTTGTTAACCCTAGTGATGCAGAGAGGGCTATCAGTACCCTGAATGGCCTGAGGCTTCAGTCTAAAACTATCAAGGTAACGTCTTTTACTTTGTCTTCCTAGCCGCGTACATGTGTTGTTATGATTAAGAGGTGTGAAGCGACGCCTGCTCATCAGCCCTCGAGCAGCCAGGGGGCAGCGACGACGCAACAGATCACTGCTTGGTTCTTTACATATTATTTTACTACAAACGCAGATGTTTCTTTAAATTCAACGTTTTTTTTCCCAGAACTGCCTGTTCACCTGTTTGATGTTATGTAATGGAAATATTTATTTGGGAAATATTGAGTTATTGGTAATGTAGATAAACTGCACAAATTTTTTTTTTATGCAATCTGTCACCATCTTTTGTCACTGTATTTTTATTTATTTCCAATGTTTTATTGATACACAATTTCTTTGGGTGGATGTGTTTGCTGTGAAGGTGAAAAGAGCCGATTCTTCCGATATTTGCCGTTATATTATAACTTGTATTTGCTCTCAGCAGGACACATGCACACGGTGTATATCTTCTCCTCTTCCGTGCAGTCTGAATCAAAACATCGTCATGGTGGCGAACGTAAAGTTAGCCTACCTGTTACACGGCTTTCAGCTCAGAGAAGATTATGGAATACATTCGAAGTTGAATGGTTAATGTTAGTGTCAATTTTGAGAAACGCACCTGTCAACAACCTGTACAAGCATTCACCTGTAAAAAGGCACCTGTTGGCGTTAGAATACCTGTAACAGTTGTGTCCTGTACAGGCACCTGTACATAACTTCTACGCATACACACGCCCCACCTGTACACAGTTACGCGTATTACCTGTACACGCACCTGTATATTTGAATAAGTACACGCTACACGTAGTTTACCTCTTATTAACGTTCGCGCTCTTACACTGATACACATGTATTAGTTAGCTTTGTTAATATAATATAGCAATGCATTACTGCTGTAAGATGTTACTGAATATTTAGAGTGATAATGATAGGACCTTAGCTAGAACTACCACTTTTTTATGAGTATGAAATAAATTTTCTACACATTTCACATGACGAATACAACTGCCTCAAAACATATCTATCCGTTTAATGCTTGCCATCTTCTGATACTTTCTTCTGTATGGATTCTGGCGCTCTTGTCAACTGTGGAGTTGCACTGGTGGGCAAAATATGCACACTCATAACATGAGTGAAGCGTGAGACTCTGTTTCTCAAGTTTCATCGGCCGTTATAAACGCCGATGACGATTTAATGCAATTGTCATAGGCCGATATTGCGGCCGATATATCGGTCGGGCTCTAATTGATACACATTTCTTTGGGTGGAGTGTTTTGCTGTGAAGGTGAACTAACGGCCTCTCTTCCCCTGCAGGTGTCGTTTGCAGGCCCAGCTCTGACAGCATCACAGATGCTAACTTGTACATTAGCGGGCTGCCCAAGACGCTGAGCCAGCAGGAGCTGGAGGACATGTTCACACGCTACGGACGCATCATCAACTCCCGGGTCCTGGTGGACCAGGCCTCAGGTACACACCCTACCTGTATGTACAAGCCCCGCCATGCACCTGTACACGCACCTTTATACACCTGTACACGCACCTGTATACACCTGTGCACGCACCTGTATACACCTGGACACGCACCTGTACACACCTGTACATGCACCTGTATACGCCTGTACACGCACCTGTATACACCTGTACAACCTGTACACCTGTACACGCACCTGTACACGCACCTGTACACGCACCTGTACACACTGTACACGCATGTACACACCTGTACACGCACCTGTATACACCTGTACACGCACCTGTATACACCTGTACACGCACCTGTATACACCTGTACACGCACCTGTACACCACCTGTACACACCTGTACACACCTGTACACGCACCTGTATACACCTGTTAATATTCCTGTACACACCCCACATGCATTACCACATGTTTAATACTTTCTAAACTTTTCCTCTGACACACACCTCTTCTATGCTGAGATATTTGTCGTAAATATTAAGCTAATAGGAGTCAACTTGTGCCTACACATATTTATGAATAAAGATTTTACATTTGCACAAATACTGTAAATAAACTGCTCAAAAAAAATTAAGGGAACACTAAAATAACACATCCTAGATCTGAATGAATGAATAATCTTATTAAAAACTTTTTCTTTACATAGTTCTTGGTGTTCTCTGGCAAATGCCAAACGTCCTGCACGGTGTTGGGCTGTAAGCACAACCCCCACCTGTGGACGTCGGGCCCTCATACCACCCTCATGGAGTCTGTTTTCTGACCGTTTGAGCAGACACATGCACATTTGTGGCCTGCTGGAGGTCATTTTGCAGGGCTCTGGCAGTGCTCCTCCTGCTACTCCTTGCACAAAGGCGGAGGTAGCGGTCCTGCTGCTGGGTTGTTGCCCTCCTACGGCCTCCTCCACATCTCCTGATGTACTGGCCTGTCTCCTGGTAGCGCCTCCATGCTCTGGACACTACGCTGACAGACACAGCAAACCTTCTTGCCACAGCTCGCATTGATGTGCCATCCTGGATGAGCTGCACTACCTGAGCCACTTGTGTGGGTTGTAGACTCCGTCTCATGCTACCACTAGAGTGAAAGCACCGCCAGCATTCAAAAGTGACCAAAACATCAGCCAGGAAGCATAGGAACTGAGAAGTGGTCTGTGGTCACCACCTGGTCACGGTATATTCACCAGATCACCGTGATGTTAGTCACCAGATCACCGGTATATTGATGTGATGGTTAGTCACCAGATCACCGGTATATTGATGTGATGTTAGTCACCAGATCACCGTGGTGTTAGTCACAAGATCCCCGGTATATTGATGTGATGTTAGTCACCAGATCACCGGTATATTGATGTGATGGTAGTCACCAGATCACCGGTATATTGATGTGATATTAGTCACCAGATCACCGGTATATTGATGTGATATAGTCACCAGATCACCGGAATATTGATGTGATGGTAGTCACCAGATCACCGGTATATTGATGTGATGGTAGTCACCAGACACCGGTATATTGATGTGATGTTAGTCACCAGATCACCGGTATATTAATGTGACATTAGTCACCAGATCACCGTGATGTTAGTCACCAGATCACCGGTATATTGATGTGATGTTAGTCACCAGATCACCGGTATATTGATGTGATGTTAGTCACCAGATCACCGGTATATTGATGTGATGTGGTCACCAGATCACCGGTATATTGATGTGATGTTAGTCACCAGATCACCGGTATATTGATGTGATGTTAGTCACCAGATCACCGGTATATTGATGTGATGTCACCAGATCACCGTGATGTTAGTCACCAGATCACCGGTATATTGATGTGATGTAGTCGCCAGATCACCGGTATATTGATGTGATGTTAGTCACCAGATCACCGGTATATTGATGTGATGTTAGTCACCAGATCACCGGTATATTGATGTGATGTAGTTCGCCAGATCACCGGTATATTGATGTGATGTGTACGCCATCAAAGACCTCAACGGCCATGTTCCTCCAGGGTCCTCTGAGCCAATCACGGTCAGGTTCACTGCCAACCCCAACCAGATCAAGAAGTGCCAGCTGCTGTCCCACCTCTACCAGAACCAGTCACAACGCTTTGGAGATCCAGTCCCCCACCAGGCCCAGAGGTTTAGGTACGGTACCCTACACCCAGTACACCCAGTACACGGTACCCTAAACCCAGTACACGGTACCCTACACCCAGTACACCCAGTACACAGTACCCTACACCCAGTACACGGTACCGTACACCCAGTACACGGTACCCTACACCCAGTACACGGTACCGTACACCCAGTACACGGTACCCTAAACCCAGTACACGATACCAGTACCAACACACACACACATAATACACAGTACCCACACACATAATACACAGTACCAGTACCAACACACACACACAACACACAGCACCAGTATACACCCAGTACCAACAAACACATAACACCCAGTACCAGTACAGCACTCGGCCTGACTCTCTTGTGTTGCAGGTTCTCCCCGATGGGTGTGGACCACATGGCGGACGTGGGCGGTGTTGGGGGCGTAGCGGGGAAACTACCCGGGCGGGTGGTGCATCTTCATCTACAACCTGGGCCAGGATGCGGACGAGGTCATCCTGTGGCAGCTGTTCGGGCCCTTTGGCGCCGTCACCAACGTCAAGGTCATCCGAAACTTAGACACCAACAAGTGCAAAGGCTTCGGCTTCGTCACCATGCTCAACTACGAGGAGGCGGCCATGGCGGTGAGCAGCCTGGACGGCTACCGCATGGGGGACAAGACCCTGCAGGTGTCCTTCAAGACCAGCAAGGACCACACCAAGTAGAGCGCTGCCCTGGACCATGTCCTCCTGGACCATGTCCTCCTGGCTGCCCTGGACCATGTCCTCCTGTGTTGCTCTGTACAGACGCTGATGCTTTGAGTTCATTTTACATGTTTTCTCCTTTTATTCACAGTAGCCCTTTTGTTTCATGAATCAAGCTGAAATAGTTGTGGTTCCACCATGTCTTATATCGGGTCTGGATGTTGCTTCATGCCCATTGGTTCTCCGTTAGAACTTGAGTTGTCCACCCAGAGATTGGCAGTCCCCCCCCCCCCCCCCCCACACACACACACACACAAATAAACAATTTTGACTGAAGTCATGTTTCCACGTTAATGTCTTACCCACTGCCAGTGTTCATGAATGATGCCTGCTGAGAAAAGCAGTACAGATGATGATGATGATGAAGAACGATTGTATGGAAACGTCAACAGTCTCCTCATGACCGTTGCCTCGTCTCCTTGGTAACCGAACGCTAAATGAATGTCAGGAACACAGGCTTGTGTACGGGTTAAGGTGGTGTACTGGTTATGGTGGTGTACGGGTTATGGTGGTGTACGGGTTAAGGTGGTGTACGGTTTATGGTGGTGTACGGGTTAAGGTGGTGTACGGGTTAAGGTGGTGTACGGGTTATGGTGGTGTACGGGTTAAGGTGGCCGTGAACACAAAATGTTAACTGAAGGGTCTTGTGCCCTGCTGCATGGTAATCGGTCGTAACCATGGGGATGACACCCCCCTCGTTCCTTGATCTCGGCGCCCATTTCCTTTTTACTTCCGTAGTGTTTGAATTCCAGCTGGAACAGGCTTCACTTGAACGGTCCGCTGTAAGAATGACATTACTGACCGCTAAATGAAGTGCACCTGCCTGTCTTCGTTTAGGACAATAATAACCCGTTTTATTAAAGCGCTATAGGCGTGTCAATGTCCTACAGTCCCTTTAAAATGTACTGGTATGCATGCACTCAGCCTTCAATTGTGCCATGAATTAAAAATGAGGGGACAGCGCAAGGGGAGGGAGTCAGCACGCAACCCCCATGCCGGAAGTGAACCTACGCGAACGCGAGGACCAGTGCGCAGTGGTTCTATTTCATGTAGGCTACGCCGTCTAGGCTTCGCCTTATGGGCTTGTCCCCGTGCGCGCACTCGCGTGCACTGAAAATTTTTCAGCAATGCACCAATCAACGTGGGCACAGCCCACACTTCCCACGGCACCGTGTATATAACGCGGCGCACAGCTGCGTTCGTCCCCTTTTTTCTTTCAGCATTTGTACCAACAAAACTAGTTAACCATGACTTCATGCAGCAGCAGCGCGGCGGCATCAGCGGAGGTACGGCCCTTTTCAGGGCCTCTCTGCTCCTCTTGCCCGGCGATCCTTGCTCCGGACGACGGGCACGTTATGTGTTTCCGTTGCCTCGGTGCGGAGCACGCCATGGCAGCCTTTTCGGGCTCCGGCTCCTGCGCCGCCTGTACCACCCTACCTCAAGAGGTTCTCCTCTCGAGGCACCTGTTTTTTTCCCCGTCGGTGGACCTCGCGGACGCCATCGATATTTTCGACGCCGTGGCGACACCGGGGGAAGACGAGGACTACGACCTCGATGTGGACTCCGCGTCGGGGACTTCCTCAAGGCCTTCAGGGGTTTTGCCCCCGGAGAAGCCGCATCGTTTCGCCGACCTGTTCGGCGATATCATGGGCGAGGCAGCGGCCATCAAGGGCATCGCCATGCCACCTCCACCGCCCTCCCCGGAACTGGACGACATGCAGGGGGACTATTTTAGATCTCCTTCGTCGACCAGACGGCCTACTATATGCCCTCTGTTCCCTCCCGTTCAGCGGTATCTTACCGCGGCGGCTGTGGACCCGTCCTCCCTTAAGGCCCCGGTGAAGGCGTTCACCGATTTCACCAGGGTGGAGGGGTGGTCCGCCACACAGGCGAGGGGGATACCTCGCCTGGAGCCTCCTCTGGCAGCGCTCCTCTGTCCGGGCGCCGGATGGCATCCGAACGAGAAGCCGCTGCCACCCGACCGGCTTCTCAAGCAGCTCGCTGCCTTGTGGGACAGATCCTTTGTCTGCGCCTCACAAGCTGCGGCGGCCGTGAACAACATTGGCCTGCTTTCCTCTGCCCTGTCGGCTAAGACAGTTGGCAAGGATTCGTTCGGGCAGAGCGACGTGGAGAATGTCGCTAGATTCTCCGGCGCTGTCCTCCAGCTTTGCCAGCCGGTGGCGGTTACTGCCGGACGTCAGATGGCGTGGGCGACCATGGGTCATCGAGCCATGTGGCTGTCCTTCTCCTCTGTCCCTGACAGAGAAAGGGCGGGCCTTATCCAGGGTCCGTTGGCCGCGGACGGGCTCTTTGGACCTCGGTTCGCGGAGGTTCTCGCCCACCTCCAGTCCGTCCGTGAGAATCGTTCCCGGTTCGGGCCGATTCTCACGGGCTCCTCCTACCAGGCCAGCGGGAGCAGTCGGGACCAGCAGGAAGCGGGGTCGACCACGTCCTCAACGGGCCAAAACGCCGCCTCCAGCGCCGACGCCGCCTCCGCAGCGGGGCCAGGCAGCGAAGGGGCAGAAATCACGGAGGCTGGCGCCCACGTGGGACCGACCTACGTCTCTTTTTCCTTCCCCAATAAAGAATTGAAAGCCCGTTCGACCGAACGGCAGTACATCTTTAAGGAGCTATGCCCTTTAAGCCGACCGCGCCCTGCGCCTGTCGTGCATTCCTGTTCCCCTCAGCCTCTCCCTCCCTCTCAGCCTAGTGGCTGTGAGGCGGCGGCTAGGCAGTGTAGTATAGCCAGGGGGTCGTCCGCTTCCATGCGGCGTCCCCGTGCGCTTCATGAGTGGGTTGAAGACTCGTCGCACGAGGCCGTCTATGCGGCTTCGTGCTACAGTCTTCCAGACCCCGACTTTGCCCCCCCTACCTCCGCTCTACAGTCTGATGACTGTGGGGAGACGTCGGAGCTGTTAGCCGTGAGCACGGCGAGCGAGCAAGCTGTGGGTCCGCTCTCTGCAGCGGTTTTCCCGCTCGCAGGGGCTCCCTCCCCTCCCTTTCGAGGTACGCCCCCCTTGGTTCACACGCAGTGTGAAGGCGGTAGGGGCCGAGGAATACAGAGCATTCCTTGACAACGTTCCTCAGCTGGATGCTCGCCCTCTCACCGAGCGCCATGCGCGTTGGCGAGAGCAATGCGTTTTAACCCGCGTGGTTGGACAACACGTTGAGGTGGGGCCACCCCATACAGTTCAAGCACCGTCCCCCACCCTTTATGGGGTTGGTGGAGACAAGGCTGCAGGATCCAGCCGCGAGCACGGCTCTGGCAGCGGAGGTGGTCCGTCTCTTGGGGAAGGGGGCTGTCCTCTGTCGTTCCCCCCCTCGAGTCACGCCTAGGGTTTTACTCCCGCTACTTCCTGGTTCCCAAGAAGTCGGGGGAGATGAGACCCATGCTGGATCTTCGCGTCTTCAACAATTTTGTTTCCGCGAGGAACTTCAGAATGCTCACCACCAGAGCATTGCTCCGGTGTGTGAGAGAGGGCGACTGGTTCACATCCCTGGATCTCAAGGATGCGTACTTCACGTCCCATTCTCCAGGCTCACAGGAAATCTCTCCGCTTCGCCTTTATGGGCGTGGCGTACGAGTACCAGTGCCTGCCGTTCGGTTACTCTCTGGCCCCACGCACGTTTTCAAAGTGTGTAGAGGCAGCGCTGGGACCGCTCAGGCGTCAGGGAAAGAGGGTTCTCTTTTACCTCGACGACCTACTGATTCTGAGCGACTCAGAGGAAGCTGCGAGAAGTGACACCATGACGGTGATAAATCATCTCTCCGCGTTGGGTTTCGCCATCAACTGGGTAAAGAGCTCTCCGCTCCCCAGCCGCCGGCTAGTCTACTTGGGGCTTTGCCTAGACTCCGTCACCTTCACAGCGACGCTCTCGCCTCCTCGGCGAGATGCTGTCCTGTTGGCGCTCTCCCGACGGACAGTGCGTGACCGCACTGTCCGTCATGCACCAGTTGGGACTGATGGCAGCTGCTCACCATGTGGTGCCCCTGGGTCTGCTCTTTATGTGCAGACTACAGCGGTGGTTTGCTCGCCAGAGACTGGACCCCAAGAGACACAAGCGCAGGCTACTGTCCGTTCCTCGCTCTGTGTCTCCAGACCTGAGATATTGGGGGAGTTCCCCGGCTATTCTCATAGGGGTTCCCCTAGGCAGAGTCACGTCTCACGTGGTGGTCTTCACGGACGCCTCGTTGACGGGTTGGGGAGGAACGTGCCTTTCCCACTCGGTCGGAGGCGAGTGGCCGACTCTCCCCACTCCACACATAAATGTGCTGGAGCTCATCATGGTGAGGAAAGTGCTTGTACATTTCTCTCACCTGGTGTGCGGCCGCCACGTTCTGATCCGAACGGACAGCGTGTCAGCAGCGGCATACATAAACAAACAAGGGGGAGTGTGCTCCACTGCTCTCCACTGAGCAGCAGTCGAGCTCTGGCAGTGGGCTCATCAGAACCTGCTCAGCCTGAGAGCCCTGCATATCGCGGGTGCCCTGAACTTTGGGGCGGACCTCATGACTCGCGGCGGTCCCCGCCGAGACGAGTGGCGGTTACATCCCGACATTGTCAGACTGATCTGGCAGAGGTTCGGGATGGCTCAGGTGGACCTTTTTGCGTCCAGAGAGAACGCCCACTGCAATCTGTGGTTCTCTCTCAGCCCTCGGGATCTTCCCCCGTTGGGGGTGGACGCGATGGCGCACACACCGTGGCCGCGGGAACTCTCCCGCCGCTTCAACTAATCCATCCTCTCCTGGAGCGGGTCAGGCAGGAGTGATTGTCCCTCATTCTAGTGGCCCCGGAGAACCGCTCAGCTCTGTGGTTCCCAGAGCTAGCGGCGCTCTCTTGCACGGAGCCGTGGCCGGTACCGATCAGACCAGACGCGCTGACGCAGGCTCACGGGACGGTGCACCACCCGCCCTATGTGACGGGTCGGTTGTTGGTTTGGCTTCTGAGAGGTTGATTCTGCAAGGCAGAGGTCTGCCAGCGTCAGTTATCAACACTATTCAGAGTGCTCGCGCGCCTTCCACTTCCTCCCTTTACGCGGCGAAGTGGGGCGCTTTCTCTACGTGGTGTGACCTCAACCAAGTTATCCCATCTCTCTGTGAGGTGGGAAACGTGCTTGGGTTCCTTCAGTGTTTACTGGAGAAAGGTTTGGCTTTCTCCACCATCAAAGTCTATGCGGCAGCCGTTTCGGCTGGCCACGCAGGATATGACGGGAAACCGGTTTTCAGCCACCCACTGGTCAAGAGATTCTTGCGTGGTGTTAGACGTGTTAAACCAGTTTCTCGTGTGCTCACACCGCGCTGGGATCTTCCCACCGTGTTGTGGGGTTTATCCAAGGACCCATTCGAGCCTCTGTCTCAAGCCCCTTTGGATGTCATTTCCTTTAAAACAGCGCTCTTATTGGCTTTGGTTTCTGCCAAACGTGCCGGTGAGTTGGCTGCGCTGTCTGTCAGCCCGAGCTGCTTGTTATTGAACGAGGACGGCTCCTTCGTGCTACTTAGACCCAATCCTGCGTTCCTCCCCAAGAACATTCTCAGTTCTTTTCGGTCGAGGGATATTGTGCTTAAGGCTTTTCACCCCCCGCCTCATACTAGTGAAGCGGATGCGGAGTTACATCTCCTGTGCCCGGTTCGGGCATTGGCTATGTACGTGAAACGATCAGCTGAGTTTCGCTCCACACAACAGTTGTTTGTGTGTTATAGCGACGGTGCCAAGGGTCGCGCTCTTTCTAAGCAGCGTCTGTCCCGCTGGATATGTGAGGGTGTCTGCTTAGCCTACTCTCGGCAGGGCTTAGCGCCACCGCTGGGTGTCAGAGCTCACTCTGCACGAGGGATGGCCGCTTCATTGGCGCTATTCAGGGGCATTTCGTGGAAGACATTTGCCTGGCTGCGTCATGGTCTTCCCCCGATCCTTTTTATTCGTTTCTACATGTTAGACATGTCCAGGGGCTTGCTCGGCCACTCTGTGTTGGAGTCGGGCTCCCTCTCTACGAATTAGATATTGGTTTATCGTTCATCAGAGCCTGTTACGCTCGTGATGTCGCTCAGCTTCATTCTCTCTCCGCTGTCACCCGATGGTGTTCCAGCGTGGGTACTGAGCTCAGGAGTGACAGGTTATTATTACTCTGATTACGGTTCGTAACCGGCGTTTTATATCCTGCTCTCTATTATTAAACATTGCACAACAGGTTTCCTCCTGTCGCCTCTTTGAGCGTAGGTAGGAAGGGCCTTGTTGCTCGTTGCTATTGGTAGCTTGATTTTCCTCCTAGCGCCGCCCCTATGGTAGCGGACGTAGGAGAAGCCTTGTTGCTCTGCATTCCCCCTTTTCATGTTCATTGAAATACGGGTTGAGTCAGAGTTACAGACTCACTCTATTCTCTTATCATCGCTTTGCGTGTTTTTAAGAGAATTCAGGGTTTCTTATTTAGCTGTTGTGTTTTGCACATCTTCGGCTTATTGAGTCTGATGTGACTTACGTCTTTATTTTTTGTGACTTGGGTCCAGCAGGAGTACATTTATCGGGCTCCGCTCGCAGCTTCACCTTAGCCCATAAGGCGAAGCCTAGACGGCGTAGCCTACATGAAATAGAACGATAGTTATGTTATTATAACTCTAGTTCTATGATTGTAGGCGTAGCCGTCTAGTTTCCCACCTGCTGTACCCTCCAAATGCTGAAAGAATAGCTAGGAGGACGAACGCAGCTGTGCGCCGCGTTATATACACGGTGCCGTGGGAAGTGTGGGCTGTGCCCACGTTGATTGGTGCATTGCTGAAAATTTTCAGTGCACGCGAGTGCGCGCACGGGACAAGCCCATAAGGCGAAGCCTAGACGGCTACGCCTACAATCATAGAACTAGAGTTATAATAACATAACTATCGTTAGGGTTAGTTACTAACCACTGCAGGGGTTAGGGTTAGTTACTAACCACAGCAGGGGTTAGGGTTAGTTACTAACCACAGCAGGGGTTAGGGTTAGTTACTAACCACAGCAGGGGTTAGGATTAGTTACTAACCACTGCAGGCGTTAGGGTTAGTTACTAACCACAGCAGTGGTTAGCAGGCCGTCGCCAGGATGCGGAGGTCCGTGTCAGCTAATCGCTGATTGGTCTTATAATTCAAATTAATGTAATTATTTTTCATATTATTTAAGACTCCTTTTTGAGATTCCGTTTCCGGATTTCCTCATGTGCATTTATGGTTAG